>JAPFBL010000319.1:0-417475 GCA_026182355.1 Hermatobates lingyangjiaoensis | reverse complement strand
TTTTATATATATGATAGTTTCAAATTACTAAGTTGTAAATATATACTTATGGGTGATCATTTTTTAGACTATTTCACAAAGTGAAACGAGATTTCGGCATTTAAATCTTCTAGAATTCAGTTTGAAAATTTAACACCGAAAAAAAAATGGAATGGGAGATATTATGCCAATATTTAAAAGTTGTTTAAAAACTTTTTGTAAAGTATAATTATGGGTACATTCTTTAGACAAACAAAAGGAAACAGATTTCGGCATTCACAATCTTCTGAGATATTCGAGTTTGAAAATTTGAACACCGAAACAGTCATTAAAACTGAGAGCATGGGAGATAGCTTGGATAGCCACAGGAAGGTTTCTACATTGATTAGTGAAACCCTATGACAATTCATACGAAGGCTCAGCTTAGTTGAAGCCAAGCCAATGTGAAAAGAGTTACTGTGAGTGCAGTGCAGTCAGTTGACAAGTTGCAGGAAGTACAGGAGGTATTGACATCCATAGGGTAGGAACGATGAATTGAGAAGGTTGACAGCCACAATGTCCACACAGTTTCATTCCACTATCAGTGTTAGAAAACACAGGATGATGTGAGAAAAAATAGAAAGAGAAGTAGAAGAAGGAGGAAAACACAATAAAACCAAGTTTTATCTGCGTCAGGGAAAAGGTGATTAAGAAAAAAGAAGAACCCATTTGTATCTATTTTAGATCTATGTCGGTGAGAGATGTCAGATGGTAAAACACGGTTTTCGATGAATGAGGAAGGATAACCCCGTTCAGAAAATTTATCTTTTAAACATTTGAAAAGGTATCTACAATTAAAGCAGATTATTACAAACATGTGTATATTGATGAAGAAGGATCTGGGTATGAACTTCCACTACAACAGCTGCCATCCTTCTCATGAAAAAATTCCAAACCCAAGTGAGTTAAATCTGAGTCCATCTTTTTGTTGCTTTCGTTGTAGTATATATATATTAGTGTATATTGGCAGCAGATTTTCTTGTAAACATATTTTATTAAAGTAGACGGCAGCTTCCGCATTTACGACTTTTTTGCTCGTTTTCTCTAGTTTTCTTACTAGTTTTTTCTGGTAGGGAGTGATTTCATGGAGGAGTTGTCCCGAGACATCAAAGAAATAATCTTTTGCTTAATCAAAAATTATATTTTTACACTTACAAGCTTTCAATTTTTTCATAAATCATCTTCAGGTATATATCATTATTAAACAGATTAAATTCAAGAATAAAATTTTTTCTAAATTTAAACAGACATTAAAAGGAATAAAAATTTAGATGTTAATAGAACTAAATGAAATTTGTGAAAAAACAAAACAAGTCCACTGTGACAATTAAGGTTACAACTTGTCATTCACATTTCCTGGGGTCCTGTCAATGTAGGCTTATTAAGTTTATAAGAACTATCGAAGTTCTTACAACTTGGTATTATGCCTATACAATTGGCCTGAATGTTCATAGAAGGTATGAACATTCTTGTTTTGTTTTTTCACAAATTTCATTTAGTTCTATTAACATCTAAATTTTTATTCCTTTTAATGTCTGTTTAACATTTAAAAAAAATTTTATTCTGTGAATTTAATCTGTTTAATAATGATATATACCTGAAGATGATTTATGAAAAAATCGAAAGCTTGTAAGTGTAAAAAATATAATATTATTGATTAAGCTAAAAGATTATTTCTTTGATGTCTCTGGGACAACTCCTCCATGAAATCACTCCCTACCAGAAAAAACTAGTAAGAAAACTAGAGAAAACGAGCAAAAAAGTCGTAAATGCGGAAGCTGCCGTCTACTTTAATAATATATATATATATATATATTTGTAAATTTGGGGACCAATCCTTCTTTTATACATGTTTTGTTGAACGACCTTTGTACTGTGGCATGAATAAATTTCATTGTCCATCTTTCAAGTTTTCTCACCTTTGTTTTAAATATTTCTGGTACTAAATATACTAGTTCTTCAAATGCTTTATTCTTTATCACTGACATGTTTCGGTCTCCTTGACCATCTTCAGAGTTAATCATATTCATATAAAATAAAATAAAAAAACAACTTATTACTACTAACCACAACTATATACACTATACATTTCTTAAATTAACAGTATAATCTTCCATAACATCCAGAAATAGTTCTATCACCAAAATAAACAGTACAAAGGTCGTTTAACCAAACTGTGTATATATATATATACACGATTATATAATGCATTAGTGAAAGTTGGTAGCAATATCAATGCTATTAATGAAAATTAATACCAATCTCATGCTTATTTAAATTTTAGAGAATTTTTGGAGTTTCCTGCATAAATTTGTGCTATTTTTATGGTAGAACACTCGAGAAATTTTCTCAAAAGATAATTAAGCATGATATTAGCTTCAAGTTTAGGTTCAAATAAACTCTCGTTCCTTGATACAGACATTATTAAAAGTGACACCAATCTTAGCTGATACCTGTTTTTTAACAAGTTTTTCAATTTTTCTAAATAACACTCTTGTTATTTAGTCTGCATAATAAAGTGCATCTCCTATTGTCAACATGTTACGAATGATCAACATTCATCATCAGGACGTGAATAACTTCTTGGGTGAATTTTCCGGTTTATTATAAATTCAAAGTGAAGATAGTAGGGGTTGTTTTTTTTTTCAAGTTTAAGAAAAGTTGGTTAAGAAAATCGTGTGGGGTGAGTGGCCTCTCGGGCTGAGCTACTACCTCCAAGGGTTTCTTGGATGCCCTTGATGTGAATTAAGGAGCTTTAAAATACGGCTACTGTTTTCGACTTGAATATTTATGAGTGGTTTCAGTTTTCAAATTAATATAGCGTATAAAATTATCAGTTTATGGTGATTACTTTGTTTTTTTATTATTTTAGTATTTGTAACCAGCATCTATCGGGTCAATTTAACGTTGTGTTTATCTTACTTATGTTTTTGGATGCTCCGGTCATTAAGTGCATGGTGAACCTTCTTGATAGGGAGGTGGTAGTCGTACCAATGTACGAGTGTTTTTGGGTTTCACAGTCCCCATTAGTACATGTATACTCGAACTCTAGATTTGTTTCCTTTAAAGGTGAGCTTTTGTCTTGGTCGTTACTTCTATAAACAGGCTACCCACAGGTGGGCTTTTATAGTAACACTGGTCGCTTACTATAACTATCCTTTGACTGCCTCTATACCAGTTATTAGTGCATGCAATACCTTATCCCGTATATTGAAACAATCTCTTGCTTTTTAGTTTAGCCTAGATTTTCACTTTTCACAGTATTTTTTCAATATATTCGTTATACAAAAAAAACCGTAAAGGCGTTATGACCTAAATTGATGATCTTTTGATAGCTAATGTTGTATTCAGTGTATTTTATGCCTGTTTTACGGAGAATTATCTCAATTACTGATCTTCCGCTGACTGTGCAAAAATTGTACTACTACATTTTTTCGTTATTAAAAAGCTTATCCCACCCTAATGAAAATAGTCAGGTGAATAGGGCATTTAAGGTTCAAAATTATGAATGCAGTAGCCGTAGTTAATTTGAAGAAGATATATCTTCAAGTAGGCTTTCAGTCTTCTTATGCTAATAAAAACATGAGTGTCGATTATCCTAAACATGAAATGATACATAAATTAAACCATTAAAAAATCTAATACAAATCTCATTATCATTTTAAAAATAACATTTTTTTGTAACTGTAATACTGTCAGTATTATTATTGAAATATCAAATCTGGAGTGACCTACACTCAACTTTACTATAAGTAAACTGTGTGGTTTGTATTGCTCTCACAAGGATTCAGATTGAATTGTAAATCAAAGAAAATATTCCTTGTTGTTATAAAAATCTGAGTTTATTTTTCGTTTATTGTTTTTGTAGCAATATTATCTTACCTCAAAGATAATACCAAAATTTCAAATTAGAATTTAGTTTGGAAAAACTAATGAATTAAAAAAGTTTTGACAAAAAAAATAACTTTCCCGATTCAAAATATTCCCAAAAATTGGGACAAGCTATGAGGTGGATTTTTGTGTAAAATTTCAACTTGATATCAAAGGGGATCGTAGGTGGCAAAAACTTTGAATAAACTAACCCAACTGAATATCGAGAAAACTTCATAAAACGTTCTGCGCCCTCAAAACATGTAATTCCCAAATTGGATAAATTTTTACAATCTTTTAAACCTTATTTAGTAAATTAAAAAAAAATATGACTAAATATAATGGTGATGATTTGAATAAATTAAAATGAATTCAATTGTGTATATATACGAAGTATTTAATATTTTTGTAATGGACATCTCGTGCTTTTGTGTTATGCAAGCACGCCGACAGAACTGAACAAAAAACCTTGTTTTATTTTTGTTTACAGTTTTTCTCAGTTTGTTTTTTAATATTATAAACAGTGGATTGATTTATAATTCCTTTGGTCATTTTTAGATTACTCGTTAATAAATTTGACTATACTTATATCTCGTATGATGTAGTTTTATAAGTAACTATAATTATAATCAGTACTATAGTTTTAAAAGAAATTACTAACTCAAACAATAGTTTCAATTTTAATTTTTTTACCAATGCTAGTAATGGCAAAATGTTTAAATGCCTGCTTTGTGCTGCATATACTTAAGAAAGTTTGAATTTGCCACCTCTAGGATAAGTATCTTTTAAGTCATACGGTCTTAAAATAGAAGATTTGTCTACTAATATGGGATGAAAACTTATATTCAGGTTTGTAGAATACAGAAACATCATCGTTGACTAATATTTGCCATGAAGTGATCTTTTAAAGCAACCAGAGTGTTCTTACAGAGCTGCGTAGCTAGGCAGAGAGTGTTACAGGTCTTGTCGACCAAAGAAGGCCGCTGCAATTTCTCGTGTTGTGACCAATCGGCGCGAAGGAGTTTCACAACTGTCTTTGGTTCTCTACCAGTCAACCATCTCGCTGACCCTAACTTGTTAATACACCTCAACACCGTGCCTCCTCAACTTGTATGGGCTCTTTAAAGAAGGCTACTATTACATTCACTTTATTACTGTCAACAATATTATCTAAGTCAATAAATCAAATACATTTCTCACAATAGAACTATTTAATTCAAATCGGTTAATTGACATTAAATGTAATTATACTCAGAAAGTTATAAATCGAAACAAATCATATATGATATAAATGATATTCTGAGAAGTAAAAATAAATCTAAACAGCTCGCTTTAGTTAAAAATTATGAAATTTTGTACGGTTGTATGTTTCAATTTCTTTTATTTGTAATTTAAATCACGTGTTATTTCACGTGTTTATGAGAAATCTTTATATATATATAAACTAGAATTTTCAAAAGAACACACAGAAAAGAAATCACTGAACTCACTTCTATATTTCGATGTCCTCGCCGTCAGGAAGAGATGTGAATCGCTTCAAAGGTTGATTTCGAATCTTATTTTTATCGAAAAAGTAATATATATATATATATAGGTTAGGTTAGGTTAGGTTGCAGTGGCAGTCCCACAAGGGACACACGTAGGCCAAGCATTGGCCCTTTGTGATACCACACAATGAAGATTGATTCTACAGTGGGAGTCCTAAATTTTGCCTAACTCAAATGTATTTAGAGTAGGGATCTTTAACGAGTACCTGACATCGTACAGGCTCGGGACCGACGGTTTAACGTCCTTCTCCGAGGGACGACGTGCTCAGATTTATTCACCTCCCGCGTGAATAAATCGAGGGCCAGGTGAGGATTGAACCCCGGTCCTATCAGTTCAGAGGTGAGCACGTAACCACTGAGCTAGCCTGGCCCCCTTATATATATATATATATATAAATATAATTATCATGATTAAGTCATTGTGTTTGCACTTATGATTTAGTATTAAGCTTTACTAGAAAAAGTGCTTTTATCTAGTGCAAACACAAAGTGCTACGAAATCATATCTTGAATAACCAACACTTTGTGCAGTGTTCTACCAGTCTTTTCTTTCGACATAGTGTTTTTCGTATTTCTTCAGGTCACTCCTGATTTGCTCGGAGGTCGGCTTTAAGGCCACAGGCTCTAGGTTAACTAAACCAACCTTCCTTCTCATTTCCAATTGTTTTATAAAAAGTAAAAATTCCTCTACTACAGCTCCTGTTCTTCCTATTATAATAATAATAATGTCAAATACTGTATGAGAAATTTAATTTTACTAATGCTTAAAAAAAACCTGAAAATTTCACTAATTCTTTTCAACAACATTTGGTGTTCTGAATTTCCTAAAATACTATTATTAATTCTTGACACCTGATCAGAGTATTTCAAATTACAACTAGCATTTTTATTTTTAAAAAAATGTAGGCCACAAATGGAATTACCAAATTCATTTGTTTCATGCATTGGTGTGCATTTGCTTTTAGTTATTGTAGGGAATCAGATTTAAATAAAGAACTTCTGTAAAATAGTTTAAAACTTTGCTTTTTTGTATTTCATGTTGCAAATTAAGTTAAAATATTATGTTACAAATATCATTTGTATTCCCATTTGAATACCAAGTAACAATACAATATCAAAATGTCAATCTGTTTACTAGGTTTTGAAGTAAAACGTTTAATTTGTATCGTAGAAACTGATTTAAATGCAAGGTTCTGTAATAATATGGCTTGTGGGAACACCACTGCATTAACCTAACCTAATCTAGTGCAATAATATACGGTGCTCTGTAATTTTGTATATTTGTTAAATAACAAATTAAAAAAACAGACTGCAGGATTGTGGAGGGGGAGAGGCAATCTTATTTCCCCGAGAACAGCAAAAAGAGTTGCTCCGCCGCATAGCTTCATTACTTTAAATACAGTAGAATATCGCAGTACCAGTTTAATTCGTTCTCAGACGGTGCTCGTATTGCAATTTATTCGTATTAAAAAGTCATTTTTCAGCTTGAAATTAATAAGAAAATAAATAATCCGTTCCATCCTCAAATTGCTGGTTTTTAAGTTTAAACAGAAAAGGTGTAATTCAAAAAATAAACTATACTGTATATGTAATATGAATATTATTTGAACAATAAACAATTGAAAGAAAAAAATCATGCTTTATGAATCTACTAAACTTTAAACAGAGACCGTCTAAGCATGAGGAAGACTGTAGCTCGTACTACGAAATTTTACTCATGATAAGTGACAAAAAAATTCTTACTTTATGGTTTCTCGGAAAGCAAATTGTTCGTACAAGAAGATACTAGTATTACGAGGTCCTATTATGTATTCAAAGAATGTATAAACAAATTAATGAGAGAAAGGGACTATAGAATATGCCGAGAAATGGAAAAAATTGGAAGTCAGTCATGGGTCAGCTGATACATTATTATGAACAAAGCTAAAACGTTTAAACACATCCATAATGTTCATTTACGAAAGATATTCCCGGAAACATAGCTGAAAATAGCTTAACTTACTTGTAAATAATGCTTTTATAGGCAAATAACGTAAAAAGAGCTAATTATATTGTGTGGCAAGGAGAGAAGTGGACTTGATATCTTAAGAATTTTTTTTTGATAAAAAAAAAAAATATATTTCATCAGACATTAAATACCTAGACATATATCTAAAATAGATTCTAGATATAGAATTAAAAATAATTCTAATTAATTTAATTTGTTTGATTGTATAAATCATAACTTTATTATTATGAAAATCATACTCTTTTCTATTGATGTAATTTTGCTGAAAAACTAACATAAACTAATCATTCTTTTGTATATGCATGTGTACATGCTTCACATTGTAATGATCACATGAAGATGTGTTCATCTGGTTACTTCAATTCATATTACAACATGAATGGGGGCTCAGTTTTTTACAGAGACATTTAATTTAATAAAATAAGTATTTTATTTGAGAGAGGAATAATTAATGTTTAGTGTACAATAGAACAACTATATTATTAAAATATAAAACATAATTATAACATATTCAAAAGAAATAATTTCTTTTCGTAGAGAAAGATTTGCCAGTATCTCTAATGTTATTTATTAATTTTCAAGAAGTGATACTTTCTTGCAGTTTAAATGAATTTCATAATCAAAGGAAAGTAAAGAATTTGATTGTAAGAATGGTTTAGAAAAAACAGTAGAACAAAATAAAATTGAGCTAAAGAAGTAATGGAGGTTTTACTTCGTATTATCTTACGAACTGCTAATAATGAATCTATGTTGAGAATAGATTCAGCAGAACAAATTTTCGCAAGTTATAAAACTGAATAGAACCATTCCTTTCTTTCATAGGCTGCCATATTGCTATTGTGTTTAATGCCTTTATTTTGCAACTGTTAAATCTGCAGCATTACATTTTTTTGCAGTTCACATAACCACCGACTAAGACCAATTTTGTTTAGCTTTTCATTTCTAATTCTAGCCATACCTTGTCTTAATATCATTCTTTATTTTCTAAAACTATTTTAATATGAAACACATTATGTATTTTGTGGAAAGTATGTTTAGAATTGAATGTGACGATTCATTGACGAGGTCTAGGCACATTATAGTGGCTACTGTCTACCATTACAACCTTAAATTGAGCTGACTTTATACATTGCATTGAACCAGTAGCTGTATGTATAGAAGTTCTAGAAAACCCATATATAAAACTAACAAAAAAAACTCAGTTGTTTGTGTTAATCAAAAGGCTGACAAGATGAAGGAAAAATTGTAGAGTAAATTAAAAAGGAAACAGTGGATTTAAAATAAACGATGATAAGAGAATATATTCTCCAAAAAAAGAATGGGACGAGGATAGCCCAGTAAAAACGTGCTCGTCTTTGGACCGGTAGGTCCGGGTTTAATATCTACTCTGGCACTCGAATTATTCTCGCGAGAGGTAAATATAACTGAGCATGTCGCCTCCTGGAGAAGACGTTAAGCCCTCGATCCCGAGACTATATAATGTCAGATAGTCGTTAAAATTCGTACTCTAAATAGAATGGAGTTAAGTAAAGTTTAAAACTCCCAATGGAGAATCAATCTTCATTGTGTGAAATTACCAATTCTCGGCCTATGTGTGTTCCCTTGTGGGACTGCCACTGTAGCCTAAAATAATTGAACATCCAAAAAAGAAATAGTATCTTGTTGGCACTGCTCGAGCAGGTTTTGAAATGACTTTTGATGAAATTATACTGAAAAATAAAATCAGATATAACATCCGATGTCCTTTGAAGAAAAAGGAAATCAAGAAGGAGGCCAAACATTCTATAGGTCTCGTTGATGGATATTCCATAAGAATTTTATTGTGATTAAAAATATCATATTGAAGTTTCTCCTGGTTCGTGCCTTCAACAAGAGGAGTGTCCCGTTACTTTGACTGAGATTCACCTCGAAGATGGGTACCAGTTGTCAAGAATACTTGCCAACAGGTGTTGCTTACTCATTGGGAGGGTTCGGAGTCCAGCTCTCTCTTATTGCTGTGCAGGCAACCATCTGAGAGGATTAACCGACTCTTACACAGCGGAATCTGGAGTTAAATCTGTACTCAACCTGAAAAAGGTATAACAGCCAATACGTTTCCATGACTCCCAACCTACAAATAAAAAAAAAATAAAATAGCAAAGAGAAGGTGGAAAAGGAAAAATACTCGGGCTTGGGGCTCTGCTCTCGTGATACCGATAGTATTTTTGGAGCTAAGTTCTACTGAGCCTGTTATTGGAAACGGAAAAGAGTCATTGCCCCAGTCAATAATAAATATTAAGTTAGACATTATCGTGGTGAAATGGTAGCACTTAGTAGAAGCCCCTGATTACGTCTGGGGCACAAGTTGGAGCGTTTATATTTCGATCAATTCATTACCTAAATAGGAGACCCAAACCTGTCTCAATTAGGGACGCATTAAAACAATTAAAAGAAATGCACTTCTTATCATATCATAATGTATGAAGCTAGGCTAACTTAATCAAATAAAAATTGAATAATACTAATAATTATAGTAACTATTAATTAATAATAATAAAATATTTTTTAAGAAAAATAAACCATTTGAATGCAGACGATTATTTGTTATTCTATTCAAAAAGAAGTATTATTCCATAATTTAAAATAATGAGGTGATACATACAATATGATTTTTCATACATACTATTTTATTTATTTTGTTCCAAATTTTACTCATTTTTAATACCTCAAGCCTCAAATACAATTTGAGTTTTTTTGAAAAATTAATAATCCAAAGTGTTCTACTGTACAGCCTCTGAAAAAAGGGGCAAACATATAACAAAATAGTAAGCAGATTTCAACTTTTGTTAAAAATTCTTGGATTTTATTTGTTTTGTTTTTCAATGCTCACACTTATAGATTTTTAGATTTCAGTTATTTCTGAAGGTGGAAAATGTGTCTCATTTATTACTTGGTTCCCATTTTAGTTATGATTTAGCCCCATAACTGGTTTAATTCTATATTGGTGCCCCAAATTTTGCCTAACTCAAATGTATTTAGAGTTGAGTATTTAACAAGTATCTGACATTAATAGTATGCTATTAATGTTTATTAGTTTAAATTATCAACAAAAACTGTTTTACTTTATTAAGTAATTCATTTATTTTTAACCTGTATGCAATAACTCAGCTGCAAAAAGATTAGTTAAGGCCATAGAAAGTGCAGAGTGCTGTATGTAATTAAAATAACCTGAGAGTTTCAAAGTCGCCGCTTGATTCTTACACGTATTTCAACATTACATCAACATCTCACCCATCATTTGAGTAATGCCACTGACGTAACCAAGTCCAGTTAATCAATCCATTTATTCAATCATTTGTTTTCTTTTTTATGGTTTGACTCATGGATATAAAATTCTAACTCTACTTTGATTTCGTTTACACCTGTTAGATATGATACGCCAATGCCATTAAATGCTATCGAACCAAAACATTTCTTTCCTTGTTCCATATTCCAGCATATATTTAAATGATATCGTTACTACCGATTTTTCATTCTTTAAACTGATCCTCTAGCGGGTTTAAAACGTCAGCCTTTTACGGTCTTTTTGTTTGATCGGTGATTCTACATTGGGAGTTCTAAATTTTGCCTAACTCAAAAGTTTTTAAAGTAGTGATCTTTAATGACTACCTGACACTGTACAGGCTTGGGACCGATGGCTTAACGTCCTCTCCGAAGGACGACGTACTCAGATTTGTACACCATGTAAAGAAATCGAGGGCCAGGTAGGTATCGAACCCTAGGCCTACCAGTTCAGAGGCGAGTGCATTAACGACAGAATTACATTAGCAACTCAAGTATTACGATGAATTTTTATAATAATATGATATATTTAGAGTTTACAGAGGGTCAATTGAATTTGAATAAAGAATCTTAGCATAATATAGATTTTTTTTTTTATTGTTTAAATCGATCCCCTGGCAGGTGATAACGTCAGCCGTTTACCGGTTGATCGGTGATCCTACAGATTCTACATTGGCAGTCCTAAATTTTGCCTAACTCAAGTGTATTTCGAGTAGGGATCTTTAACAAGTACCTGACATCGTACAGGCTTGGGACCGATGGTTTAACATCCTTCTCCGAGGGACGACGTACTCAGATGTATTCAGCTCATCCTTAATAAATGGAGGGCCGGGTGGGATCGAACCCCACCCAAACTACCAGCCCAGAGGCTTAACCACTGAAGAGCTAACCTGGCCTTCAAGATTAAAAATTATTAATTATATTTTCCTTTCAATACTATTTCTCTATGTGTACACTAGAATTTAACATATGATTATCACGTCTACTCAGGTCTACAGTTAACATCACTTGTGTTAATTACAAGTTTGTTCACTTAGTTGTTTTTGTTTCTGTTTTTCTTATTATTATTATTTTATTAAATCACTATATACTGGAGAAACTGTATTAAAATACAGGTAGTCTGAAAGATAGTTTTTTTTCACCCAACACAGTAATCCTGCATCCGGACCGTATATTAACAGTGGGTTCCTTCCCTTATAGATAATACATTGTCTATTTAAAGATACGAGTATAATATAGTACAATAAATTTCCTCAGAGTAGGGATACTGGCAATATATATATTTGTTAGTTTTGTAATCGGCAGTACCGGTGAGGATGGTATTCTAATTAAATTGGTAGGTGTTAACAGGATACGGTTTATGAAAAAATAGTTACATTTTGATAATCTTGGGATTTTAGTTCCTACCGTCATAGGGGAAGGATCTGCGTTTCTTTGTTGAGGGTGATCAGGTGACCTAGATGCTCGGGGCTATAGCATTTTTTTTTTGCTAGCGATTGTGTTTATACTCGTATTTTACCTCAGAGGTGTTTGCAATTTTATTCCGGTATGTTTAGAATAGTTCGGCAATAGGTTCAAAGGACTACATTACTTATTTATGAGACACAAATAGCTTACAGCTGCCCTTCGACTCCAAGGATTGGGAGGTTTCTCTACCTGCTAATTCTCCCGACAGACTTGAATCCCAAGGGTTGACTACCTGATGTTATGAAGATCCTGTAGCAGGTAAAACCGCAAGGGCACCTGCAGCTGATGTTTACAGTTTCTACGTGTCTTAGCACATATTACTCAAGAAGGTATTAAATTCTCCCGATTCACCGACAAAAGGCGCTTCCATAAGGAAAAAGCCTGCGAAAGACCCATGGATTGTCCTTTCAAAAACGTAACGAGCCACACTCGATATTTGTGTGTCAGAAGAACACCTCTGATAATAATCAAGTACTCTCATTTAGAAATACTATTTATAGTTTTAATATTCACTAATATCCGTTAATTATAATTTGTTCTATTTGTGTATAATATGTATTAAATGAGCTAATTTTGAATCAATAATTTATTTATTGTTGTTTAAGTATAATTTAATAACTGGTATTATGAAATAAATTAATAGCTATATTTAGCAAATAACGATATAGAACTACCGTTAACAAAAGTATGGCATAATTGAACAAGTAATATGAAGTTATAAAATCAGTAATATAATAAATTACTTTTAGTGAAACACTATAACAATAGTGGACAGGAGTGGCCTGTTAGGCCTTCCTCATTAATTAAAAAAGGTTATTATAAAGAATTTGTAAAACTTTTGTACAGTATAGACATTTAAGAAAAAGATATTATAATGTTGAATTATGAATAATGTAAAATAAGTTAAAATATTGCGTACAATTTGAGGATGATGCATGTAATACACAGTGGAACATGCTGGAATAAAATACAAAATAAAAAAAAACTATAACAATAATTCTAAAAAATAGATATCATGTATATAAGATATATGTGTTTGTGTAAGATGACAGAAAAGTTTCTTGCAGATATATTTTTTAAAAATATTCTGCTGCTTGGTCATTGGCGACTTTATGCTGTTTTTCAAGTCTCCTGAGTTAACACTCTTCAAACATTATAACTATAATTACCACAGCCTTCGTATTATCAACTTTGATACTGATCTGTTCAAATCTGCTGACAGGTTTACGTTAAATGGGTGGCAACTTCTAAATAAGATTGTCAGAGAGGCAGAAATTACAATTATACTAGGGAGTTTAATTTCAGAAATCACAAATAAACCTTCGACTTAAACATATCATTATCAGAATAAATATGTGAATTACATATTTCTGTATAATAAAAATAAATCAATATATTTATTTCACCTTAATCGAAAACTCGTTTATAATTTATTCAGTTAAAAAAATGCAGTGAAAACAATCATCAGACATGTAACTTGAATAATCTATTTGGGAGTTGCCAACCTCCTAACGTAAAACTGTCTGGTGACTTAAACAGCATACTTTGAAAAAATATTCCTAAATGGGTAGAATTTTAAGAAGAAAAGATTGTTTTAAAATAATTTTTTATATTAGTGTTTTATTAATGAATTATTATTTTTTTACAACTTCTTTTATTTTTTATTCCATGATTATTTCATTTTCTTGGTTGGTTTTTTTTCTCCGTCTATTTTGGCTTTTATCCCTTGCCTCCCTTCTTAGTTTGGCATCAGATTTGCCTGATGGCCGCATGAGTTAACAGAAATGAATCATCTATGTTTCTTATCATTTTCAATTATAGATATATTAAGTTCTAAACTAGAGCAAGAAATTCAGAAGTGGGATTTCAACAAAAACAACCGCTGGACGTCAGATTCTCATTCAGCTGACGACCAATTGTTTTGGTTGAATGATCTTAGTCCCATGTCTGAATTCCTTACTGAAGTTTAAAAGTTGATTTTTTATTTCACGTGTTCACTATGTGTGATGACAATGATTAGTTGAAATACGTGAGTGAGTTGTGCGAGTTCATTTTAAGTGTTTTCTTTTGTAATTTTTTTTATCTATATCAGTAGTATGAATTAAATATACTATTCTTCACATTTTTAAACAAGCAAGCGATTATAGTTTGATTAGCCTTCTATAGATATCGCTGATAAGTGTTTAGTTCGATACGGAAGATAATATAAAAAATATTCCAGCAGTTAACGGACCTCTGTTAAGAGTCCGAGATTAAGTATCGGATAACACTAGAATTAGAGCTGCAGTCAACTCAACAACACAGGCTTATCGTTTAACTTAAACCTTTCTTCCTGTAAAATTCATAGTCTTTATCTAACACGTTTACCTTCAATATTTTCAGTATTCATATTTCCTTTCTTTATGGTACTTCTTCCCTCGTTCAAAATTATTAATATTAAATTTATTATATCTTAAATATGTAAAGTGGTATGTTAGGTGTAGCCCTCATACTATCTATAAGTAAACACTTTAGTCTTTACAACAGTGCTTTCCCATAGGAGGAAATCTTCAAATAACTATGTTGGTTTAGTGTGAGCCTAGTTACTTGTACATCTATGGTCTTAAGGTCTAACTGTGGCTTCTCCATGCTTGATAGATGAACAGTAGTTTTAGTAGAATGATTTACTATAGTACTGAATGGGAAGTTTCAAATATGGTCATGACCAAGGATTCAGGTTAGTCAGGAATCAGTGAATAAATCTGACCTCGTCGTCCCTCGGTGAGGACGTTTACCCATCGGTCCCGAGTCAATACGATGTCAGGTACTCGTTAAAGACCTCTAGTCTAAATTCTCTTTAGATTTGGGAAAAATATAGAACTCTATGGAAACTTCATTGTATGGTATCAGAAAGAGCCAACGTTCTGCCTTTGTGTTATCTTCCACTGCACCTTAAATATGTGAAATAGTATGTTAGGTGTAGCCCTCATACTACTATGTATAAGTAAACACTTTAGTCTTTACCGCAGTGCGTTCCTATAGGAGGAAATCTTCAAATAACTATGTTGGTTTAGTGTGAGCCTCATTACTTGTGTATCCGTATCCCAAGGTCTAACTGAGGCTTCTCATTCTTAATAGGTTAACAGTAGTTTTAGTAGAATGATTGACTGTAGTACTGAACGGGAAGTTTCAAACGTGGTCATGACCAAGGAGTCAGGTTAGTTGGGAGTCGAGTGAATAAATCTGACCTCATCGTCCCTCGGAGAGAGAGGACGTTAATACGTTAGTCCCAAATCCTATACGATGTCAGGTACTCTTTAAAGATCCCTACTCTAAATAAACTTTAGATTTAGGCAAAATATAGAACTCCCTATATGTAAACTTCATTATATGGTATCAGAAAAAGCCAATGTTCAGCCTATGTTTATCTTGTAAGACTACTATTGAAACTTAACCCTAAGCTAACCTGTTCATCACTTGGATGACATAAGGTACCTAATGTAAGAAATTGTGAAAACTAAACGTTATCCTGAATGAACTCGGTAAAATCGCTCCATATAACTAAAACAGATATCAAGGAACAAATGAGCCTCACTGTTCACTGCTTAGGTGTAGTGAAACACCTAAGATTTATAGATTGCATCTATAAACAAAGATGAAAGTTTATAAGCGTTGTCGTTTGAACATAAAGCTTAGATATATAGTTTGAATATTTTATAGTAGAGTTTTTTTAATGATTTCCTAACATCATTCAAGTTCGGTATCAATAACTTTGTCTTCCCAGCAAATTTTGAAACGGCTTAGTTTTTCTAAATTTCACATAAATAATCTAGTTATCAGTTAGATTTGAACACATTATCTAAAACGAATTATTTTATTGAAGTATGTTACAAATTTGGTCACCTTCCTTGTAACTGTCTGATACGTAGATTGACTATGAATATAGTGGATTCCAATACCCAATCACGTACAGATATAATTATAAAAATATGAATGCAACTTTTGATAGTCTTACATAAAAATCACTTATTTTAGTTAATTTGCTATTTTTTTTTACTTTTATTCCAAAAGGAGGTTTATATATTCTTTGTAAAAGGCATTAAATTTAACAAATATTGTTAATTAATTACAATTAACAATTAAAGTTATCAGTAGGACGAAAATCAAAGGTTTTCTCCTAAAATACAAATTATTATTTTCACTTTAAATATTTTAAAGTTAATTACTAATGAACTTTAATTTTTATCTTAAATGTAAGAGGTTTATTTTAATGATATTTTTTATCATCGATTTTTAGGCAGAACTACTTTAATGAAGTAGGTAGAATAGAACTGCTTTAACATTAACAAATGCTTAAACCTTTTTATAGGCAACAAACATTCCACGACTGTATTGTTGGCTTGTATTCTATCAATTTCAAGGTGCTTAAAGACAATCAGTTGAAAATTCCGACTGATGCCTTCATCCACATTGACTTATTACTTATCGTTATTTTCCAACATAAATAATATTAATTATTTGTATTAAATAATATAAATTCATTAAATTAAAATTTTTAAATTATTTTTGGAATTACATTACAAATACAACCCCGTGGACGAAGTTTTTATTCATATAAAGGGATCTAATGTATTTTTAATTGCTAACTTTCACTGATTGCTTTGAATATTTGAACTTAAATTATTATTTTTATGATAATTCTGCGATATGTTGTTTGTAATTTCAAACAGTTTAAATGTGACACAGATTACAGAAATGAATATTACTAATGTTGATTTCGATTTTCAACAGATCGATATCTCAACTTCCAGCATGTCCTACATCAAACTGTTTACGAGTTATTTAGGTCAGGTGTGGTCTGATAGTAGCGGGCACGCAATTTGTCCTGCAGATCGGAGGTTTTTAAGTATGGTTTAAGACGCTAGCTTTTACATGTTATGTTGTTAGTTGAGAAACCTCTAGCTCCCTATTCATTGGAGAAGATGTAAAGAACATAGCCCTTGTTCAATATTGAGTACTAATTAAAGATCTCTATGATCAATAAATATGGGAAAAAAATTTAGAACTTCATATATGGATAATTCTATATTCTCTACTTTAAATTTACTTTAGATTTGGGAAAAATATAGGACTCCGAATATGAAAACTTCATTGTGTGGTATCTGAAAGAGCCAACGTTCTGCCTTTGTGTTATCTTGTTCTATGTTGAGTACTAGTTTAAGATCTCTACTATAAATAAATATGGGAAAAACAAAATTTAGAACTTTATATATGGATCATTCTACCAAATCAGCTACCTACAGTTTACCCTTTGAGTAAGTCAAGTTCTCTTAAACTTTAAATTACAGAAAAATTGTTCTATTTTGCCAATTAACATTCTTTTTGTTAGCCAATCATTACAAATTTTTAATCAAAAAACATAAAATTAGAAGGCCACAGAAAGTTTAAAGGAGGAACTTGAACTATCAAACGTCTAGATTTTGATCTAGAAAGCACAGAGTAAACGATCGTTTCCAATACGTGCTGAAGGTCTCAAACACAATTACAATACATTTTCTCATGACCTTTTTTTTAAAATAATTTGCTTACAGTTTAACAAGCACACAGTTTATTTGTTTATAACATATATAAATATATTATGTTTAAAAATTTTTCAACTAAAAAAAAATAGAGTTGAATAGTTAACATTTGTATTACTTGTTGATTTTATAATATTACATTGGCTCGTTCTATTGATATAAGTTGAAACATCTTTTCAAATAATATCATTTGATCATTTTTAAAACTTTTTGTCAAATATGTTGAATTTGACGTTTGTGTTGAATATTTCTTTAATAAATTGTCTTATATAATCAAAAAACACTGATGGGAGACTGAACATTTTTTCCTATTAAGAAAATATTCATATCACTTGTTTAAGAGATACACAAGATCCAAAACTGCCAAGTAATGATGAAATTTTACAAATTAAGATAGTTTTTTTTCCCCTTAGAATTATGTAAACTTGAGAGTTCCTGTCTTTTTGTTATGATGAAATTCTAACTGTGATTTTGTAACTAATGTTTTATTTGGATTGTTACAATGTACCATTGATTTCCATAAATAATACACAATTTCAATTTACAGTTTAATTTAAATTATATTCAAAATGTAAAATGTATTTAATATGTGAATCATTAATTTCAAAAAAGAGTTGAAATAGAAATAAATAAATTTTCATGAATAGCTAGGTTATTCACCTAGCTAGTCGTTTCAAGT
The DNA here is from genome assembly GCA_026182355.1 of Hermatobates lingyangjiaoensis. NCBI lineage: Eukaryota > Metazoa > Arthropoda > Insecta > Hemiptera > Hermatobatidae > Hermatobates > Hermatobates lingyangjiaoensis. The sequence goes on along the minus strand of JAPFBL010000319.1, from coordinate 399,007 downwards.
TACAGGGTTTACCACAGGTTTACGTTACCGAATTCATCTAAGACTCTAAGATCTGGCTTGATTATTTTGAACTAGAATTAGGATCCTTGTCATGCAGAAGTTATTTAAAATCTTTTGATGAGTGCCTGACAGCGTGAATGCTCAGGACAGACCGTTTAGTAGTTAAGGTACAACGTGCACAATATCTGTTTATCCCTCAGACAAACGCATCTAGTGTCCCTGTAAGCCAGTGTTTCTCAAAATGGTCGATACCGCCCCCTTAGGAGCGTTAAACAAGTTCAAGGGGTCGGTTAGAAATGCTGCCTTTTATGGGGGTTTAGAATATACAGAAGGAGGCGTTGAACATACAAGAGAGGTGAATATACAGTTATTCAAGTAATAAATAGGTTGAAAGAATTCTATTTACTACTTGTTCTATAACTAGGAGTACCTCACACTGCAGTCATTGTATATGGCACGCGGGAAAACCTGCGACTGTTCTTGTTTTCCATCTTGTTGGATGTAATCACCGAGTAAGCACTGTCAGTCAACAGGTAACTTTTATGGAGTGAAGGGGGTTATTTGCGGCTCGTAGAAAATTGTATTGTATCTGAAGAATGAATGTAAGATGTTGTTCTGCATAGTCAAGCATATCTCTAGATATTACATTTTACCATTATGTACGAATGATAAACTGCCATAAAGCGCTGTCCACACGACAGACAATTGTCACTGAAAATTTCTGTTCGTTTTATAAACTTCTTTTTAAATTCAATTCTAGTCAAAAAAAAATGAATTTAAACAATGTTTGAGTTTATCTAACATTTTTCTGCATCTTATGACTTATTTACATGTAATATATTTTGAAATTTAAAAAATATTGTATATTATAGAATTAAATTCTTTAGGGGGCGGTGGCATATCAAATTGTGTCTTAAGGGGGGCAATACTCAAACACGTTTGAGAAACACTGCCATAAGCTATGAACTCGTGGTCTGCGATGGAGTAGCATGCAGACTAACTGCTAACTAATGTTGAATAGATAGGGAGTAAGTTTATTTTTTTCATATAATTCTTCCCAAATTCCATCCTAATATTAATAGACTATGTACGTTCTATCTCTTTTATGTATAGATCCAGAGCTAACTTTTGTCAGAAAAAAGTCGCTATTTTTCTTTGTGTTTGTTTTGACATGTGATTGAAAAGGCGCTCATATCACAAGCGAAAATATTTGTAATAATAGTATTATAGAAATATTTTATCTCACCCCGTACATTCTCTTTATAACTCTATCGATTTTGAAATCCATCCATTATCAAGAGAAAATTGAAGTATGAGCTCTGCTTGCTCCTGACAATGGATGAGTTCCGATTCTGGTGGAGATATAAAGAGAATATTCGGTGTGGCATGGTATATTCCTATGATGATATTTCTAAAATCTATTCGGTATTAACAATAATATAATTTATTATTATTAACTATAGAAAAAATTAATTCAATATGGAAAAATTAGACTGTTACGATGAAGAATACAAGCACGAAATGTTTTCATCATGTTTCAGGCAACATTGTAAATAACATTTACATTGATATTGTTAATATATAAGTTGTTATGTTCCTCTTTAGTTCTTCTGGATTGTGAGATCTATTACAATATATATTTCTCGAGGACTATAATCTTTGTGATGTCAAAATCATAATAATCACGAAAAACAGATTTAAGAAATCCATTGTTTCGTTAGATGTAGAAAAAGAAAATTTGTGGAAATGACATATGGTAAGAGAAACGTAACAACATATATTAACACATTAGTATAAATGTGTTAATAAATACATCATATGACCTCCAACATGTTACTGAAATATAACAGAACACGGCTTGAACATGCTGTAAACAAAATACAATTTCTGCATTTAGAATTAAATATTGATTTATGACACATGTGTTTTCTTGATTTATTTGGTAAAATTTTTTATCGCAATTTGTTTCATTTTTGTAGTCAATGTTAGGTTATCCAATCACTTTTTAAATCTCTAGCTTAAAGAAGATCAAAGAATCATTTGATTTGATAAATTATTTTATACAGTTCCTTTAAATTAAGTCATTTATTCAATAAGGTGCCTAGTATGATATTGTTCGATACCTACTCGCATATATTGTTACAGACTCAGTGGTTAGTAAACATAATATCATCATAAAAACTACCATCCTCGTAAATCGTAGTGGGAGTCGTCAGACAGGTTTCACACGTGTGCATCTTCAAGTCAGACTATCTACTTGAAGTCATAATTGAAAGTACGATACTTACAAAACCAGTCAGACAACTATAACAATCCACGAGATAAGGCAGATTTTTATAATAATGTGATGATATTATGATATTATTCACATTTAATAATTATCATTATCATTTATTTATATTAATGTGATTAATAATCACATTATCATTTATTATTTATGATAATGTGATGATAATAATGTGATGATATATTTCCTTTTGTAGTAAAGCTTCCTTTATAAGTGCAAATTGAAATCAATGTTATGTTATTTTTTTCCATCTTTCACTATTTCGAAATTAATTGGTAAAATTTTGCAATATACGAGTAGCTTCAGAAAAAACAAAAGTTTAGTAATTGCTAATTAAAAAGAAAAAAAAGAATACTTCTACATTTGTTTCAGTTGTATATACATATAAATAAATGTATATATAAAATATATATAAATATATATATATATGATCAATGATCAAACCACAATAAGAAATGGGAAAACAAGACTAAGATCTTTCAACCGTAACAAGTGGTCTTCGTCAGAGTCAAAAACCCAACTGAACACTAGATGCAGAAAACATCTGGTGAGGAGTTGAGAAGAGTGGGAGGGAAGAGTGGTATTTTAAAAGGGTGAAAGCACAGGAAAGGACTAATGCCCAGAAAGGGATGTTTGGGGAAACAAAGGAGTACAGTAAGAAAAAGTAAAAAAAAACTATCCACTAGCTGTCAACCCTCTTTGAAGAGGCTGAAAGATCTTAGTCTTGTTTTCCCATTTCTTATTGTGGTTTATCATTGATTGTTGTTTCACGTGTTTATGTGAAATCTTTATATATATATATATATATATATATTCAGGTAACTCACCACAAATGATTGCATATAATCGCTCTGAGGCCTTTTGTTTTCACGTCGTCAGAGAGCAAGTGAATACAAGTTGTTGGCAGGTTATGGATTTTGATTTAAAGTTGGATGAGGATTGGCATCATGGACAATATTTTTCCCTTTTACATTAGAACCAGTCTTGATTTGTTTAACGATTCCTTCATCCATAACCTGCCCACAACTTGTATTCACTTGCTCTCTGACGACGTGAAAACGAAAGGCCTCAGTGCGATTATCTTCAATCATTTGTGAGTTACCTGAATATTTATATCACGTGTTATTGTGACAATTTTGTATATATATATATATGTATTGATAAAAGTATCGACTGTGAATTAGATTCAAAAATAAATTGACAAAAAGAACACACAAAAATGAAACAGAAACTTACTAGTATATTTCGATGGCCTCGTCCTCAGGAAGATAGAAGCGAGTCGCTCCGCAGGCAGACAACGACTGGCCAGCGGTCTTGAAGAAGCACTCAAACAGTGTAGCCAACTTACAGAAGGAGGGGAGGGAAGGTTAGATAAAGAAATAAAAGCAAAATAAATAATAATGAATGAAAACAGAAACTATTAGCACAAGTAAAAAACCTAAACAAAAATAAAAAATAAGTGAATAAAAGATAAATTAAGAAGAACTGGAAGCACTAAAAACTGCATTCCAAAAATTGTCTGAACTGATCTTCACTCATGAGGAAGGTGAAGAGGGCCAAACCAACTTCCTGGATGTGCACATCGTCGGCCGTATATCAAGTTACAGCATATCCGTATACCAAAAACTAACGGACCAGGAATATATATTAACGAAAAAAGTGAGTGCCCCGAACGCTAAAAAATAGGGACTATTCATGCTCTAGTACATAGGACATACAAGACTTCTTCATAATGGCAGTTGTTTCACGAAATAATCTCTCAACTAAGGCAAATATTTATCAGCAATGGCTGTAGCAACACATCTTTTGGTAAAGTAGTGAACGCTTATCTTAAAACCCGGACCAGCATTACTAATCAAACAACCGACCCAAGTAGCACAGTCCATAAAGTATACTATAAGAATCCGTACACAGAGGCGTATAAAGAAGATGAAAGAGTGTTGAAACAAATTATTCGCAAAAATGTAAAATACAATAATGAAAATGAACGTCTCAGCTTCATATTTATAACAAAATTAGAACCACTGCGAACCTGGTAACGAAAAATAGCCCAGATACAGTCATCGCAGAGCTCCGAAAGACTAATATCATATATAAATATAACTGCAATATGGGAGATTGTGATCTCCTAGCCAATTTAAAATATATCGGTATGACATCGACCACACTCTCACGACGACTGACAATGCACTTACAAGCAAGAGCCATCACTAGATACACCTGCAATGAACATGGAAGAAAACTTACCCGCCAAGACCTTGTACGAGAAACCCCACCATTCTAAAGCAAGTCAATGACCCAGCCAGACTACAAATATATGAAGCCCTAAAAATAATGAAAAATGACCCATTAATCAATCGTCAACAACTGGGTTGTCACGCACACTGCAGCTTCTAGGTGACCAGCGACCAGCTACACGCCAGCCGACAGCCAATCATCGCCCAGTATTCAGACCAGCAACATCATATATATACATATGAGGCAAAAAATTTTAGACTATCTCATCAGAGAGCTACTACAAATAAATAAATAAATATATACCTAGTTAATTGAAGTCATTAGAATTGTTGGTAGCTTCAATCAACCAGGTTAACAAGTATTTATTATTTTTTAGTTCACTTGCTCTCTGATGATGTGTTGACGAAAGGCCTTAGAGCATTTTTTCTCAAATTATTTTCATTGTGGTATATTAATCCATACATTAAATCTAGTGTTACCTTGATTATTATTCATATATATATTTTGCTGAAATGTACGCAGCTTCGGCATTTACGACTTTCAAACTAAGCTGTTCCAGTCTCCTGACAATCTTACGAATAGAAGGTGGTAATTCCTAAATAAGTTGTCCAAAGGACATTGAGACACTTTCTTTGAAGCACTTTAATAACTATCAACAGTTTTAACACAACTGAAAGACAAACATCGCAGGTAAATAATTTAACATAACTTACTATTTATAAACACAAGCTTTCGACTATGCAATAGTCATTGTCAGGTTAGAAATGTAAGTCTTACCTTTTGGACAACTTAGTTGGGAATTACCACCTTCTTTTCGTAAGACTCTTAGGAAACTGGAGCAGCTTAGTTTGAAAGTGGTAAATGCCGAAGCTGCGGTACATTTCAACAAAATATGCCTCCAAGAATATATATATATAGTAGAAAATAAAAATTTTCTTTTCCGAGGACAAATAATTATCTGATAAGCTCTATAAGTTTCAGATGACTATAAGACTTATAATTATAATATTAATAATTATTGTACGGTTGGATAAGTTAGTGGACCACTTGGATTCGCTCAAAGACCAAAGGAAGCGTTTAGGAACAAGGTGACGTAATCAACAGATGGTCACGTGTCGTCAGCTTCCGTCCTTAGTCTGCTCCAACGGATGACGTCACACAGGCGAACTTGAAGCTTAAGAACATCTGTCTTACACAAGGACTAGTAATTTAGATTCAGAATAAAATTATTGTAAATAGGTTTATTAAGTAGAAAGAAAATATATTTAATATATAGTCAAATACGCAAGATATAAATGACACAGTAATAATTTATACTGACCAAATGGAATTATTTACATAGAAGCCAACCTTACTTATTAAAGAAAGATTATATCTTAAACGTCAACGATTAATTTTCGTTGCTGCTTCGTCTTCGGTGTAAGTTTAGTATGATATGCATCTGAACATAAATGTGAGAACTTTAACGAGACTAAGTAAAGACGGACAATATATTTATTATATTCAGCAGTTTTAAATTTAATTTGATTCTATACATACAGTAACATTTCATGAAAAATATATTTTTGTTTAATTAAGATCGTAATTAAAATGATTTGGATTTAAATTAAATAAAAATACCTATACTTTTACATAAGAAGAAGAAGAAGCTAACCTACTTTAACGTTGGCAATTGCAATTATTGCAATTGAATTAGAATTTAAGAAGATCTAATTAGTAATGACAAATCACAAATAATTAAAACCGGCAGAGGAGCTAACCATCCATGAATTTTTAATTTTAATGATCACATGATTTTACGTTTTTTTTGGTATATTTAAGTTAGATTGGTTACGTAATTATATAATTCGTGATTTGCCAGTGTTTCAATTAGGGGATTATGAGTGCAGTGTTCAAAGTGTTTACCCACACTCAAGAATTACCCACTGATTAAGGTGAATAATAATAATAATGTGTAATCAGGTTACATTAATAAGATTTAGTACGATTCTTGCTAATGTATTAGGGTTCTATTTCCGGTCGTGGACTTATAAGTGCGGCTTTCTAAGTGCTATAAGAGCTATATTTTTCCTTTATTATAGTGGAAAAATAAAGTACAATAAAGTTATTTTAAAAGGACTTGGTTACATTCTTGTTAGTTGTTCAATCCTTACTCAGTGTTTGGCGACTTCTTTTTACTGTGATGGTCGATATGTTACATCTATCAAAATGGGTTCTTAGTTCTGTGAACATTGGAGTTATGTAATACAACATAGAAACACTGCTTTTACCATGACAGTGCTCGAAAAAGGTCACCAAAAAAAGGTGATGAAACGCTCTTTGTATTTAAAGTTTGTAAAAATATTCATCTAATATCAAAATTAACTTGTGTGGGATACATTTATTTTAGTGAGTTGACCGTTTTGAGCACTCATACTTATTTATTTAAACCTTTGGTGTTATAAAGCTAGCTCATTTGGCATGCATTTTAGTTTTATGGGAGCTCCATCAGCAGATTGATTCTATATCACATGTCTTAAATTTTACACTTGTTTTGATCATAGTGTACCTAGGGCTTTTTGGTCATAACACAAAACCAAACCAGGCTGACGTTTAACATGCTCTTTAGCCCTTTAGTCACTCTAGGGCTCAAACACAATATGGCTAAAACCCTGGAGCGTCCAAGGTGACCTCGCGAAGGCGGGCTCGCACAATGCTGCATCACGCATTGGTACTATTACTCAGGCAATCAAACGTGAGTCACAAACAATTTATCAAGCCATCTGTCACAAACGCTACAAAGAGGTTGACTTGATAATATAGACAATTATAAAGCCTAAAAACTAAGCATTTCCCAAGGTACTGTAAAATTTCCTTGTGGATAAATATTAATACCACATAACAAACGGCTAACCAAGTGAGAAGACAACGCAAATTACCATGGCAAAAAAAAAGTTAATTAGCCAGTAAATAAATTTAAAAAAAGGTCAAATAATGTTAAGACTTCCAGCCTATGTTTGGGAGAGTCAAAAGGCGCTTCATGCAGCCAATCCCATATATGAAAGTTAAAATCCGGACAAATATTTGCTTTTAAAGGCCAGTCTTTATAAGTTTTATATATCATTTCCAGTTCTAAATTTTACACAGTTACGTTCTACTCTGAGAGTATAAGCACAGCATGTGTGATCTTCCACATGCAAAATCTAAAGCCATGAACTAGACTCGAACCTCCATCATCGAAAAAACCTCATAAAACGTCTTTGGGGACCTCAAAACATGTAAATCCGTCAACATTTGAGTTCGAATCTTTTGAACTTATACTAAAGTAGAATAATTAATTATTACATTGGTAGTATAAATTGAATAATTCTATTAAAAAATCTATTAATACATCCTTACATTACACCCTTTTGTATATAAGATGATTTAACGTACATATTGCTTATATCAGTTAGTTTCTGGAAGTAGAAGTTGAAAATACTCGTTCTGAAAATTACAAACATAATTTCAATAATGTTAAAATTTAACTTTTTATTAACAGTAACATATTACTTGTATAATTTATTTTTTGAAGATTTTAACGAAGAAATGTAATTTTTATGTTCTAGTTTTTGCCTGTTGAGAAGTAAGTATATTTTTGTTGAATTTATCTTACTCTGAAGCACTTTGGCTAGTATAGACACGATATCCTTAATTGGCAAACTGGAGTCCATGTGAGGACGCAATGTTTCACAAGCAGGCCTCCGTATTGCGCCACATCTGCACCTTCTGTCTGTAAACCTCTCTTCTTTTGCTGCACTCTTGCCTACCGTGATTCCTGTACATCAGTTGCTTCAACTGTCGCTTTCACCATAACAGCTTTTCAGACAAAAGCAAATAACGCTAATTTGGCACAGCTAATTAATCAAATTAATTAAATACAATGTTATGTAGTTCAACATTTAGATTTGCTTTAAAATAATTACAATTCTTTTTGATGGATCTCAACAAACCAATAACGTCAAATGTGCAGGAGAAGAACTGACATCTTTGTCTTGGAATAAAATAGTGGTACCATATATGGAGCGAATTAACACCCGGTGGGAAACAGCAGTTATTTTTCTTTGAATGACAACATTTAATCGCTAGGTTATGTTAATAATCGCATATTGTTTCAAACTGGACTGCATCACAATATATAAAAAAAAAATCAGGAAGACAATACGTGAAATTACAGAGAAAAACTAACACAGATAAAACTATCGGTTTTATATTTCGATATACATCAACATTAGAAGGAGAATTGGTCAGGCTAGGCAACAACTCAAGTAATTCATCTTATCTAAATAGCGTCAGTGCCTGTTCATCTAGCAGCCACTTATTTTGATGACAAGTGTTGAAATAGAAAAGTGAGTTATGTGACACGTTTGTATGCCTTTTCTCTAACTTTTAGATATTTGCATAATAAAATACACAAACAAACACCGTTGCTTTAATACTTAGACATCTGGTTATGACGACAGATGTTAAAATATTGTTATGAGTTTTTACCAGTGTTGTCTGTGTGTTTTCCATGTTTCATTAATAGTCCTTGTTTTAAGTTTTGTTTACGAAAGTTTTAATTTTGATTATATACTTGATATATTCGTCATCTATAGTTATTAAGAGGTTGGAATGAACCGCTTGGAAGGCAAGCCAAGATTACAGTACCCTTTTCAGTTGTAATTATTAGAAGGGAGGGAAGACAAGAAAAAATGTAAAATAAAAAGTAAAACAATAATAAAATAAAATTCAGAATAATTTTTTTTTTTTCGTCGTAGGATGTGGAAAAATCTGTTCATCAGATCCCTTAGCAAGACGTCTTGCTCAGGGTATGTGGGGTTGGGGGTCCCGACCCACTAAAAAACCACATCCTATTTCCTGGCAATACCCGACACGGAAACCGTTTGCACATTACTTTAATTTCAGAATAAATTAAAGTGAATTATTTTAATAATAATAAGTAAACAGTCAAAATATCCCTTAAAAAATGCATAATACACGAAAAAATAAATAAAATGCTGAATTTATCTTGTTAAAATAAATAGTAAATAAACAAGATAAATTATGAATAAATAGCGATTCCGGTTGAGCCACATGCAGATCTGCCTTCAAGGAAACAATATGAGCTTCCTTTGAAGCTCTCTATATGATTGCAGAGGTAGAATGTTAGACTCAGCTTAGAAATTTGCACATGGAAACATGTCATTAAAAATGAGTCCGTGAAAATTGATATGAATATTAATGGGAGAGTGTCTGTACTTATGAACCGAAGATTTGTGATTATTCATACACAATCACAGCTTTGTTGAAGCTAAGCCCACATCAAAAGCACATTCAGTCCAAACCATAAACAGAGTTATAGGAAATACAAGACGTTTTATTAAAAAGAATAGAGTAGGTGTGATTGTTAAGGAATGGAGTGAACAATCTTCGAGGTGAGTTGAGTTTGAGTTTTTATGGATTGCAGATAGACTACGTTAAACAACGACGACATATTCATTGAATATATCTCCAATGATATTGGTATGCTTGGATAAACAATTGCATATATCAAAAGACAGACACCAGGAACAAATGTTATGATACTGAAAGTATTACAACTACGATCCATTCTCGGACCAAAACTACAGTGTAAATCAGCCACTACAAAAACTTACGGAGATACGCGCACGACCAGCGAATTACATTTTAAATTAGTTAATTTAATAATGTTTAATATAAATTTTTAAAGAATTGGATAAACACAAATAACTTCATTGGGAGGGATGGAACTTTTTGGAAATTTAGTGTTTCCCTTTTTTACTTTACTTGAAAGATATTTCTGAAAAAATTATCCAGTTTTAAATTCATTTTTTCCCAAATGTTTTATACTTTTTAAATTCGGGGGTTTGTGGGGGGGGGGGTTTATGTTTACATTGTTTTAACCCGTATCCAAACTTTGAGGAAAATTGTATTTTAACCAAAAACTCATAAAACAAATCCCTATTTTTGGGGAAAATTTTATGGGAAAGCACTTTTTTGAAAAAGTTTTTTTTTAAAATTTATTTTTAAACGTCCCTAGGTTTTAAATTTTAATTATTTTATTTCAAATCAACAAACAAAAATAATTAGAATTTTAAAACAACAGGAAAATTTTTTTTTAATAAAATAAAAATTTGCTTTTTCAATTCAAATGTGGGCAAAAAATCTTTTGAAAAAAATGAAATATGCCATAAATCATTATTAGAAGGTTGGAATTTTTTCTGAACAGCAAAGGGCTTAAAATTTTTGTTTTAAAAATGGAGCAAATGTTAAAAAAAATAAAATTTAAAAAAATAAAAAAATTAAAATTATTAAAAAAAAAATATAAGTTTAATTCAAAAGCAATAACGAATAAAAATCTTTTTTACCTGTAAAATATGTAATTTCAAGATTTTTTACATTTTTACATTATTAGAAATTTTTTGACGTCCAGAAAAATTGAGTTTCTTGGAAAAATTATATTATTGAATTTAAAATGTAAGAAATAAATTTGCAAATGAAACATCATTAAAAAAAAATTGATATAGTATTTAAAAGGGAAGAAATGTCTTTTAAAACAAGAAGGATAAATTCCAAAATAATTTGTTAAAAACCCCAAAATAAAAATATTCCAAAATAAAATTTAGAAATTAAAAGAATTTTTAAAAATTTAATTAATTTAAAAAAATTTCTTGGAAAGTTTTCGAGGAAAAATTGGTATTTTATGTTTAAATTTAAAAATACTTAAAGAAGAATATTCAATAAACCAAAAATTATGGCTTTTGAACAATTGCCATTTCCAAAGGAAAACCCAAAAATGTTAATTGGTTAAAAATTTATTAACTGTCCATTCTAAAAATAATTTGGAAATAATAAAATTTTGGAGTACCAAAAGCAAATAATTTAAATTTTAATTAACCTTACACCTTTAAATTATCTAATATTTGAGGAAGACATATGGATAGACACCTACAAATGAACTTCTTATGTGGGAGGGATGGTAACTTCTTAATGTGAAGCACTGTTGAGTGTTAGTCTTTTTTTGATATAAATGGAGGTGGAAAAATGTCCATTATCAAAGATGATATTGACATCCAGAAAGATAATAAGCTAATCTGACAAACGGTGCATAATGTTTACCATGAGGCTAAACAAAAATAAAAAGATGTCTAAAATGGTGAGAATAAATATTGCTTAGGAGTTAAAGAGCGGCAGGAAAACTTTGTTTCATCTTAAATCCATTTTAGAGTTTAGATATTGAGAAGCTGTGTCATTGGATTAATATTAATTGTTAAAAGTTATTACTTTGTGAATTCACGCTTATAACTAAATTATTAGATATATTTTATCCATTTGTATGATTTATATTTAAAGTATAGAATTTTGATATTTTAGTTATACGGTAATCCCTCACTTTTCGTGGATAATGGTGACAGAAGAAAGCCGCAAAAAGCGAAAATCCCCGAATAATGGACACGCCTTTATAAAAGCCTCTAAAGCTCAAACAACGACCTTTCTAACAGAGAGAAAATCCTGACCTTACTGAATGCTATACTGTGAAATAAAATTAAATAAATAAAAATGAAAAACAAAAAGAAAAAAGTAAGAAATATTTAATAAAAAAAAATTACATCTTTACTGACTATAAGAGAGAAAGAAACAGAGAATTATACTCTTAATATATTTTACAGTAAAAAATAATGCAAGTAAATAAAATAAAAAATTCGTAACTATCTTTTATTTTAGTTTATAGATGAATAGGTCTATTTTTTGACTTCTATTTTTTGATATTTTTATTATTCTCTTGTTACAATTGATTATGTTTTAATATTTTACATTAATTTTTAGTCTTTATTGAATATATTTTAATAGCATTTATTAACCTTTTATTTACTACTGTAGAATATATATTGACCCAGTAAGTCACCGGTTGTTTGATATCTTTCTCGATCGTACAAGAATAATCCTGTATATTTTCTTCTCTAATACTAACTACTGTACTTTTTCATTACGAGTTGTATTTTTTTTTAATTTTTACTGCAATTACAGTTGAATATTTTTTTATATTTTTTACTTTTTAATTGAACATTTCAGACTCCTGGACTCCGCGAAACACTGAACCCACGAAAACAACCGCGAACTAGCGAGGGATTACTGTACAGAATTCCTTTTTGCTTAAACATAGAAATTATTTCATATTTTCTACAGATCATAAGTGATACACGCTTATAAGAGACAAATATTTTAAAGAAAGGGAAAAAACTTGTAAAAAAGAATTTGTAATTTTTTTCACCCAAGTAAGCCAGGACAGGCTTTTATTGTAAATAAGTTTGATTTCATTTTGATTTTCTTTTGTTTTACCTAAAAATACCCAATTATAATTATAATTAGGATTTTTAAAAAGTGTAAATAAGCATAGAAATACAACAATAAAAGTCACTAAATTATAATTATGAAATTATATTGTTTTATTATAAACTATTTTTATTATTATGAAGCAGTATTGTTAACTGACATATATGAAACAATTTAAAAACCTATCATATTTTCAATTTTTAATGCATTTATTAAGACTTATTATAATTTAAAATGTTATTTCTTAAATTTGAAAAATATCTGTTGGTTTGAAGGCCTAACAGGACTATTAGAAGTTGTAAAAAATCTTATATGAGAAACCTTTTCATTACAAGTATGAACTTTTACAGAATTATACTAAAATAATGAAAATGAATAAATTCTTGCTTATAATGCTGATCTGAAATTGTTAATTTTAATAATAACTATCAGTACTAATATTTCTCATTTAAAATATAATTAAATATCCTAAAAAAGATAATTAAATATCATTTAAAATAAATTAAATAATCAGCTATTTTACGAGTATAACAGACTGACTAACAGCATTAGAATATTTGAGCATAGCTTCTGTTTAATTGAAATCGTGGACAAATTTTTACGAAATCATAGGAAAACAGTTTTTATTCAGATGAAGTATTCCATAAAAAAAAAATACATTATTAGTGTCTAGCTTGCTGGTCTTTTCAGAGTAACAGGAACTTATATATGGAATTTTGTGATTACAACTCTTTTGGTTTTGATATATCCTGAAAACACACTCTATCACTCTCTTTCTCACACACCCCTCAGAAATCCACATAGCTAGACAAATAGTATTTCCATTGAAATTAGGTTCAAAATAAAAGTGGCTATAGAAATTTGGGGATGAACATACTTTTTCACTCCTATATATTTCATCGATAAAAAGATTTCACATAAACACGTGAAACAACAATCAATGATCAAACCACAATATGAAATGGGAAAACAAGACTAAGCTCTTTCAACCGTAACAAGCAGTCATCGTCAGAGTCAAAAACCCAACTGAATTTGGGTTTTCGACTCTTTGGGTTTTTGACTCTGACGAAGACCGCTTGTTACGGTTGAAAGATCTTAATCTTGTTTTCCCATTTCTTATTGTGGTTTGATCATATATTTCATATAGAGGATGAACGAAAGTTTACCTTCCTTTATCCTGAAATAAAAATGGTTTGGATTTTAAACCGGGAAAATTTATTTTTTAGTAAATGGTAAGTATGTGTCAATGGTTATATTTTTAGTTACGCTGCTATGTTACAGGACACATGCTTACTTTCTCCTGGGGCCAGTGTAACCCAGTGGCTTGCGTGCTTGCCTCTGTACTGGTAGAGCCCAAATTTGATTCTCACCATATCCTCTGTTTCTTCATGCGGGAGGTGAAAAAATATGAACACATCTTCTCTCTGAGAGGACATTAAGTGATTCCATGCGGCCGATCCGGACTATTTCTATGTCAGATAGTTATTAAAGATCCCTACTCTAAATACAATTGACTTAGCCAAAATTTAGGGTTCTAAATATCCTTTACCAAAGTGGGAGTCAAGTATTAAACGAGAACGAGAAATACTTAGAATACTTAGAACAGCATTAATAGGTGAAAGATTATGAGTGGGAGCACTGGAATAGAAACATACATTCTCCTTTTTTTACCATAATATACTGAGGGATGGATTTATATTTGATCATATAAATTAGAGATATAGTTTTATTATATGTTTCATCTAATCAAATTAAACAAAAATTCCGCAGTTTGTTTCTACTAAATTAATGACTTTTCTTCGTGGTTGTCGAATACTTTTGTTTACATTTCTTGTTCACTATCAGTTATGAACTCCTTATGGTTATAGGACGAAACTAATAGAATAGGTTGAATATATTTTTTTCTTTGGAAGCTCATGAATGTTTATTCTCTTTAATATTTAAAAAAAAAAGTGTTTAAAGGTTACACTTCAGTATATCATCAGGTTTGAGCTAATTTTGAATAACTTCCTGAACTATGAGCCAAAATGAATCAATTATAATCTATTACGTTATTCGAGAATCATCCCGGAAACCTTGGGGACATTACTGATGATCATTATTCATATAAAGAAAAGCTTCATTATGAATATGAATCAATAGAATAATTCATTAATACTTCTCCTAGAACGTAGTTGAGACCAGAATGATCATAAGACTCCAAGAAAACCAATGATTAGTGGCAAGACAGACGTAAAATGATTCATTGATTGAACTTTTAATCCATACGTTCACCCAAACCAAAGATTCATATTCTTGAAAATAATTAACTGATTAAGTTCATTATTCTTTTCCTGAGATAAATAGGTATCACTAATGTATGCATGAAATAGAGATCTTTTAAGTAATTCAGTTGGTTAAATTGATTTTTCAAGATAAGTGACACTATTTTGTTTGGTAATTTTTTAAAATATATGAATGGTGCATTATAGAAATAATGATATATTTCCAATATTACTCTCAAAAAAATGTTTTAAACATTTTTTGCGTAGAAGTTCTCCAGATATTTTAATTGCTTATTTATCAATGAAGAATTTATATTAATATATTATTTTATTTTTATTCCTTTTTATTTATTGGTTAAGTCATATGCTAGGTGATGACAGGGTTGCAAATTTTTATCTGTTAGTAGAAGATTTTTCAATGTGCTATTTTTATATCGCATTAATTGAGTTTGTTAATTTTTATAAGATCATATTGCTCAATTAATAATGATGCCTATCAGGGATTATGAATAAAAAGATAAGACATTTGTCACAATTTTCTCTCCTTAGGGCGTTTTAAATACAAGATGGTAGTCATCTTAAGAAAGAGCTTTGCCAGACGTTGATGCTAGTTTTCCTCTGGAGGGTGTTTCAATATAGCTTAAAAGTGAGCAATATGACGCTTTAACGTTAAAACACTTATTGAAGATTTCTTTCAAGGGTGTTATATTCAATTCTACCTATAATAAGTTGACGTTTCTAATAGGATTGTAAAGAAATTCTTTGAAGATTAGGTGAAATAGAACCAGAGACAAGAGTTTGAGGGATTACAGAGGAAGAGGTCGTTAGTGAATGACGTCAGAGATCGATGCAAACATCTCTTGAACAGTGACAGAAAGAGCGCATGCCCCACTATCGTCAGTTGCGGGCCGAACTCCAAGTGGTCATGAGCTGACTCTGTATCTCCGCTGATACACAACCGTCAACATGCACGGCAAAGTCACCGTGAGTACTCTGTGTGTCACGTCTTTTATCATACTCTGAGCTTGACAGTTCAAACTTGCGTCCAGTAGGATTCCTGGATGTCTGGAAAAATAGTTGACTGAACATTAAAGAAATGTTTTTATTAAGCACATTTGACCGCTTTTTACAGATTTTTACAAGCGAACATGCATGTGTATATATAAATGGCATAATATATAAAAGTTAAATTATATATGTATGTATATATATTACTTAGTCAATGATCAAACTTCAATAAGAAATGGGAAAACAAGACTAAGATCTTTCAACCGTAACAAACAGTCTTCGTCAGAGTCAAAAACCCAACTGAAACACTAGATGCAGAAAACATCTGGTGATGTTTTATCACCAGAAAACATCTGATGATGTTTTATCTAGCAGAAAACACCTGATGTTTTCTGCATCTAGTGTTTCAGTTGGGTTTTTGACTCTGACGAGGACCGCTTGTTATGGTTGAAAGATCTTAGTCTTGTTTTCTCATTTCTTATTGTGGTGTGATCATTGATTGTTATTTTACGTGTTTATGTGAAATCTTTTTATATTACTTAGTACAGAACATGGAATCACATATAATCGATTGATTAATGCTGTTTATACTTTAGTTAAAAGTATATACTTGTTTAAGAACCCAAAATATTATATATGTAATATGAATATACATTAAAAGAGACAACATGCCCTTAGTAACCCTGAATATGTTTTCAAGGATGTACCCAATGATACGAGTACCAAGTACAATAAGAAGTTGTGTTTTTAGTACCAATTATATGTTTATTAATGTCATATGTATATTTATATGCTTTGTGATGTTTATGTTATATATATATATATATATCATATATGCGTGAAAAACAATTACTGATCAAACCACAATATGAAATTGGAAAAAAATGACTAAGATCTTTTAACCCTAAGAAGCGGTCTTCGTCAGAGTCAAAAACCCAACTGGAGTTGACTGGAGTACCAACTCCAGTTGGGTTCTTGACTCCGACGAAGACCGCTTGTTATGGTTAAATGACCTTTTCATATTGTGGTTTGATCATTGATATATATATATAATAAAATCATAACTTCCTCAGTTCTTAATATTTAAATAAAAACTGACCGAGTACTGATAAAATAAATAAATATATGTATATAGCTATAGTTTCATCTTTTTCTGTATTTGTGTTACTTTTGTTGTATTTTCTATCTGAAATTACACGTGAAAAACATAGTTTTTAACATATTCCTGTCTGATCTTTTCCATTTTCGAATCATATATATATATATATATATATATATATTATATATTATATATATATATATAATTATAATACATGTCACTATAAACACTTGAAATTTAAAACATCTTATAAACCACAATAAAATATTAAAAAATGAGACTAAGATATTATGACCAAAATAGTGTTCCCTCGTTAAACGCCGCTTGATGAGTTGATAAGTATATATATACCAATTAAATGAAATGATTCCACGAACTATATATATATAAACTATATTGACACAAAGAACACACAGAAATGAAACAGAACTCACTACTATATTTCGGTGTCCTCGTCATCAGGAAGGTAGAAACGAGTCGCTCCGCAGGCAGACAACAACTCGTGTCTGTTCTTTGTTCTTTGAACGACTCTTGTGTTCTTTGTATATAAATATATATAGATTAATTTACGAATAAAACTATTTTGGAAGCAATGCTCCAAGGCCTTATTTCCTTTTTTTATAAAATAAAAATTTTATTATTTTTTAGTTCACTTGCTCTCTGACGATGTGTTGACGAAAGGCCTTAGAGCATTGATTAAAACATGATTCATAAAAATATTAGGAATTTATGTTTTCCAGTAAGTTCTTAATGATACGTAAATGGTGGTACAAAAATCATCATATGGAGAAAAGTTCTCAAATTTCAGATACTTTTTTTTAAGGGGGTATTAATTTTGCGATAAGAAATAATGGAAATAAGAACTCATTGTAAAATGTGGAAATATATTTTTTAATAAAATTAACTGTAATGAAGAATTTATCTATTAATACATATATATAAATTTTATGGTTTTTTTATGATTCAATAAAGTAATTATCCTTACAGAGCCTGGCCCGTCTTCTGAATTTATTTCTAACTAATAAAAATCTGGATTTTAAGCAGTTAAAATCATATCGTCAAATCGACTTAGATTTTTTTTTACAAGC
Organism: Hermatobates lingyangjiaoensis; assembly: GCA_026182355.1. Classification (NCBI taxonomy): domain Eukaryota; kingdom Metazoa; phylum Arthropoda; class Insecta; order Hemiptera; family Hermatobatidae; genus Hermatobates; species Hermatobates lingyangjiaoensis. The sequence goes on along the minus strand of JAPFBL010000319.1, from coordinate 380,668 downwards.
TTAATTGTTAAATTTATTATTAATATTTATTTACTAGGTATTAAATTTACGAACAGTAAATTCTAGAGTTCAAAAAGACGATAAATTAAATAAAAATAAATTAGTTTGCTAGTTGTGACTCACTAAAGTACATGTCAATATTACCAAATGACCTTAGGGAAATTTATTATTTCTTGATTTCATTCTTTAGAAATCAGTAATCCTGTATGAGATTAATAAATAAAAACCGTTTTTTTTTATTCATTTAGTTAATTCGATCTGTAATACTCTTCATTATTGTTTATAAATATACAAAGTAAATAAAGTATTTTTTCTGGAAATTATTACGTTAAAATATATGGAAAGAACAGCCTCAACTCAGTATACTTCTACATTTTGGCTTTTATATTCGTCATCTGAAGTAAAATTGGCCAACTCTGCCATAAAGTCATAACTTCATATAATTGTACAGTGAAATGTCATAGATAGTTATTTTATAAAAAAAAAAATAAAAAAAATTTATTACAATCAATGTTTTGTAAAACAAATCGACATCAGAATAAAAGTGAATTATAGGAAAAACTAATTAAAGTAGCCATTAATTACATTTATTTCGAAGGATAGTCACATTGACTATCAGAAAAAAGAGAATGTTGTATTTACTCTTCATTTCGATATTACATATTCAAAAATGTTGACACATATGACACCCATAAAAATGTTAGAGATATGCAATTTTTACAACTATTTTTTTTCTTTTTTGTAAATCATATTGTTCTTATATTTCGATGAATTATTGATGTATTTTTAGAAACGATTACCAAAATTTTGTTTTTTCCTATGGGGCATTTTATATTTTATTATTTATCGTTTTGGATACGGTAGATTTTTCCGAATAAATTGCAAAGTCCGTAGAAACTATGACACTTTACTGATATCTCTTAATATATTGAGATATAATTTGGAAAAATAGTACTTGTTTTACTAGTAGTTGTACAAAATAAGGGCCTTACTGTATGGTTCAAAAAGAAAAATTAATTAAGAATAAATGTAATTGAAATCATAAGAAAATATACCTTCAAAGGTAAGGCTATTCACAATTCACATTAAAAGGTCATTTTAATATCAATGTCAAATAAAAGCTAGTGGATAAATTCTATGAGAACAAATGGTTATTAAAGACTTACTTAATGATTTATCTAAAAGGAAGAAACTTTATCACAAGTTTTCTAAAAAAAAACTTTCACGTTCATTCCGTATACCCGAGCTTCTTTTTATAACATTAGCATAGATAATCAGACCTTATCTCCCTTCCTGCTCCTTTCATTGGAAGCGTTTCTAGCGTCGCCTATCCTTTAAAAGTGACTATAAAAAGCATAAAGTTTTAGCTACTCAACACATAAAACAAAAAAACTGAGCTCAATATATATATAAATCTTGATGAAATTATTGACTGTAAAATAAAAATAAGACTAAATTTATTAGGACTAGGTCAGTTCTTCAGGTTATGAAGGAGTTTCACAAAACCCTCTGCCTATGAAAAAGGTTCCAAATAAAAATCGGAAAGTCGGAATCAAAAGTTCGTTTGGAACCTGAAGAACTGGCTGACTCCTGTGCTGCTTCCTAGCCGAGCAAAGCTCATCTTCTTCTCTTTCTCCTGATGACGATGAGGTCGAGATATTGAAGCGAGTAATATATTGTTTCTATGTGTTCTTTTCTTTAAACTTTGATATATATATATATACAAGTTGACTGTCGTCCCTCCGTCAATTCACTTTTTCTCCTGAGGACGACCGCCATTACGGTTGAAATATTGAAAAGTGAGTCTTTGTTATGTTTCTGTCTATGTGTCACAGTTGATTTTAAGTGCATATATATAAACAATTAAATGAAACTATTTCATGGAATAAATAAAGTAAACAAAAAAGTAAAGTAAAAATTTTTGTAAATAAACTACGTTCACAAAAAGAATGCACATAAAAAAGAAATCACCGAAACTCACTGCCATATTTCGATTGCCTCAATATCAGGAAGATAGATTTGGGTGACTCCAAATCAATAGATGGGATCACCCATAGATCCTCTCTATCTGATATAGAGAGGATCAAAGTTATCAGGATTCATTCAGTTCTTCAGGTTCAAATCGAACATACAATTCCGATGTTTTCGATTATTATTTAAAACCTTTTTCCTAGGCTATAGGTATATCATCTGTCTTCGGAGCGACTCACATCTATCTTCCTGATGACTTGGCAATCGAAATATAGTAGTGAGTTTCTTTGAATTCTGTTATGCGTGCTCTTTTTGTAAATCTAGTTTATATATATATATATATTTCCCATTAAACAAGTAAGATGGGATCAGCATCCAAGACACAATAAGAAACTGAAGTGGAATTAGGATCTTTCAGCCAGAGCAGCCAGTCTTCCTTGCGGTCACGTTCAAGTGTAACTGACAATATCAGTTGTTTTGAATTGCTTACCGTGGTTTAGATGTTTATTTATATTCAAGGAAATCACCTCTAAAAGTTATAAAGACAAGGAACTACTTCTAAATACGAAGAACGTGGTAACATTCGAAAGCACTATGAACTTTTTTTCTTTTCTTTAACAACATTTAGTGGTGGTTTCCTTAATAATAGAGTCACGTGTGTTTATTGTGACACTTCTGTGTGTATCAGCGTTTAAACTACAGTAAGAAAATAAAAAAAAAAATTTTCAACTAAAACAAATGATTACTGATCATACTGATATTTGAACAAGTGTTGGATACTTTTGGTGTGGTGTAGGAAAGGAAGGGAGTCAAGGGAGGTATTTTAAAGGGCGTAAAGTGCAGGGAAGGGAACAAAAGGGAAAGCAAGTCAGGGAAACAAAGCAGTACTACCTGTTTCGGTTGAAGGACCTTGGTTATTTTTCTAACTTTCTTACTGTTCTTAGACGTTCATTTTAATTTCACGTGTTTATTGTGAAACCTTGTTTCTGCATATCTATGCAGTTGTTAACCAAGAGTGCATTTCATGTAGTGCAAGAAACCTTGCAATATATTGTGTTAAGTAGTTTAAAGTGTTAAATGATCAAATGTTGGAATTTTTCTTTATTGTAAATTAAGTCAGAGGATTAAAAAATTGTTTAATCATATTAACACCTTAGTACAGATCAATTCGAAATTTTATATGCATTTAATATATATATATATATTATATATATATTTATATATATATTTTAAGTTTGATTATTTAATCTATGTTCAAACCACAATATGAAATGGGAAAACAAGAGTAAGATCTTTCAACTGTATCAAGCGGTCTTCGTCAGAGTCAAAAACCCCACTCAAGTTGGATTTTTGACTCTGACAAAGACCGCTTATTACAGTTGAAAGATCTTAGTCTTGTTTTCCCATTTGATATTGTGGTTTGATCATTGATTGTTATTTGACGTGTTTATGTGAAATCTTTTTAACGTTTAATCCGTAAACGTTTAGCGGGAATTATTTCTTCTTACATTTGTAAAGAGAAAGTTCTTTCTCACATTTGTCTAGGATTTTTCCATCTAACTAATATATTTTTCTTTAGAATATTTTTTATATATATAGTGGTAAACTCTTTGAATGCTAGTATATAAAGCAGCTCCTCTGACATACTGACTGACTGGTCTACTCTGCCTTCCTGTTACATTTCAAAGATTTTATTTTTTTGAAAATCAATTTTATTACAATAGATGTAATAACAATTTTGTCACCTATCTATCCGTATGAATGGGTGTATATATCTCTAACGCATATATAATTTTTACTTAATCAAATGCTTTCAAAAATCACACTCAGTTCAGTACTTAATTCAAAGGTTATCAGACAATTTTAGCATCATCTGAATTTCCTTAGAACTAAGTTAATGCTCATAATCTGTGTTGAAAATTAAAATACAAGCAGATAATGAAAGAAATCCAACTTTTGGCAGTAGTTTGTTGTTGTTCCCTGTCATCATCAAACAAGTTTTGAAATCACTTTTCACTACTTGAAAAATAATAACATTAATTACCTTTCTTAAAAAAAGTAGAATAATTTTCAGGAAATTTTAGAATAAAAAATTGATATTTTTCGTTCAACATTTGTTTCCTCTTCTTGATGAATTATATATCTACTATTTCAAAATTTAAGAATTGTAACACACAGAATAAAGAAACACACAAACTAAACTTTTTTTTAGTTAGTAAACAAAATAGAAAGGGGGACAATTGAAGAATATTCAGTAAAAAGAATTAAAAGTTATAGCATCTTTTACATTTCAATGTTTCAAGTATTATTTATATTGCACATTAATTTCACTTCACTTGAGATGAATTAATGTTTTCTTAGTATGTACTTAATTCTAATTGTGAAATTAAGAGTTTGAAATTAAAAGTTAATTTGCTCAAATATATCCTTTACATTTTTTCTTTTAAAGAGTGATAACCTTTTATCACTTCGAGATAAGAATTATGTTGGATTGTATTTCATAGCGTAATTCTTACAGATTCCTATTCAAAGAAATTCAGCTCAACTCTAAAACGACAAAAAGTACACGCTTAAGCAAAAAACGACAAAAAGTACACAAGTGTTTAAGGAAAATAATTGATTATTAAAGATAAGCCAGTTTTAAAATGAATGTTAAAAAGTGTTTGAATTTAATTTAATAAGTCTTTATTTGTTTGTTCCTATTATTTTGTACGGGCATATGTCAAAAATAGTTATATAATCAATTAATTATAAACTAAGTGGTTGATGATGCTAAAAAGATAATAAACAAACCCAAGAACTATTCAGTTTTTTTAATAAAACTTTTCGCATATATAATTTTATGGTATACCATATTCATATTCACGTTTATTGGTTGCTGGACAACTTGTTACATTATGTTGCACAACAAATTGTCTAGAATATACCTAGAACAAATATGTACTGATGTGTGTCTGTTTTTAGTGCCTTCTTTCTTTTTCTCCAGAAGTAGTGTCTAAATTACACTAAATACGAACTCACTAGTGAGAATAACATAGTTGAACTTTACTTTGTCATAGGAGTTAACCTTCCTTAATTGTGATTACAACTAATGAATTCATGGTCACTACTATCTTGTGCATTGAATATTTCTTTATTCTTTTTTATTCTAAAAGTGGTAACTCAACTTATGAATTTAATTCGTTCCGGGACCAACTTCGTATATCGAAATTGTCGTATGTCGAGACAAATTTTCCCATAAGAATACATTATAATTCGATTAATTTGTTCCACATCTCAAAAACCTACGATAAATCCTGATTTAATACTGCATAAATATGGTAAAGGTAACTGTTACACATACATATTAATAGAAGTGAGTTAAATTAGAAAGATTCAAAATAAATAAAAAATAAAGCATAGAACATAACATCACCTTACATAGAGACTGGCCGATAAAGGGAGGAAACGGAGGACGTAGAGATAGAGGAGGAAACGATGGGACATGGATCATACCTGTTTTGATTTATTACCATATACCATTTAGCCTTCCGACCATTATATGGAACAAAGCTGAGGAGGTCGATGTTTTTTACGTGGTGCCCTTTAGCCACACCGGGGAAAGCAAGCGAAGCGACAGAAAAGGCCACTCCCCCAGCAATCCCCGGAGTGCCTAAGGTGGACCTCGCGGAGGCGGGCATCCACGACAGACATCAAACAACATAAAACAAACCTAAAAACAAGAAGAAGAGATCCATAGGGGCTGAGACTGAAGAGTCATGAGGACGTCAGAGCTGGGAATCGAGCATTCTTCATCCTTCCAATGTCATATACAAATTCTTTGAAGGCTGCAGCGAACCTGCCCCTGAATGCCTGATGATATAACTGGGCAACAAAATGACCTGTCTTAATTTACAATTGAAACCTAGGCCCAACACACAGATCACATGCCTCCAGTCCATGTGAAATTGTCTACGGAGCTCCTCCGTATTGGCAGGTGGGATCCTTGGCCCTCCTGAACCGGTGAAGGTTTCCCAAAAAGTCACCATGACCGGTACATACGAAATCCAATTTATACTACGTAACTTAGCTTATTTATTTGCTTGCTTCAAATTTTATGTTTCACTTAACATAAATCGAAACCTAGCTTACTACGAATGTACAGTTTTTATTTTGTAATGATTTTTTAGTTTTTTTACTTCTTTTTGATTTTCATCATGACCACCTTCACTTTCACTTATTTCAGTTTTTTCTCCTTTACTTCACTTCCAGTTGTTTTATTCCGATCATTATGCGACGCGACATCGTATGTTGTATCGTGAGCAAATCTTCGTATATTGAGACAAATTTTGGTTCAAAATTTACGTCGTATATAGAAATATTCTTATGTTGATACGAGCGTAAGTAGAATACAATTGTAACTCCCGTAATAGTTTCAACTTTTTCAACGCTACTTCCCAACAAGAGTATTTCATGCATAGGTCATGCTCACAGAACTTAACAGAGCTAAATTTATAACACCAGCAGTATATAAACATCAACACCTTATTGTACCTCAACCTGCCAATTATGAATCATCCAACCAACTTTAGATCCAAGTTGATCATCTTGCACATCAGGTTCCGCACATCTTTTACGTGCATCAGTAATACTAAGAGCCACTTCATGTTTTTTTTTGCTAAAATATTCGCTTTTTGAAATAACTCCATGCACAGTTTTTCGATTTACACATACCAAACAGGTCAAATATGTTTGACCGTCAATCCATTACGACACTTAGAACATACAATAATACCATAACCTTGACAGTAACACCCATTACAACCTCTCTCTGTAGCAGCAATAGTCCACCAATCTTTCGTATTTGGAAATCATTCTGGCTTGTTAGCTTATAACGTGCTAACGTTTTAAACTCACATGAACACGTTATAACGTTATCTTATATTTATTAGCTGACGTTATAAAATAAGCTAACGTGAGTAAGTTTTTTTATGAGTACATTTATAACGATTAAGCATGTTTACACATTCCTATTTAATTGAAATTTAGCTCAGTTTTATAAGGAAGAAAAACAAACAAGTACACAAGTTTTTAAAAAATGCATGTATGTATTTAATTAATCTAGGATCCTTTGTCTCTGGTACTTGTTATAACGGGTCAAGGGATCCCTCTTCCATTAACCATTAAAAGATATGCGATCTTATTTATCAAATATATGCCATGCTTATTTTATTTCTGTTCCAAAATATATTTTTTTTTATTTTTAGGGCATTTTTTACTTCGTTCATTTCCATTTTTTTCTGTCCCTTTGTATTTTTCGAAACTTCATTGAGTTTGTCAATGAATTAAATATGATCTCTGTTCTTTGGTTGTAATTGTAATCCTCATGTGTTGTAACAAAAAAAAAGTTTACATAATCATTCAATAGATAATAAGACATGTATTGAATAGAAAGAATAGATATTCAGTTCTAAATGTAAAATACTCCTTGGAAACTGTCAGTTTTATTAAGGAAGATGCGCAAGTACCCAAATATATTAAAACTTAGTTCGCACTTTGTTTCTACCTTGACTGAGAGTTCTCCCAGATGTCTACAGAACCTTTGAGAGAATCCATGGGTAAAAATAGCAATGTAAAGGGTATTTTAACATAACTACTTACATTACTTGTTCAAAATGTATGATAAGGAAGGTACATCAATACTGTAGCGAGCTGCCCGTTAAAATATTCAAACCTAGAATCAAAACATCAGATAGAATATTCTCATTAGTTAATCATTTCAAAATGTATTGCTCTTTCTCATGATAAATTCAAGTTTTAATCTTTTAGTTTGCAATTTATTTAAATAAAATTGTAAAATGTTAAAGACATTTTTTTTCAAAAAGAATGTTTTCTAGAAATTAATATTTTAAATATAATGGATTTTTTATTCTTAGATTTTTTTGTATTGACTTACAAAAGAATATTATATTTCAGAAATTAACATTTCTGTCTGTAGGTGCAAAAACAAAGAAAGGTTTGTTTGTTCCCTGGTCTATTATGTAGTAAATAAAGAACGTCAGAGAGAATAAATAACCTTGATATTGTATAGTAAATTCTGCTTATATTTCTCTATTCAACTTAGCATATAGTTGATGTGTTTGTTAGTTTATTTAAACAGCAAAAAAATACTCTTTTGAACAAAGTTCTACCTGACTATATTCTGCTATAGATCTAAGAAAGAAAAGCAACACTCAAGAGAAATCCTTGTAGTTCTTTACATCATACTGAGGATTGCGTTCTTTATTCACCTATATTGCTCTCTCTCATGATTCCTGTTTCTAATACATGTTTTATTTAAAAAAAATTAAATTAGTATCACGAATATATTAAAAGTATTCAAGATTACTCATTTTATTATTATAATTTTTTAAATATACTAGAAATACTATTAATCGAATTAAATTATTACAAAAATAAATGAAAAGACCTTCGTATTATACATTTGATTAATTAGTTTCCCACGACTAATGCAATTAAGAACATTTACAATAGGATTTGATTTTATGTGAATCAAGGTGAAGAATGGAAGTGCTTTTTGAGCTGAAAGCCAACTAATGATTGCATTGGCGTGTGCGAACTTTGGCACAATGACGTCAACACTGTCTTTATTTGAGAGACACGCAAGTGTGGAATTTCAACTTATTTCTGTATCATTCTCAAGTCATAATCAATTACCTTCTAACTTGTAATAGTTTCATTTTGTTCAAAATATTATATTCTGCAACATGATTATATTTTTTTCTAATAACATGAATCTTCAATTATTTAAAGTTGGCTTCTAATAGCAGAAAAGAAAAGTAATTTTCCCATCATACAATATTGCCCAACTCCCAAACAGTAGTGTTTATCTACACGACTAAGGCCCATTTTTGTGTAAAATATGAATTTGAGCCATCAATGATTGTAGTAGCATGATAACATACTTGTGGTTACAAACCCACCACACCACACACACACACACACCACACACACACACACACACACACAACAATATATATATATATATATATATTATATATATCAAATTAAAATAATATCTATAGTAGCCTGCTTTGGCAATTATCACTAACTCAAAGGAAGATCGTGTGAAACATAGAAGTTATAAGCAAAAAAAATCGTGAATCAGAATTCAACCTGCTAAATTATTCATTCTTTGAATAAAGTATATAATATATTTATATCAGCTCAAAAACGTAAGAAAAGCTAACACACATGAGAAAGAGACACACTCACAAACTCAATATTTCGGATGATTCGTCTTCTAGGAAACACAGCCAATTATTCCAGGTGCTTGGTTGCCCATTCTCTTTCTCTGAAAGATCATCCGAAAATTTGAGTTTGTAAGTGTGTCTCTTTCTCTGTGTGTTGCTTTTCTTCGTTTTTGAGCTGATTTTGCGTCCAGTTTGGATCGTTTTTTTCGAATTTTGAGTGAAATATATATAAAATATACATATATGATATTTCAATTTGGTTATAAAAAAAGAACGACGAGGTGATTCTTTGAGACAGTCTTGAAAATAGAGCCAGCCATAAATATTGCTTCAAGTAAAATAAAAATTGAACATCTCAATGTATGGTGGCAGATAATAAACATGTTTCCTTATTAACTGCTCTATAATCAGTTGGCGTTTCAATTAAGATGAATGTAAAACTTTATAATTGGAAGAGTATTGTATACTCTTGACAGACAGTTATTTTGAATTGCTCTAGATAAAAATACTTGAGTGAATAAATAAATCATTTATTGAAAGATATGCTAATTGGAACATGCCGAGGGTGACTGTACGAAGCAGCATATAAAGTCCCCACCACGCTTTACTTCATTTGTAGGGTATCTGATATCTTACAGCTAATTATCATTTTAAACTAACTCATAGCTATATATAAAAACTGGTTTTAACGATATGATAATATATAGTAGCTTAACACTAAGTAATTTTTTTTCCTCATAGGATGTGGAAAAATCTGTTCAGCAGATCCCTTAGCATCTTGCTTAGGGTATGTGGGGTTGGGGGTCCCGACCCACTAAAAACATATCCTATTTCCTGACAATATCCGACACGGAAACCGTAAAGTTAAGTAATAATAACATTTATAATAATAATAATAATAATTACAGTAATAATAATATAATTATAATACTTTAATATTAATTGTTGAGTGTAACACTCAGTTTTGATTAGGATATTATAATTTCCCTTGAAACTCAAAGAAGCGTTATAAATTGATAATTGAATAGTGGCTTTTAAGTACTAAGTGCTTTTTTGTGTTCAACGTATTGTTACTGATATCTGGTTAAGAATCCTGTAACAGTCGACTTCAATACCTCCTAGTATTCCTGGTAGTAGTTGTCCAAGTAGCCTCTACTTCTACATTGAAAAGTTTTTGAATCTCTATCTTTTGTCATAATCACGCTATGAAATATTTTTAAACCAAGATTTCATTTTTTTTTATTTCCTAATCGAAAAAAAGTTTATTTTTCAAATGATAACAGTTTTTTACCATTTGTTATGATAACAGATTTTTATGAATAAACAGAATTTTAAAGTTCAATTGAGGGGGGAGGGCGCAAAAAACATGATGAAACTACCGTGTATAGTCGAGTGTAGTTTAAAAATACATGTTTTTATATGGAGAAAACGGACAATATTTAAAAATAACACCTGTATATGACCTGACCAAACCGATTATCCCATTTCCTATTATGTATTTCTTACGGGAAAATTAGTTTTGGTTTTTTGACCAAATTGGTTGTCAACCAAATCAGTTGTGACGAAAATTCTGCAAACGAATTATGGTCGAGAACTAAGTATTCCAGTGGTGTTGCTGCGAATTGAATACTGTTGAGTATTAATGGTGTGCTATAGATTATTCAGCATGCTAACAAATGCTTATTATAATTAGTTACAATTCGTTAGGTGTCATTCAAAACTACTAATTGCTTAAGTAAAGGTGTTTTCATTTCACCACTTTCTTTCCCCATTTAGAGGTTGATTTAGGATAAACATGAAAACTTCACAACTAGGTAACTCTATATATTTATCAAGTTTCCTTTATAACTTTTAAGCCTATAAATATTAATTCCACATTTTTTAGTTTCATTTTATTTTGCACACTATTCTTCAACATTAATTAGTTATTTGACCACTAATAATGCCTTAGAAACTTGAGATGTTTTTCTCATGGTTTTTTGAAGTCAGTGACAAAATATTACCTTCTGCTCCAGCTCTTTAAAGCTTACTTTTTCTAGCTATAAATGATCCAGATTGATAAAAATTCCTTAAAAAAAAATATTTCAAACTATGGAGAGGATGAGAAGTGATGCAGTATCAAAATAACTTACTCCGGCTCAATGTATGCTAATTTTCTTGGCTCTGATTCTGCCTCTACCATGGCTTTTGTAATGCAGATCAATTGTTTGTGTTTGCCTTGACGGTGGTTTCGTACCACAAGAGTAGTTGTTTGAGAAATATATCAACAGGGACAAATAAAAATTGTTTGAAAGCATTTACGTCAGTTTTTTTCAATAAGGGCTGACGTATAATAGGTGGGACAATTAATTTATCAGTTTATCAGGCGGTGAAGCAACTGAGTTCAACTGAAGATTTCTGCATCGTTTATTCTTGTTCGAAATGTTAACAGCTTTTACAGTGATTTTCAGTTTATCTTGGACAATTTTTTTCAAACTAAAGTTTAATTATATTATTTTATGATTTAAAGAAGGAAGATTTATTTTTCAAGTGAAGATGGTTTATCACCACATGGAGGATAGCAAGTTTAAAGATAATTAGATGTTCCATGGCAACGAAAAATGAAAGCCCGTAGCTTTTTGAATTCTCTGCCACAAAATAATTTTATAACAAAATGCAATAATATTGCTATAAAAAGTGTAACTAGTAAACAAAACCTAGAATGTTCACTTCCATATTGGTGTGGGTCAGAGTTTCTCAATTTTTTGCCATTTTTACCTGGAAAATTATTGCTGATAAGATTAGAATACTATGAGAGTTTTATGAGTCTTTTAATACTATATTAAAAAAAGAAAATTTTTCATGAATAGTAAAATTGAATTAAATTTTGAGATTATTACTAATTTAATAAGTAGGTGTGCCTAATCAGAAGTCAAATCATTGATATTTGAGGGAATATCTAGAATCGTTAATCGTCAGTCTGTTCCTTGTTTAAAACTAAATTTGCATGACTACAGAATGGTTCTGTAACTTCAGAGTCTCGGAATCAACACAGATTCATACTGTTAATCTACCACATTTGCTATCCCTTTAACAATACTAAGGCACTAGCTCTATAATTAAGATTTCTCCTCACTTATACATAACTTTAATTACCTCTTTAACTTCATTAGATGGTGTATTTTTAGTGACCGTCATTCACTTCCATTCTTTAAGATTACTTTTTGTTTTCCTCCTAGTTTACTTTCCTACCAATCGTGTTTTTCACTTTGCTGAGTCACGTGCCAGTCACGTCAGTGCTAAGTCCTTGCAAGGAGAACGGGACTATTGTTCAAGTCATTTCATTTGTTGTAAGGAGAGCGGTACTATTGTATTTGTAAAGAATGTACCTAAGTGATAGTAGGAGAAATGCTAGTTAAAATCCAGTTCGAAGTCATTGCTTCTTTTGTAATAAGAGCAGCGGTACTATTGTTAAAGTATTTTTAAACCGTATGCTTGAATGATAGTGAGAGAAATACTAGTTGAATACCAATGCCAAGACATAGCTTCATTCGCAAGGAGAGTGACACTATTGTTCAAGTATTTTTGAGGTATATGCTTGAGTGATTATTAGAGAAAAGCTAGTTGGAAGCCAGTGTGAAGTCATTACTTTGTTCACAAGGAGAGCAGCACTATTGTTAAAGTATTTTTAAGGCATATGCTTGAGTGATAGTAAGAAAAATGCTGGTTGAAAGCCACTGCCAAGTCATTGCTTCGTTCGCAATGAGAGCGGCAGTTGGGTATTGATTGGCAGTCAGGTCTATTTCCGTCGTTGAATGGACGGATGCAGAGAGACGTCCAAGCGAGTCGATTGATGTGCTTACTGACTGACTCATTGGTTGGCCCCAGCCTTCTGAACCATGCGATAGTCACTTTTCTTCATTTAAATCATCACTTGTATGGTAACTCTTCTTATCGCAAACCACTTATTATTCAGTCAGAAGTGGTAGAATCCTCTGTGCTGCTTTTCTCCTTTTTTCTAATTCTCATTTCAAATTTTTGTTGTTATAAAAAATGTTCTTATATGTTAAGTTGCTATTCCCTAGCATCATATAAACTAACCTCTTTTTCTTAGGTCCTAAAAAATATTTATACTGAAATTAATTAGTCTGAATTCAAGTAAAGAGATGTATTTTGATGTAAAAATAAGTTTAACTGTTCAAAATTGGGATATTTCAAAAAAATATATTGATTGTATTGACTATAGAAAGTGAAGAGTTTATGAAATACATACTAAAAGGAGGATGAGTTAAAATATGATATTAAAATCAATATCATCGGTTGAATACTGTTGATATCATACCATTCCATGTTGAATACAGGTTCCAGTAAGGATCAGTGAATCTACTGTGGGTTTGTTAGAAATTGTGTGGATGGCACACCACATAACGTTAGTGCATCCGGAAGTGTGTATGAAACCTATGGTTCATAGGTGCTCAGTTCCAAACGAGACACACTTTCGCTTCTTGTTTAATATAAACGGCTAATAAAAATATTTATGGTGAGCCCGTTGTTCCGTCTCTCGGCTAGCAGTAAGTTAAATATGAAATTGGTGATCATAACTCTTCTATTTTTGAGATATACTGAAAACTCACAAACACTATCTCACACACTCAGACATAGAAAAATCAATATGCAAAGCTTATTTCATTGGACTCAGGGGAACTCAAAACGTGTATTTCTATTGAAAACTCAATATCAATATATCACCCCGAGCGCTATACTTTGACACCTCTACATTTCATATAGAAGATAAATGGAATTAATTTTGAAAGCAATAACATTATAATCCCTTACGAAACAACACTACGTCAGTTAGAAACACTGAATTGATTACTTAAGATCTAAAAACTTTTTTACGTGCGAAGACAGCGTTTTGATGTAGAGAAAGCCGTTATATAGGAGAGGCTGTCCACAAGAGGGCGTCCTATCCTCATTATTGTGGAATCTGGTAGTAGATGAACTATTAGAGAGGTTAACCCTGGAAGGAATTCGGTGTCAGGGCTGTGCACATCATATAGTTCTGATTACAAGAAGGAAGTTTGAAGACACTCTATGTGACCTAGTGCAAGATGGCATAAAAACCAAGAACAATGGTGTATTACGACTGGCCTGGGAATAAACCCCAGGAAGACAACAATAGTCGCTTTTAATAAAAGAAGACGAATGGAACGCATGAAATCTCTTAGGCTAAATGAGGCTACGATGGAATTAAAAGACGAAGGTTGAATTGAAGTATGAATTAATGGATACTCCGTTTCCATTGGCATGAACACCAGTATCTTCCAGGCTGAAATCCATGTTATCGAAAGATGCGCACAGATTAACATGGATAAATAATATAAGAACAGACATATAGCAATTACATCTGATAGTCAAGCAGCAATTAAAGCATTGAGTTAAAATATTATCAGCTCAAATATGTTCCTAAACTCTCTACTGGGTGCCAGGACACGGTAGAGCAGAGGGAAATGAGTGGGCAGACGAACTTGCAAGGGGAGGTGCTCGGAAACTCGCATATTGGTCCAGGACAATATTGTGGTACAGGACAACATACAATACAAGAACTCCTTAGGAAAGAAGATAGGGAAAACAGGAAGAAATACTGAGATTGTCTACAAGGACACAGACAATGAAAGATATTACTTGATAAGTTTGAGAATAGTAAGATCGTGTATTGTACGGAAAGAAACAGGAATAATCTAAAGATTCTAACCGGATTCCTGCAAACTTAATGATCATCTACGAAGAATGGGCATTATCAATTATGGTTGTACAGATTCTGTAAAGAAGAGGAAGAAACACCGTTGCACCTGCTAGCTGACTGCCAGGTCATGTTGCTTCACAGGGGCAGGTGCTTCGAGACACTCAACAAAAACCATAGAATAAATTTTACCACTAGACCTAGCAAAAGTGCTGAGCTTCTTGGAAGCGTTAGAGCAAACTGGGGTACTTTACTTACAAAAGGGGGGGAATTGCAATAGTTCTTAGGACGCTGTGCTGTAGTCACCGTCAAATAATACTCGTATTATACGTATAAGAGAGTATATTACTTTAAGAAGAGATTTTAATGATAGCTAATAAAAGATAAATGTTAAGTGTGCGCAGAATTGCGAAGTTACAGGAAATTTAGCTTTATTGGCTTATGGGTAGAATTACAAGGGGAATTAGAGATTTATTATGAATTGGAGTGATTTGGTCTTAAATTCATAGTGTATATTCCATAAGTCTCACTGAATGTTTCCTTATTTCCAGTTTGAATTCGTGAGTTGAGTCTTATTTGATTAATTATAAATAATTAAAATTCGTTTTTTATTTGCAAGTAACTAATATATCATAAATGTATTATATAATTAAAAAAACGAGCATTAGTTAGTTTAGTTTAATTTTTTATGAATTAAGAATAATTATTGAGTTTTTTGTTTCATTTGTAAATTTCATTTTAAGATTTGCTCTAGGGCTGGGAGGAATGATCATTGTTATCAATCAGATTGCTCTAGGGCTGAGGAAGAATGATCATTGTTATCAATAAATATAAATAGAGTGTTCTAAATTTGGTTTTACTGAGATTTATTAAATCAGAGGCTTATTCGGTTAAGACGTGAAGAGGGAGGGGGTTTTAAAATTTCCTTGAGTAAAATCATGCCCAAGATTCTATACACATACAAAATAAAACAATCTTAGTCATGGTCAAAAATTAAAACTCAAACTTCAGTTGTAAGGCAAGGACGCTAACCCCAGACCAGTCTACCATTTTATATTTATCATTCTTTTATTTGATTATCAAAAAAGTTTGGGGCTTCTGAAATTCTTCCAAGTTAAAGAATTTCAATCATTTAAAATGAACTTACTTCTTACATTGCTTATATTTTATAAAGCATTACTGTTAATGTTTCAATCCCAAAACTTATGTTTTCTTCATTTAGTTTTATTTCAGAAATCAAATTATTTAAAACTGTAAATAGTGCTATATCTTGTCAGATATGTTTTTTAAAAAAAAATAATTTTATTAAAAATTTTGGGTATGTGATTTGCTTTTTCTAAGAGGGGTTAGTAATTGCGGAAAATACGGTGATTCAATTCCCATAATGCCTATAGTAATAAATTGGTTTGTAATTTAAATTATAATTGTTATTGTAATAGTAAAATAATGAAAAATATTATAGAAATGATTCATTATTTCTTTTTCGAAGTTAATAATGAATTATTTTGGAAAAATAGGATGAATGGTTGATATTAGTGTTGTTTATATATTTATTCAATGATAAATCTTGTTTATGCGTGAAATAGGAGTTTTGACTGGTATGAAGACGTTCCGTGCTGTGACGAGGAAGCTGTGCATCTCTGAGACAGCGCTATGGTTGACATAGCTTTGTTTGGCCTCTGTTTTAGAGACAAGGCTCAATCAGTAACCCTGGCGATGCTGACTCATGTTATGCAAATTATCGTGTCATACTTGTCACTTTACCACAGGGAATGTCAAGAAAAAGAAACCAGATAAAACTTATGATGTACATCATTCGAATAACTTGAAAATCACTTGAACATATCAAGATAACATATTTTAAACTCTTTTGTGATATAAGTAACACTTTAAAAATATACAATGAATAAATGTTAATTAAATGATTTTTTTTTTATTGTTTAAATTGATCTCTTAGCGGGTTGAAAACGTCAGCCATTTACGGCCTTTTAGTTTGATCGGTGGTTCTACATTGGGAGTCCTAAATTTTTCCTAACTTAAGTGTATTTAGAGTAGGGATCTTTAACGAGTACCTAACATCGTACAGGCTCGGGACAGACAGCTTAACGACCTCTTCAAGGGACGACGTACTCACATTTATCCACCTTCCGCGTGAATAAATCGAGGTCCATATGGGTATCCGAGGGCCATATGGGTATCAAACCCTGAACTATCAGTTCAGAGGCGTTGTACGTCAACCACTGAGTTAACCTGACCCCTTAATTAAATGATGGAATAATTTTAATCTGATTTATTTCAAGGGAATTGTTTAATACTCGGTTATCTACAACTTCATCCAAACTACAATAATTCTGATGATTTTAATTGAATAGCAGGGATTTTCGCCTCTGCAGCTCTGATTATATTTAATTCTGGCTTCCTGACTCATGTAAGTCAGTCATAAAAAATCAATAAAACTACTAAATGATGCTCTAACCGATTTAATTATTCATATTGGCACCATTATTCTGAAACAAGGTTCTGGTTTAAAATTAATGGTATAAAGTTCACAAATATTGACAACAAATACACCATGTGGTAACCACAAGTAAGAAAATACAAGAAACAAGTTACAAGTATAACATATAACTTACCATCTGGAAAAAGAAATATTGTTTGGTTATTCCAAGATCAGACATCATTTGGAAAGCCAGCCAGTATGAGACGTGGTCACACTAAAAAAGGGATAATATGAAAAGAAAGCCTTGAAAATTGCAAATACCTTGACCTTGTATAATATAATAGTCAACAAAACAAAAGATGTTATCATGGTCACCTGAATTGCTTGAAACCTAAAAAAGAAAAGAAAGCTTATCCGAAAAAGATTAAGTCCAAATGGATTAGACAAAACTTTTATCCAAACTTTAATAATGATCTTCTGCGATAGAGGATAACTATCCTTTGTAATTTTCTTTATTCAAACTAAATGCGACATCGTTGCTAAAACCTGTTAGTTCTGGTTCCTACTTCAAGAGGATTTGTATAATGGTGATTTTATTTAAGTACTTTGCAATAATTGGGTTTGTTAGTTCATCCAGTGTAAACACTGGATTTGGCCATCGTCACGAACAAACTAGTTGAAAAGTAAATAAGCATGCCTAATAAATACTAAAGAGTTTCCTTTAGGACAATTGCGAAGGTGTTCCTAATGTCTTCAGAGGACCCCCATCGACAAAAAGTAGATTTCTCTCATGTTATTGCTGGTATCGTTGTTGGTGAATCAGTGTCACTTTCACGGGATTTTTCTTCCTATCAATAATGAGTGGAGAGCAGAAATCCACAGGTTCATCTCATGTACACAACACTGATAAATTAGCCTATCACTTATGTCAATAAATTTGAACCTCTTCTGAAAAATTCTCCTAATTTTAATTTTTTTCCAGGAAGATATTAACTTTGTGACAAAAAAATAAGCAACATTTTTTAAAATATTTTCTAAACTTTAAAACTTTAATACGTAGGTATTTAATATAATCAATATAAAAGAAATACTGATTAACTTTGATATTGAAAGTTAGCAGTTAAGTGTTGTTGTTTTAATTGGCCTGTTAACATTTGTTTTAACACCGTGACAACATAAGGAGCCATATATAAGATCGGTAGCACAATTAGGCAAGGGTTGAAAGACCTACATCTCTGAAGCCTTGATAAGAGACCTTATCCGACAGGTCGCCGCATGATCCACGGAGTAGATTATTACCCATTTTTGTGATAACCTTCTATATAAGTTATGTTAGCTTACAGCAGTAGTCCCACAAGGAACACACATAGGCTGATCATGGACCCTTTGTGATACCACAATATAAACATTCTACTACATTGGAAGTCTTAAATTTTGCATAACAAAAGTGTGTTTGAAATAGCAATCTTTAACGAATACCTGACATCATACATCTCCGAGGGACGATGTGCTCAGATTTATTCATCTCCTGCATGGAATAATTGAGCTCCAGAGTGGTTATTGAACCCTGGATCTTCCATTCCAGAGACAAGCTCGCTGCCACTGGGCTAACGATACTGTTTCGTAACGTATTATACTTAATTAAAAATATTGTTTAATTTCCATTTCCTTTTAAACTGTTAGTATTTTTTTAATATAGTTTTTTTTATAATTATAATTTTTAATATTATAGTTATTAATGTTATTCTAGGAAACGTTACTAGTTCATTCTTGTTATTTTATAGAATCTTTCTATTGTAAAGAACACAGTAAACTCTAAATATTTTTTATTTTCGCAACTCACACTGTTATCTAGCTTAACACTTTTTGGACTGTACGGGAGTAAAAGTGTGATTCATTTATGATTTAGGACAGATTAAAATCATGACTGAAGCATATTACCTGGGGTGCCAACCGTGTTTGGTGTCGCCCATCCAAGTGCTCACCACGTTCAATGTTACTTATCTTTGGAGATTAGACGTGACTATTATTCCGCTAAATAATATATAGATTTAAGTTAAAACTTAGCTACCTATGCCTACCAATCAATTTCATGCATTGTATACTTTATGTATACCTATAGCTATATGAAGATATATGTTTTCATGTCTTTTTTTCTGTGGTTTGTTTTCATGATTGCATCGTGTTATGGATTTATCGCATGTAGTTTTGTATCGGACGGTAGACACATTCACGTCTCCGCTCTTTCGTTTCTTATCCTTTTTCATTTTCTCCTCTCCTGAAGACGGCAAGACAACCGAAATGATCGAAAATCGTGATTATTAGTCATCTTTTTTGTATGTCTTGTGTTCTCTATTTGTAAATTTAATTATAAGGAGATATATGTAAATACATAAAGTACTCGTAAAATGGATCAAATTAACATTTGAAGATTGTCATGATTATTGAGTAGTTCAACGATTAAATAATTAATATTAACTTATTAATTAATTAATTAATAAGATAATATTAATAGACTTATTACTTCATTATTATACTTATTTTTAATTATTTACACATATGGGTAAACTATATTTATAAACAATCTGAAATAATATTGACGTGAGTCTCATAAGCTTAATCATATGGTTAATAATTATAATCGATATATAAACATGATACATAATAATGGTCAATTAATATGGTATTATAGTTTTATATGCAAGAGCAACTATTGCACTAATGTATGTTTTGCAAAATATGCCAATACATAATTTAGTTGACGAAAGGCATTCAGAAACTTTTTAAATTCTTTTTAAAAAAATTTATAGAGACGATTGATAAAAATAAAACTATTTAAAAAAAAACCTTTTCAGGAAAAGAGCGACATTTTACTTAACTTTTTAATTTACCGTATTTATTTGAGTATAACGCACATACACATGTAAAACACCGAATTTTCGATAAGAGACTGTATAACATTTTGTTTCACATTTTCTGGGTTCAAACCAAGCGTTGTGAGTGACAAACGTTTTTGAAGATGTACGATCTTGATAAAATCATATATTGACAACTTAAAGTAAACTATGAACACAGTACCGAAATAAAATTTACAAGATTTATTTATATTTCTTCAAAAGTCCGATTCATCATCAGATACATCAAAGAAGTTGTTCCCATTCTCCTTGAATTAATTTATCATCAATGTTCAGTTGGTAGGAACATCTTTTTCTTCAGTTTCTTTTGTATCTGAATCCTACAGCAAGTCCTTTTCTGTGTCGCCTAATTATTTTAAATCGACCACGCAAATTATTTGGATACTGTTCTAAAGATGTGGCTACATTCATTGTTTTGCAATTGTGGTCAGCTTTTATCTTCGACTAATGACTCATTGCGCAAATAATTTCCCAATAAATCTAAGCGTGTCACCTCAGCCTTCATTTATAATACGCACCTAAACTTTGAGTTTTTTTTTTTTTTTTGGTAGACAATTTTAGGCATTATATTCGAATAAAAACGATATGCATTTTTATAGTAAAAATTAGATGTTCAGAATTATTATTATTTAATTTTTACAGAAATATTGCTGTGGTGAACTCGTACTCGCTGCATAGTCAGAGCACGGGTAAAGCAATCAATAAGAATATATATTTTGATACTTACTTACATGTCAATGATCAAACCACAATATGAAATGCGAAAACAAGACTAAGATCTTTCTACCGTAACAAGCGGTCTACGTCAGAGTCAAAAACCCAACTGAAACACTAGATGCAGAAAATATCTGGTGAGGGGTTGAGACGAGTGAGAGGGAAGAGTGGTACTTTAAAAGGGTATAAACCCAGGAAACGACTAATATCCAGAAAGGGATGTTTGGGGAAACAAAGGAGTACAGTAAGAAAAAGTATAATCACATGTTTATGTGAAATCTTTTTACTTACATATAGATGATAATGATGACATTGATAAATCACATTGTCTTTCTGTAATGCCTTCTTTTAATATAATTTTATTCACTGTAAACTACTTGAAAACTCCGTTGAATAAAATTATATTAAGAATGCGGAAAATGATTTATTTGAATCGTCTGTTGGTATGGTTAAGTTATGCATGACATTGGCTCTCTTCCGTAAAATTGAATTCTATTCAGCTAGCATCTAAACAGTTTTTCTAAAAACTCCCTAATTTTTTTTGAACAGTTCCTATACAATTTCTTTTTGTAGTTTTATAGAGCTTATTATAAAAAATAATAAAACAACTAGCTGGACTCGAATAAAAACTAAAATAAATAATCTGTGTGGCCATACAATCAACTTTATTTTAAGTAAACACAATGTCAAACTAATTAACAAACATAATTGATGTTTTGTTTTATTAGTCCAACACTTTGTTCTATAGCATCCATCAAGGAATAGAATGCGTCAGAAAATATGTTTGATTGGGGTTAACTTTTTATATTTATCAATTTTATTCCTCTAATGTATCATATTAACTCATTAAAACAATCTTTTTTTCATAAATTTTTAATTTTTTTCACTACAAGACCCGTTGATCATTCAGTTCCTTCCTCTTTAATGCAATCATGTTCGCATAAATGATTAGAAACTCTACATTGATTTCTATTAAAGAGGATAGTGAAAATATTTTTAAGACAATGCTCTTCTATTAGAACATGTCTTGTGCAATTCGAATTTTCCAAAAAAACTAATGTTTTCTTTTGATTGATCCTACAAGAGCAGTATATAATTGACCATGTTAAAATATATACTGGTTTAACTAAATGAACTAAAACTTTCCGCAAATGCTAACTGAATTGGAAGTTCAATCCTTAAAAAGGAATGTTGTCTTCATCAGATAAAAAAGAAACTCATAATATAAGATTTTATGGAGTAAATTATAAACTCATTTTTCATAAGTTTATTCTCATATCATCAGAACTTATCATTTGTGATAAGTTTTTTTTTTACTTCTTTCTTCCCTTTCCCATTGTTCGTTTCCTTTTTATCTCCAGAAATGATGAATTTATATTCTAGTTCTGTTTGTTGGTCTTCTTAAACAACGACCTGTAAGCACAGAGGAAGGTAACTTGTGCTGAAACATTACTCGTTTTAAAAAGATAACACGTCACCCTCATAACGATTCTTTCACTGTGGTCAAGCCACTGATGTTATGCAGACATCCTTCTGGAAGATGTTTTCACATGTAACCGACTTTGTGTTTTTGAAATATTTTAATCAGAATATTTTTCTATAATTTTTTATATGTTTTATCGCTTATAACTTTAAATAGATTTAGACAAAACTTTAGAATATTGTAAAATTGTTATCTTTTAAAGAGAAATTTAAAACCCCGCTGTAAGACGTTTATTAAAATTTCAATACTAATACCCGTAGTATTATACTATACATCTTTTCTTTCTCTTGCTACCATTATGATATAAACATTTATATAAGTAGTATAAATTGTAGGGTAAAAATCTAATGAAATGGTCTCCACAAATAAAAATTTTAATGATATAAACAACGCGTTTCGAACACGTAGTGTTCTTCCTCAGGCATTAACTAAAAAATACAATGACACCAGAGAGTTATCTATAGTACAAAGTACTATATCTATAGTACAAAGTACTATATCTATAGTACAAAGTACTATATATACTAAAGTACAAAGTATCTATAGTACTTGTTTATGTCATTAAAATTTTTATATGTGGAGACCATTTCATTAGATTTTTACCCTACAATGAGTAAATACCACATAATAACTGATTGCACTACATTAAAAGTAGTATAAAAATAATACACTCTTTTAGAAATGTATCCTCTTAATTTTTTTATATTTTTTTTAGTAAAGTCCTTATTATTATTTAAAACTATAAACGATTTTGATTTGGTTCATCAGTGGCGTACACACAGGGTACACGATTTGTTGAACTGAGCAAAAAAAGTACCATAAAAACTAATTTTTCTTTCTTTTGATTCTTATAAAAATTTATAAATATAAACTTTTTATATTTATAAATTTTATTCCTCTAATGTATCATATTATCTCATTTGAACAATCTTTTTTTAATAAATTTCTATTTTTTTTCACAACAAGACAACCAGTGACCCGACCCGTTGGTCTTCCAGTCCCTTCCTCTTTAATGCAGTCATGTTCACGCAAAACATAACAGCAATCATTTAAAAGAATGTTATATTTTTCATAAGGGTCAACACTTTGATGAATTACTTGCACAAACAAAGCTTGGACTGACAGTTATTTTGGTTCAGGTTACGTTTCAGTTGGTTGTCGACTCTGACGGACGTCTCTACTGCAGTCCGTTCTTACTGATGCCCACAGCACAATCTGCTTTCCCCAACTTCTTACGCAAGCCCATCCTTGTTCCTGTAGCGTGACCATCCGACACACCGTCTTATGTCTTTCAATAATTCCATCTTCAAAATCCAACTGCAATTATACCTGCGCTCTAAATCACACAACCAAAACATTTATGAAGAATCTTACGTCATAAAACCAATTGCCAACTGTATTAACTCCAGAGCGAACACAATATTCCGGTTCTAGTTAGACTATGAAACAGAATTTTGTGAAATTGTTTTCCTGTGAAGAAAGTACTCTTCTCTTTAAACAACACTGCAGAATTTCAGCTAAAATTCCAAAATGAATACTTATAGCATTTTAATGTACATTTTTATGCTTCCTTTGCTATTCTCAAGAAAAAAATATTTACATACAGTTGGTTTGAAAATCTTATACTATTTTATAAATTCAACCTATTAGTATTATTACCATTTCTTTTCTTTATTTTTTTTTACAATTATTTAAGGCCCATAAGCCATTTCTCATATTGCAAAAAATATGTCTCAGCAAGTGAATGTGCAAATAAAGATATCCGTTTCTTTTTTTTTAAAAAAATGAAGAATAATTTACTAATGTAATATTTTTGATATTACATAAGGTAGTAATAAATTTTGCTAACGTTTAGTCTAATAGTGAACATAGAATGATGAGCATCAACAATGACCCGGAGTTGTTAATAATCAGTTTTGCGCATGAAAAAAAATGAAAAAGAAACAAAGTAAAACTAACTTACATTTACAAGAAACTTTTTGCAAACACAACTTAGGTTATAAATTCATCTATTTACAAAAGTATAACTAAAAGATTGGTATTAATTGCGCTTAGATAAAATATTTTTAAAATTTATGTGGTTCTAAAGTTTCCCTATATTAATTATTTTTATAAATCTTTTTTAATAAAAAAAACCTGAGAGTTGTCGAAGTGAAATTTGTTATTGTATTTGACAACATTTGATTTTTCCAATAAATAAATCATGAAAATAAAAGGAAGTTTATAGAAATGAACATATTGAAACATAACAATAATGCAAATTTAAAAAAAAATTGTCAATGACTAAGTACGTACATTTTATTCCAATCTATTGTTAACTGTCTATTTGTAACCATCATTATTGTTTCAGAAAAATGTCTTTGTAGATGTAAGTTAGTTCCTTCTCTGTTCATCCATTTCTTTGGCTATTTTCTTTTATTTCATTAAAATCAAAATTATGGCCTTCATAATTACTATGTGCTGTTAATGCAGTGGCATTAATTTTTTTTTATAGAATATATGTGCTGGTTAGTTCTTTCAAAAACCGACTGGTTCCTCCATCACGTTAGCTCTGATGAAGACCGCTTGCTTTGGTTGAAAAGCCTTAGTCATTTTTCACTTTTCTTACTGAGGTTTAGACATCGATGTAAATATATATATAAGCCTTATTAGTAATAATAATCATAATATTAATAATAATTGAGTAATAGTCAATCACTCTTTTGAACCTATTTTCAGGTTCAAAAATAGGAAAGTTTTCCACCTTTGATTTATTTATATGTTAGCAGAAGTAAATTTCTCTAACTTAGTCAATCTAATTTCATTTCAGTTTCTAAATCTACATCAGAGAACCTTTGTTCATTTTAAAAGACAAGAGCTGTTATGGTTGAGATTATCACATTTAAAGTTCATAATCCAAGCATACTATCAAAACCTTTTTGCGTTGTTCTTAAGAGTGGCCTGTCATTGAAAGATTAGATAACATAATTGTATTTTAATATAAAACCTTGGGTAAAAGCATTTTTTTTTTAAAAAAATTAAATGCAAATTAATGTCTAAGCGTATTAAAAAGAAAGGACATTTTGAAATAACATGTTATCTTCATATTAAAAATGAAGAATTTGTCCTATAAAAAAATTTCAAAAAATAAGTAAAAATCAAATGAATGAGTTTATCTTTTCATTTTTGAAAAAAAATTACAATCTAAAATAATTATAAAGTTGTTAATACCACGGAGGTTATTATATACTGTGTTGTTTGAGTAAACAAGCAGGAATTAGATTATCTCCTGGCTTGATCGGTTTCAGGCGGGGAGAACACAGTCAGGTGGGGAGATAATCCGGTATAATGTCCGAATTATTTACGTTGTACACTGTACATAACTAAATGGATTCATATATGCTGTCAGGGTCTTAGAACTATTAAACCAGAGGTGAAAAGCAGTGTTTATTTGAGAATCAAAAATATTTATATTTTTCAATAGCTTAACGACTGGCTTGCGTTCAAAAAGAAGCATTTCTGTGTCTTCTTTTGAAAATTCAAGTTATTCAGTTCGAAGAATAATCGAAGTTTATTCAGTTGTTTCATCTAATAATAACCTATATAGGGAAATATATATACACATATATCAACTGTTTTCGTAATACCCAAGCAATCGTAAGTCTCAAGAAGTAAAGGACAGGCTTGTCCAACTAAGGTCATCACCTATTATCCTTTCTTTGCTAACACCTTCTTTTCTGGTATTTATAAGTTGAAAACCCTTATCAAAGAACTTTTTTCTCTCCTCTCCTCCTAGCTTTCTTCATCTAGTATTTTGCTACAACTTTCTTACCTCTAATTTTGAAAACTGCCTTTTGAATATGCTTTTTCCGTTATATGTCCTGAATTATCTTCCAGTTTTAATAAATCTGTTTGGATAGAATTTTTGATTTGAATATGTACATATGTATGAGTTCGAAATTGAAGAAGAGTAACTAACACACATAGTAAAGCAACACATGTAAAAACTCAAACTTTGGGCAGTCATCTTCAGGAGAAGAGAGAGAGGAAGACTTAGATCGTTGTAGGACCTAACGGCAAGAAACCCATATACATATTATATACAATCAAACTAACCTACTTTATAGTATAGTATTACTAAAGCTATACTCTACTATTAATAGTTATATATATAGCTGAATATACTATTTACTTTTCCGAGGTTACGAATGCTAATATATGTATAACAATATTTCACATTAAACATGTGAATATGAGTCAACATCCAAACCATAGTAAGATATCAGAAGAAGGACTAAGGTCTTTCTAACAAACGGCCTTTGTCAGAGTCAAATCTCAACTGAGTCAAATGACTAAACAGAGATTTGACTTTGACAAAGACCGCTTGTTACGGTTCATATATAAATAAGTCATCTTTGTTTGAGTTTTCTCTGTATGCTTCTATTATATTTGATTTAAAGCTTGTAAGGCCTTTCCATTAATAATAAACACTTTGAAGGTAGATACAAACACGAATGAAAACTAGACACTAGGAATCACTTTCAATATTTCAAAAGAATACCCTTTTCACGGCTTTCTTCAGGAAAAAAGTAATACAGCTAGAAGTTAAAGCAATAATATATATATATATATATATATATATATATATATATATATATATATATAATAGATATGATGTAATTTTTTTGACGGTTTAGGTGCTAATGATTTTAAACATAGTCCTTTCGCCGACGTTTCGACATTTATTTATGTCATCTTCCAGGGCTACAACATGATTGTTTTACAATTAGCACTACTATTACAACTATAATCAGTTATTTCGACTATGTGTATTTTTTTATTGAATAAGTGATGACTTATTGATTAATTTATATATATAGTCATATAAATATATATATATATATATATCTATATTCATGTAAAAAACATCCGGTAGCGAAGATTACACTATATAAACGTGGTAATAGTAGAAACATAGACTAACTTTTCAATATTTCAATCAATGTATATATGATAAGCACTTGCTGAAGATGTACCACTAATATTTCGTCAGAAAAACCGTTGGGTCGAAGGATATTGAAAGTGACTTCTTAGACCTAAACTTTTCTCAATGTTTTTTTATCTTATTAATATATATATATCATGATAAACCAAATATGAAATGGAAAAAAAGCTAAGATCTTTCAATCTGCAACAAGAGGTCATCGTCAAAGTCAAAAACCCAACTCGTTGGGTTTTCGTCAGAGTTGGGTTTTTGACTGTGAAGGTTGTTACTTACTACGAGTATTACTTGTTGTGATCTCATATATGTGTTTTTTCTGTGAATTTAATTGATATATTGTATATGATATATACATTTTAATTTTATTAAAACTAAATGTTACAATCTGAACGGCTAATCAATTTTTATCTGAAGCACAAAAACAGAATAGAAGAGATCATCATCCAATTATTCAATTTTATGTGTTAGTTCGAAAATTTTCATTCCTATTTCAGAAATAGTCTATACTAAAGAGAAGAAATTTGAAGGTAGAAAAGTTATCTGAGAAATGAAAAAAAGTTGCAAACTGGTAGATAGTCACATTTACTCGTATATGTAAATTTATGTAATATTTCTATCTATATAAAGTTAATTTATGGTGGTAAGTTAATGATTAAGTCTATTCTATGCTTATTAAATTAAGACCATCATAAGGTTTGTAATTTCCAAACAATTAAAACGATGACCTTAAACAGTAAGTGTACGCTAGACTCGTTGGTGGCATAAATTAAGTTGAATGGAAATAGATTTGTAGTGGTGTGATTAAAGAGTCGTAATGACTGATTACTAGGTTTAGAATAAACTGATGAATATTCACTAGCAGCGGAGGTCATCGATATTGTTTGGTATTCATTTCATAGTAAATTATTTACTTCCATTGCCTAAAAAGTAGTGATAATAAACTTGACTTAATCATAGCCTGGTAATGGACTATAAGGGCGTGGGAATTAGCCTTCCACTTGAGTTTGTTAACTGATCCCATCCTCGTGCCAATCAGCTCGAAAGGCTTAAACCTAGTGGTAGCTGTCGGAAACTGTCAACTGGATATGAGCATTATATTTAATTGTCCAACACTAGGAATAGATTGCTGAAATGCAATTTTACTCTTTCGCTTTTCACGTTACTGCTTTATACAATGTATAGTAGTCAAGAAATAATAATTTTGAGATTTTCAAGAAACACGTTCTGAGGTCTTCTGATGTCTATTATTGAAGTTATTTTTATGGTAAAGATGATTATAGTGGTGTTTATTTGCAGGAGTGTGTGTATGTTAGTGTACCCAAATATTTGTGACCCCTCTATTGGTCACACGATGATGAATCAAAATTCACATTATACACAAATATAATCCTTACACTATAGATGAGTTGTACAGTTTTTTGGCAATATCCCATCATGGAAAAGTAACTTTATATCCTATTGATTAATACTGGGGAAAGGTATATTATAAACATCTCTATGCCAAAAGTGTTCTAATTAGAATCAGCTCTTGTTGTGATTCGAACAACTTGAATTTCCGTTTTTTTGTCTTAACGCGAATGTTGCATAGTAAAAAATTTATGAATAAAAATGATAAAAGAAGAAATCTTTACACTAAAAAAAAACTACGAAGTATCTTCTCAGTAACTTGTCACATTGTGCAGTAACAATGATTACATTTTCGATATAATTGACGAAATGTTTATAGTTGCATTACAGTAATGAGTCATTTTATTGGCTATCAGTGAATTTTACTGCAGTGTTTAATGACATCTATGTGATATACTTATAGAAAATAATCAATTAATTCAATTGATTGTAAATTAGTTTCATTATAAGTTTACTTATACTAAATCTGAGTGTGGACTACTTTAGTCGACTGCATTGGGGTGATGTGCTGTATTTAGAACAGGATTCACAATCTCTGTTTATTTGTCGACCCCCTGGGAGCTATCTTTGTTATCTGAGAGCTCCCTATGACTAATAATCCTAATTATGCACATGTAAATGTTCTAAATATAATATTTTTATAGAGGGAAATAAGAACGTAACAGTGAAACAATTATGTTTATTCATAACATGAAAACAACTTTTTTAATTAAAAAAAATTATTTGGTCTTAAATTTATCATTTTAATTTAAATGAATTGTGGCAAAAATAAAGTTTGAATATGGTACGAAAGAAGGAATGCCACGTTTTAAATTACTAGATCATAATGACGTACCAATGAGACATTGTACTTATGGTGAGACTCGAATGAGACCTTCGAGAGTTCTTATGGTGAGACTTGAATGAGACCTTCGAGAGTTCTTATGGTGAGACTTGAATGAGACTTTCTAGAGTTCTTATGGTGCGACTTGAATAAGATCTTCGAGTGTTCTTATGGTGAGACTTGAATGAGACCTTTGAGAGTTCTTATGGTGAGACTTGAATGAGACCTTCGAGAGTTCTTATGGTGAGACTTGAATGAGACCTTCGAGAGTTCTTATGGTGAGACTTGAATGAGACCTTCGAGAGTTCTTATGGTGAGACTTGAATGAGACCTTCGAGAGTTCTTATGGTGAGACTTGAATGAGACCTTCGAGAGTTCTTATGGTGAGACTCGAATGAGACCTTCGAGAGTTCTTATGGTGAGACTTGAATGAGACCTTCGAGAGTTCTTATGGTGAGACTTCAATGAGACCTTCGAGTGTTCTTATGGTGAGACTTGAATGAGACCTTCGAGAGTTCTTATGGTGAGACTTCAATGAGACTTTCGAGAGTTCTTATGGTGAGACTTGAATAAGATCTTCGAGTGTTCTTATGGTGATAAGTGCTAAGTTCTGTGTAAATATGTCATTATTATATATCTGAATTTTATATGGACTCCAAATTGTACCTCCGTGGAGCCAGCTACTGCATCAGCAATGTGAATGACAGGGGATTTCAGACAAGATATGATGCATAAAAAAAAATTATGAATTATTGTCAAGAAAGTAACACAGCTTAAAAATTAAAGGTAACAAAAATCAAAAAGTTCTTTTCCTCAAATACTCAATTTTTTTGTGAGTTATACATTTATTTTTTGTGACAATAAACTAAATAAGTGTCATTTCAAATAAATAAATTGACCTATATCTAGTATTAATACTTATCGCACAAAATAATAAAAATAACCCAATTGTTTTTTATTTGTAGTTGTATTTTATTATACCTTTGTTAAACATTAATTTTAAGTATGGAATCATATTTTTTTTATTTAAAATAACACATTATGAAATTCCTATGCAAATTAGCAACCTAAAGGTGGGGTCACATAGCCCACTGAAATCTGAGGTTCATTAAAAAATTGAATTGTATTTAATTTATATACTTCATTATACTTAAGTCTAAAAAGAAAAGTGTTATGATAGATAACATATAAAAATAATAATCAAATGGAATTTAAAAATTGAGTATTTAAAGGACAAGAAGGTTTTTGGTTTTTATCTTTAAATTCTACTACTATAGATTTAAAGTTAAACAGTGCAGTTTTACAGAGTTATTAGTAAGAAATTTAGTAAATGTTTTAAATGTTTTTTATATTACATTTTTTTAAGTTATTTTATTTATTTGCAATAGTAAATGGTTTTGGTGTTACTGGAAAGTCATTTTAAGTTTATTTCGAGTTCTTATTGTTAAAAGTCTTAAAGAAAAATTGTAATTCTCAACTTCCACATGGTGTCAAGGTTTATCTATCAATTATGCAAATTTGTCTGGCAAATAGCGGAAATTAGTAAACCTATTGTTCGTTGATTGCTGAAGACTCCCTGCGCCGCATAGTGATGCCAATGCTATTTCTACAGGTTTGCAATATCCATTTTGAGCATTAGTAGTAGGAAGGAAGGCAGTGCCTTGTTAGACATGCTTGACTGTTTTCGTTCTTGGTCATTGTCAAGAGCAACTGTTCTAAATAGTTTTAAAACCATCAGGGAGGTCCCTTGTGCTTGCTGCCTTCCTTTTATCACTCGTGCCCCATCTAATTGCCTTTATCCTGATGCACCCCCATGAGGTGCCACCAAATACTTATCATCTCAAAAATAAACGCGTCATAGGTTGAATAAACAAAACGACAGTACTTGGAATTAGGTTAGGTTGCAGTGGCGGTCTCGGAGAAAGGAGGACATACGCCGAATATTGGGAACATTTTACATTGGGACTCTTCAATTTTACCTAACTCAACTGTGTTTAGCGTAGGATTGTAACCGTTAACCGATCACACGGAGAGCTTAACGTCCTCTCCGAAGGATGATTTTTTCACCTCGTATTTGAACATTTTGAGGGTCACAGTGAATATTGAACCCATGAGCTGCCAGTCCAGAGAAAAGCACTACCATAGAAATTGATTCTTCAATTTCAAACTAGATAGTGTCAAAGAAGAAGAAAAAAAAGATAACTGACTAAAGCTAAATGACTAAAAAAACGTTAAGTGCAATTAAAATTGCCTGTAATTGCCTTCATACTTAAAATATGAGGCAATTCTATTAAAAAATTCTTAGATATTCTTATACTATTTACCTTGAGTAGTACCTTTATGGTATTTAAACAGTCCCAATTTCTGGGGCTATGGTATATATAAGGTATAATATCTTATGTTTACATACTATACTCATGTTATATTTTTTTAAAATCCATAAATAAGTTTAAACAACTATTTCAATACATAATTTTTAGATAAAAGTATATGAAACGGTTAAGATTATTAAAAATTATTAACTTTTCGAATAGTTGTGTTTTTTAACATTAATCTTATGTTTTTAAACTAAAAATATTACAGGTACCTTTTAGGTTGACCTACTCTTAACCTCTAGAGTGAGTGGTATAGCTTATAAGAAATCAAAAGAAATAATTTACGCTACTAATAATATTATGGGATGAAGAGTTAACTGTTTTCATAGGGATAATTGTCGTTGATGGTAAATCATTCAGGCGGAGGTAGCAGTGTTCCTCCTATTTGAACTTGCATAGTCTACTTTTTGTTAATAACTCCCTTGACCGCACATGTTTTGTTCTATTCTAAAAAAGAACTGTTGAATCATATAAGAAAGCATCATTTTTATTTACATTTCTCTAAAAATTCACTCAAACACTCAGCAAAATGGCTAACTGCCAAATTCTGAGATTCTTATATTAGGAAGTGAGCCAACATTAACGGAACTTAACGTTTAAATTATGATAACTATTTAGAAGATTTATAGCAATGCGTGATGCTTACATTAAATGATATCCTTTGAGAGAGATAAAAAATAAGGGAATATAGGATGTAGGGAACTCTTTCTCCGACTTCATTATATTTTCTGTCACATATTTTAAGTATATCCATTAGTATTGTTCTTCACAATTTGTTACACTCTTTCAT
The DNA here is from genome assembly GCA_026182355.1 of Hermatobates lingyangjiaoensis. Taxonomy (NCBI): domain Eukaryota; kingdom Metazoa; phylum Arthropoda; class Insecta; order Hemiptera; family Hermatobatidae; genus Hermatobates; species Hermatobates lingyangjiaoensis. The sequence continues at coordinate 347,815 of JAPFBL010000319.1, read as the reverse complement.
TTCCCTTCTGGTTCCCAATGAACACTCTTTTAAATCTTTCATTCGTATTCTTTCTATAACACATAATGTAATAAACTTTATAAAAAAAAACAATAAAAAAATGACCAAAAAAAATTTGCTTTTATGTGAAACAATAGAACTTGAACCCACTTAGGAAAGTTTCAAACGCAAGATATATCAGTGTTGTAATCAATACGTGCTCAGCGTTATCAGTATAACAGATAACGCCCTAACCTCTCCACTTCTAACCGGTGTGTCACTAATATGAGGACATCACGGTCCTTGACTCACTCTTTGCTTCTGTCAAGTTTTATCCTAATAGGGCAGCAGGGCTACTGCAAAAGGCTCCTATGAGGAAATGAAATCCAGCGCTCTTTGTGATCTGAAGTTCCTAATTTAAATTAAAACACGTTTATTTAGTTTGCTACAAAACGAATATTGCATAAAACGGTGAATAAAATGTTGATTTATTATAATTACCCTTTTAATTAAAACTTATTAACAATTTAGCTTTCCTTGTCAGAAACTTTAGTAAAACATTAATCTTTAACTATAATTAAATAAATCTTTGATATTCTTTCAGTAACAATAACTGATAAATCTTTAACTGTTCATATTAAGGTTCATGAAAAATTAGTTAGTGTTGTTAATAACAACAATGTGTAATGCTTCAAATAGTCTACTTTAAAAAATTCTCTATTTGTTTTCATGTGTATATGATTATTTACAATAGCTCTAAGATCCAGCTTAGGTTTTATAAACTTTTGTATATATTTCAGTTCTATATAAGTTTAACCGTCAATATTCTGATCTCAGAATGTTATAATGTTTATAATAACGGATTCCATTATTTATATATATATATATATATATATCAATGATCAAACCACAATAAGAAATGGGAAAACAAGACTAAGATCTTTCAACCGTAACAAGCGGTCTTCCTCAGAGTCAAAAACCCAACTGTTTTTGACTCTGTTGGGTTTTTGACTCTGACGAAGACCGCTTGTTACGGTTGAAATATCTTAGTCTTGTTTTCCCATTTCTTATTGTGGTTTGATCATTGATTGTTATTTCACGTGTTTATGTGAAATCTTTTTATTTATATATGTATAATAGGGATATTAAATAATAATCATGGGATATCGTGGTTATCCTTCGTACTTAAAAAAAAGCTCTTCCAGTCTCCTGACACTCTTAGGAATAGAAGGTGGTAATTCCCAAATAAGTTGTCCAAAGGACATTGAGACACTTTTATATATAATTTTATTTATATTCATTTGTTTAATTCCAAATTGTTTCAACTGGTTTCATTGTTTTAAAATTTCCAAATTTTTTAAAATGTAAGACTAAAATCCCAATTTGACGATGACTATCGTATAGTCAAAACCTTGTTATGTTTGTCTGTTGTGTTATTCTGTCAGTTTTATTAAAACTGTTGCTATTTATTAAAGTGTTTCTAAAAAAGTGTCTCAATGTCCTTTGGACAACTTATTTGGGAATTACCACCTTCTATTCGTAAAACTGTCAGGAGACTGGAACAGCTTAGGTAGTTTGAAAGTCGTGAATGCCGAAGTTGCAGTACATTTCAACAAAATATGCCTCCAAGAAGATTTACTGCCAACCTATACTAATATATATAAACATAGATATAAGTATCGACTATGGAGTAAACACAAAATAAAATTTATCAGGACTCGTTCAGTTCTTCACGTTCAAATAAAACTCTGAATGCTAACTTCTCAGTATTTCTTTAAAACCTTTTTAATTAGTCATTTTAGGTCTCCTAACATGCTTTAAAAAAAACAGTGAAAAATAATTTCTTACTCTTGTTGCAAAAATTAAAATAGTTTAAATGCTATGGGGAAAAATATTAAATTTTACTAAATAATTAAACATATTTAATTGATTTACATATAATACAATCATTTATTTCTGTTTTACTTGTGTTTTATTATTCAAGATATTTTCTGTTCTTATAAGTTTACCGATTTTAGGCATTATGCGTATCTCTGGGGTCTACAATCGAGATTAGCCCCAGGGCAACAGATATCTGCACGCTACTGTTAAAGCATGATCAATTCATAATCCACCTACCCATTATCTCAGTTTTACCTATCTGTAGTTTGTTGTCTGTTGTTAATTTTGAATATTGATCGTGTTGGTAGCTAACCTTTCAACTACTTTTCATTTCGTCATGGGTACCCTACCCTCCTTAACGCTACCACTCTGTCGAAATATAGACAACATGAACTCTAATCGAAAAATAAACCATGAAAACATTTTTTCTGTTTACATCAGATATAAATTTACAAATTTCATATTAGTGGGTGAGTGTGTATTCAAAAGGTTGTATACTAGATACCATACCATTTATGGATCATTTTTATATTATACGTAATAATAGCCCCTGTTGTATAGTTGAACCATATAGTTTCTAAACATTACTGCCTCAAGGTAAGTCTGCTTTATTGCCAGTTATGCGTTTTTGAATATTATTTCTTTTCTTAAATTACTGGCTCTGGAAAATTGAAAATATACATCTGTTATGGGCATTGTAATAATATTAACTGAAAAATATTTCGGAATTTTTCAATAAAACAAAAGATCAGTTTTGCACAAAAATATTAAAATATTGATTTATTACTGAATCGAAATGCTCTTGGATGCGATACTGGGCACACCGTTTAACGGATCATCATGAAATCTAACATAAATATAAGAATTTATATATTTTGTGAAATCAGAAGTTTTTTCCGCTAAACTATTAACATTAGAATATTGATATTTGAAAATGTAATTTAAATAAAATTAGTATGCAATAAAAAAAATATATAAAACGTTTCATTTCACCTTTCGAAGAGAAAATGATCTTTTCTTATCTTTATTTTGAAAATATAGAACAACGCATATTTTGCGTGATAAACATATGTGGTAAGAGGAACACAAGTAGCTTTAAGACACATGATGAAAGAATGAAACCCAGTGGTTTAACTTTTCACTTCGTTTCATGGTTATCCTGGCAATAGATCCCTCTTCTCTTCTCTTGAGTCGTCTTGGGGAATTCTGTGAAGGTGAGGAGGAAGCAAGGTTTTGTACAAGTGAATTTGGGTGAGAGAAAAGTTTGATGTGAAACGCCTTATGACGATCAGAGGCTAAATTTTGTATAAAAGGAATTATTAGGTCTCTATGAAGAGTGTATTTTATGACATAATAAGGAGACTTAGAGATAGTACGGATTGGAAATACAACTCTCAAACAGTGAAATTTATAAAAATTGCTGTTAAGCCTCTTTGTAAGATTTATTAACATTAACATAAACAAAATTTCTATTAAATTTATGTCAAATTAAAATATTTTTATATACAAAATCTTAGTTATTTTATTTTAAAATTTAAAAAGAAGACAATATGAGCTTTTAAAGCAGATAAACTATCAGCTCCCTCCTGTATTTGCATATGTTCTTTGGTAACGGACTTATCCATTACTTTATCATACTAATTGATATATATAATAATTATAAGAATTTTTATAATCATTTCTTCATATGTATTCACGGTATATACTATATTGTTGTACCAATACAGTTTGATATCGTTGTTTTAGTAGCTATCGTTATTAGGATAACTTTTGCAAACTGAGATAAAAATAATAAGATATTTACCAGAAAAAGTTTTGCAGCAAATCAAAGTCGAGATAAAAAGAGGTTTCGGTCTTTTTAGAAAATTTCTTATTCTTTCGATTTCAATACAATTAAAAAAAACTGTTATTGTTATTTAAATTAGAGGCGGATACCATAACCATTTCAACTTTGAAAGATTGAAGATGCTGTAAATGACTAGTTAGAGACTTACATTTACAGATTCAGTTATTTATATAGTTATATTAAGCCAAAACTCGTGGCTTTGCTTTAATTATAATTGTTATAATTAAATTGGTAAAATTCAATATTAATCAATGAAATTGATTATCCATTAGTTTTAATAATTCGTTTACTCCTAGGAAGGTTAAAGTGTGATAACACCTTATTTGTATTTAAGTTTTAACATTAATTATTTGCAAAATTCGGCATCTCATTGCCAAGAACAGTAAAAAACAATAAACTTTAGAATTGGGTAGTTCGATATATTTTTCTTAACTGCAAGTGGAGAACAGTTTCTAAGGCTGGTATTGATTCTACAAAGACTTGTATAGTCAAGTTTCAGCTCTGGGTACATAGCATTAGAAAGGAATAAGAAACTTTGGTCAAGCAAGTTTAGTGTTGCTTGAACCATCTGACCATTTATTTTTTCAGCTTGACCGGAACCATTTAGTTTGTAAAATGAATAAGTTGTAAAATTGGTCGATGGTGGAAAAGACCTACTTTGTTAGGTCATTCATATATCACAACTAACTTTGTGATTTAAATTTACATTTTAATTACTAGTTTTAGTAAACATATATATCAGTAATTATAATTTAAAATTTTCTTTTTTAAAGTTTGTTGTGTTAGCGTCACAGATTTTAACATTTTAAATTTTAAAATTTAGCAAAGAAAAATAAAAAGCTAAATGGCATTTTCAGAGCTCTGAGATACAAATATTGGGGCATTTTATGCGAAAGAATAATTTAGGTAATTCATCTTTTGAGTGCTTTTGAGACACGTCTGTTTTAAGATACAACAATCTTAGAGTTTTTGTCTCAAAAGGTCACCATATGGAATTGCCGTAGTTGTGCAAATATTCATACACGATAAGCTTAATAAACGAAAGCATAGTAGCATTCAATTATTGCAGGGGATTAGCATTCGAGTGGACAACTTGGATTTTTTGTAATTTGCCTTGCAAATTTTACCAACATATTTATCTAACATCTATCTTTTTTTATGTCTCTTTTAATTCCAGCTACAATGTAACATCAACATTTGTATCTGCTTGTACCAGAAAAACATGTCAATCATTTATTTATACCAGTAGGATATTCTTGTAAATTTAATCTGATGGGTTGCTGTAATAATACATACACTGGGCACATATGGATTTTAATTGTATTTTATTAAATATGGATGTATTATTTATTATATGTATTTTATTTTATTATATGTATTTATTTCATGAAATCCTAAATTAAACAGACTAACAGTGGAACGGAAAGGGGCCCAACCCATACCATACCACGCCATAGCAAAAGAGTTGCTGCGTTGAATTTGTGGATGTTATTTAAATTAAACAGATCTGTTATTAATTATTCAAGTAAAATCTTACCTTTCATTCTTTTAATATTCTAAAGAAATATTTTATTCTTAGTTTATTATGCCTAAATGGTTTTCATTTTTTATATATTAAATTAATTATTCTTTCGTCGAGGTAATTTTGGAGATGGTAGGTTTTTGAAGATAATCAGGTCTGTTCTGTAGTTCAGCTAGTTCACGTCTGCTGCTCAATATAAACGAGAGGACCATAACTCAAAAGAGTAGGTGGACTTCCAGCCCTATAAATAACTCACTCGGTAAGACCAAGTCTTATTTTAAACCTGCGTGTAACTCATTGAAAACACTTGTTTTAATAGCCTTTTACATCCAGAGGTCAGAAAGCATATCACCTCCAGTGATTTACTGTACCTCATCCTCATTAAAAAATTACAAGTTTAAATTGTTGTTTGTGTTAATTTATCATGTAGAGGTATCTCAAACCTGACAAGAAACAATAGTACCATATACTGGCCATTATTAGCGTATTGCTAATACCCTAGTCCATTTAATGTTAATTCGTTATTTCCTTGTTTTCTAACGTTAGTCCAATTTCGATATTAGTTGTTTTAGTTCTCTGATAGTGTGATTTGATCTTAGTTGTTTTAGTTTTCTAACTAATGGTCTAATTTGATCTTAATTGTTTGTCATTTTCTCTCAGATCTTTGTTCTCTAAAGTCATTTAGACATAATAGTGCCCATAATAGTAGTTAAATGAGCTACTATTTCTTTAGATTTTCACATATTTATCCGTATTTGTTAGTTTAACAAACCAAAGTTTATTCGCTATTTATCACAAAATTAAAAAAACTTTCAGTGTATATTATAATTGATAAATTTTGTTGCAGTAGATTAGGTTAGGTTAGGTTGCAGTGGCAGTTTCCACAAGGGAACACACTTAGGCCGAGCATTGGCCCTTTGTGATACCACACAATGAAGATTGATTCTACAGTGGGAGTCCTAAATTTTGCCTAACTCAAGTGTATTTAGAGTAGGGATCTTTAACGAGTACCTGACATGGTACAGGCTCCGGACCGACAGTTTAACGTCCTTCTCCGAGGGACGACGTGCTCGGATTTATTCACCTCCCGCATGAATAAATCGAGGGCCAGGTGGGGATCGAACCCCGGTCCTATCAGATCTGAGGCGAGCACGTAACCACTGAGCTAGCCTGACCACCTTTTGTTGCAGTAAATCATTAATAAAATTCTATGTGTTTATTTATCGTGACAATAACTAAGTTTGATATGTTCATTTTGTTTTACTTTTTAAATGAGGAGGACAGTGGTCTAAAATTTTTAATATAACCAAAAATTTCCAGTCTACTCAGTATTCTTGGTTTGTCCTCAAGCCATATGATGACGAATGTCAAAACACTAAAGTGTTTCTTGATTCTACTGAATTGTTCTTATAGACAGTTACATTTATCGTTGTATATATATAAACAAGTAACAGTTTTATAGGACAGCAGAATTTGTTGAATTAATCAATGATATTTGTATTATATAAACCAACCAACAATCTTTACTGGTTAAAACCTTTGACTAGACTGGTTTTGACCAGTCAAGATAGTTCGTTCGACTATATAATGTAAATTTGATCTTTAAAGTCAAAAAATTCTTACTTCTGCGTATAAACTATGTTTTAAATAAATCGGAAATGTCTGTTACGAGGGTTTGATTTGAACCTAGCCAATTGACCGAATCCCGATTACAAAATACAATAATTCTACCAAATATTGATATATTATTGAATTTGTTATATAGGCGTATATATAATAAACTCACCGCAAAAAAAAACAGGAAAAACTCAAAAATTCATGATATTTCGACATCCGTCATCATCTGAAAGGTGAAGTTTGTCACTCGAAAGGTAAATCAACAATGAAGTACCCTTGTCAGAAGGATTATGTCAGTGTTGCCAACTTCCGGAGATAGGGTAGACATAAAAAAAATATTTAAAGAGCGATACCAAGCACACTGAGTAAACGACGGATGTAAACAAACAGTGAAGTCACTTGTGTGCCCATTTAAAAAAATATGGGAGAAAGTCGAGAAATGTTGTAATGAGGAGGGGAAAAAACTAGAGATTCTCATACGGTAGAAAAATACAAATCACTAATTTCCTTCTGGTGACGTTCGACTAAAAATCCTAAATTACTTGTGCATGTTCTTTTGTATGTGCATCTTCAGTTTATTATTGAATTTTTGAATCATGAATTAGAACTTGATACTGGGGCTCACTTTGAATATTTCAACTATTTTGGAAGGAAACTAGTATGGTGAGAAGACAAAAGACAAACATACATATATATATATATACAAGAAACTATATAATAATGAAGAAACTGGAAGACGTTTAGAATCATTTCCAGATTACTTGCGATGAAGTAGTAACTTAGTTCAGTAGAGTAAGAGTCATTAATTGTTACAATAGTTGACTAATTGATTAGAACTAGATTAAAAGCAACCAGCATAAAGGTCTTGAAAGCGGAAGCTGCTGCATACTTTAGTATATATTTATAGTAACTGATAAATAAGTAAAAACATAAAAGAACTAGACAGCTACCGGAATCAATATTTTGAACCGCAGTTTGTAGTCAGGAAGAGACTAGAAGATATGCAGAGGTGCGATCGTTCCAGATGAAAGGCTCAAGTCGAGTGAGTAGTTTTAAGGAACTACTTTCCTTTATGTGTTGCTACTTATTCATCAGTCACTAATTTGTCCGGTTTGGACCATTTCTATATTACATGATTATATATATATACAAACAAAACTAAAGTTTATCGGGACTCGGTCAGTTCTTTAGGTTCAAATTAAACTCTCATTGCCAACGTTTCGGTTTTTATTTAAAACCTTTTTCATAGGCAGAAGTATAAATTTTGAAACAGAAAAACTAAGTATTACATTACAAATTATTTTACAAAGAAAAATAGTATGTGGATTTTAACAACAACTTTAGTCTGAATGAACAAGTGTTACGTGTTCATTCAGACTACAGTTGTTGTTAAAATCCACATACTATTTTTCTTTGTAAAATAATTTGTAATGTAATACTTAGTTTTTCTGTTTCAAAATTTATACTTTTGACTATGAAAAAGGTTATAAATAAAAACCGAAACGTTGGCATTGAGAGTTTAATTTGAACCTGAAGAACTGATATATATATATATATATATATAATATATATATATATATATATATATATGCCAAGTACCAACATTCCAACAGTTTTCTGTATTTGTCCATAAATTGAGTTTATGAAGAATAGATATGTTTTCTTTTAATAACCGTCTTTCAGACGTGTCTCGTGTTGTTTCACTCCAAAGTATTGGGAATCTATGTTATTTGTCGTGATAAGCTTTGAAAATACTAGTACAATATAAGTTGATTATGTTATTTAATAGACTGTATTTATTGTGTTGCAGATGGAAAAAAATAAGCCGAGCAAAGGGGAGACGACTTCGTTCGGCTTCAAGCGGCACAAGCCGCAAGAAAAGCCGGCCCTGCCCTCGGTGGCAGCTTGCGTCACCAAGGAAACGATCGAGCCTCTCGTCATTCCTCAGCTTCCCAAGCACGGTAGTCCCTGTCTTCTTGACTTTGTCTTTCAACTCACCTACTTATAAGAGGAAAATACATTTTTCCTATTAATTATACATGATTAATTACATACTTGTTTGTTTGACAGTTCTAACAATTTACTGAATGTCCTATGTTTAAACAATTCATAACGATTGTTTTCTTCAGTTAATATGATTTTTCTTTTATTAATAATAATACAGTTTTATTCCTTTAACCACATTTGATATAATAAAGAAAATCAATGACATTTGACATTTTGGGAGGTAGCACTGATCTGTATATTACCTTATGGTAACAAAAAAATCAACGATAACTTACAAAATCTTTCAAGAAATGTAATTCGTGAATGAAATTGACTTCAATGTTTTTAAAATATGCTTACAAAAAGAACTGTTCCCAGAGTTATAAATATGTATATATTTGTAAATACTACGAACATTTCTTTAAGACTTGTTTTAAGGAACCATATGTCAATCTCAACATATATTGAACTTCTAATTAGATACAATTCAATATTTTGAATTGAGTTTAAAATTAAGTATTAAGTATTATATACTTAGCAGTACAAGTATGAAACTAATTCTTTGTTTGATACATGTACTTCTTTTGTTTGATACATGTACAACAACAACTCATTCTCTGTTGTTGTTGAAGATGCTACAATGTAGAATGAATAGATGAAACAAAAAAACATGCAAAATTAGTCGCGTTTCTAAATTATACTGCTGTATAAACTATAATGAATAATAAAATTATCAACCACGCAGTAGAAATAAAATACAATTTTTCATCAGGACTTGGTCGTTTCTTCAGGTTCATATTCAACTTTTATTACCAACGGTTCGGTTTTTATTTAAAACCTTTTTTCATAGGCCTGCAAACCAGAGGAAATATAAGAAAAATACATTCATTTAAGAATCAAACATACATAAAAAGCGCTTGTATGTTCACTGGAGAGCTGTACCAGTGAGCTTGGTTTCCCTCTCTTATCTCTCCTGAAGACGGTTCACACCGAAAATTAGAGACAGTGAGTTTGTGTTTTTAATTTTTCTATTTTTAGTTTTATCTAGTTAAACTGTATTTGTCCGTTTCAGATCGTATTTTCATCGAAAAAGTATATATATATATATTGAAATGAAATCCTTATTATAGAGATAGATAGAGAAACATTAACCATAGAAAGGAAAAAGCAAGTTTCTCTGTTTCCATTATGTTATTGTGTTTATAATTAATTAGTTATATATAGTGTTTTATGTGATATATCTATATATATATACTATATATATAATATAATAATAAGTAGTGACACATAATACAGTAGAAACAACAAAATCACTTTTCAATATTTCGACAATGCGGTCGTCTCAGAAATGATTGACGGAGGCTGACGTCATATATTATATGATATATATATATATATATATATATATTTAAACTTTTAACAAAAGATACAAGAAAATACAGAATTCAATATTTCGAAACGTTGTTTCACAGAATAAAGTAGTATAATATTGTGATAGAAATCTTATAAATATAAGAAACTTTTAAAACAATTTACCAATTTGGCAGTTTTAATATTAATTAAATTATTATAATATAATTTTTTGAAAAACGATCCAAACGGCAAATCAGTTCAACTAGATAAAACTAAAAATATTTTTTACAAAAAGAATTTTGTAAAAATAGTTAATTAAATGTATAGTTTGTTCGGATCTGCTTTCATTTAAATGTATATATAAATATTAATGATTTATATTAAATATTTATCGGGGTTTTGTCAGTATACCAAGTTCAAAAATAACGTAACAAAAAATATTACGGTACTTATTCACAAATACTAAGTTGTAAGTTGATTAAAGTCGATACGGTACTCTTGTAAAGATAGTAAAAAGAAATGAGTCTACTCTCTACCTACAATCTGGCCTGGCAAGCAGGAGAGAAAGTTATTTACAAACTGCTTTCAGAAAACAACCTTAGATACAACAAACTGTGCATGAAGAGCCGTGGCCGTGCAATCGTTGATTGTAGTGACCAGGAAATGGCAGAAGGTGTTATGGACAAGATTTTCGGTTTGCATTTCATGGGATAGCATCTACATGTAGAGCCTGTTGTGACAGTGGGACTTACCGCTATTACTACTATCAACATATGAACAAGAATCATACTTAGTCGTGCAAAAGTAATAAGTGATTACTTGATACTCAGTAAAAAATAGTTTTTTACTTCTTATTAAACTTTATTATTTACTGAAAGGTTGGCATTTGGATGTTTGTTTTAAACCTAGAATACTGACCATAACCTGATTAATATATGCTTCAATTCTATTAGATGAACGATACATTTTTCATCGTTCAACCCCCTTAACTGTGGATCTTTCAAACACCTGCCTTAAAGGCCATTGATCTCATCAGACAGCAATTATCCTAACAGAGCAACCCCAATATGTAATTAAGAGGAACCCAATGTTGTATTATTAAACTATAAGAATAACCTATTTTATCTGGTTCAATTTCAAAAGTACTCCCATTTTTATGAAATGGTAATTTCATTTTCAAACGTAAAAATATCAGTGATAATCCTAGCTAATTTCATTATTTCAAAAAATGCGATATATCTGTTCATCTTATTCATTCGCTACTTATCACTTTGCACATTTGTAAAGTGAACTTTTACTTTTTAAACAGGAACTCCTAAATTGGGCCGTGCGAGGAAAGATGGCAAATCACCGAATAGATTTGGTTTCCGTCCTATAACGACGATGTCTAACAAAGTGGCTGATGTTCAAGGAGATCTCAAGTCTGAGAAGGAGAGCAGAGAGATTTCGACGAAACCTGCAGTAGCACCCACTGCGCTAAAGGTAACCATATATCCTATGTAATTCACCATACAGTTTGGTCTTTTATGTTTTACATAGAAACGCCCGTTAGTTGATATCACCGGAATAAACAAACAAACAATGCATGCAATATCATGATGATTTTAAAGTGTTCAGCTTACATAAGTGCATTAACATTTATGAGCTTCTCTAACAAACGTTCTTTAAATGGTATCTGTATAAAAATAACTTAATTTGAACTTTAGGATTTTTATTAATAATAATTTTTGGTTTTTTCTTGGTGTCACAGAATTTACTATTATATTTATTCATTTTAACTTATAAGCTTTATGAAACATCCTTGTAATTTATCGTTTTGATAGATTTCAATTTAGGAGTACTTTTAAGCCTCTCCAAGTATAATTTCTTGGGATATTATCATCGAATTAAAAAATCTTGTAATAAGAGTCTAGTAAGAGTAATGTGTATAAGAATACTGAATGCTTATTACTCTGATATAAGAGTATAGTAGAAACGAAATTGTATGAAATAGTTTTTCCCTTTTATATGACAAGTATTATGGATGGATTCTTAGAATCATTCATCTTAGGGAACTCTACCCAGTAAATAGAACATTTTTTTTAGCTAAACAGCTACAATTTGATTTGTCAAATTATTCAATTTTATTATTTGAGACTTTTATTTCAATACATAGGTTCTGATCTCATATTTTCTCTTTCTCATAATGTTTTTCTTTGATTGTTTCTAACGCAAGCCTTACAGGCGTACATCTTTTGTGATGTTCTACGGATAGAAAGTGTGTCGTTGTTTGTTGTTCGACAACCATTTCAGTTAACCGCTATACACACACATTACCAGGAGTATTTATTTTACCCAAGTTTAATATTATGGAAAGGGTTTTAGCGAGTACCTTGATATCATAGAGATTCGGACCGATAGATAATCTTGTTCAATGGAAATTAAACTCAAACATTTTTATTCCCCATGTGAGCAGCCTAGGTCAGGGGTTCTCAAAGAGTTCATCACGTCGAACCTTTCCCAAAATTTTTTCTTCTTATCGACCTCTGTAAAGACATTATTGAAAACAACATACTCGTATATTTTCACATTGATAGCAACAACTTATATTTTTTCCACATTGGTAACGTCAAGATATCAGATGACCTGCATAGAAATCCAATCAAAGCATTTTTGTTAGTTGAGGCCAGGAGGAGAGCGGGCTTTGAGAAGACAGATAATTGCTTCCTCTGAAGCTCTTAAAGTAACCCGAGAAGACGGCACAGGGATATGATTAAGGACTTGGACACGGAAGCAGTGATTAAGTCCAGTCCATGGGAATTAGAGTGGATAGCAATAGGAAGGAAACGGAAGCCCTGTCGTGCTTATATATATAATGAACTTTGAGTGTTATATTTAAGGGTTTAAAAAATGCTGAATAGTTTTTAAGATATTGTATATACCTTTTACATCCTGAAGATGGTCAAAGACGACCAAAATGTCGGAAGAAATATAAGCATTGAAAACAAAACGTATGGTGCGTTGATGTACCTAGTTCCCGGTGAATTTAAAAGACTTTTAAGGGATTTGGAAAAGTTATCCAAAAAATTAATTAAAAAAACAATAGGCCGTAAATTCAATCTCATATATATATATATATAAATATCAGCTCAAAAACGAAGAAAAGCAACACACAGAGAAAGAGACACACTTACAAACTCAAATTTTTGGATGATCCGTCTTCAGGAGAAAAGAGAATGGGCAACCAAGCACGCCGGAAACACAACGGCAGGAAACCGTCCCGGCAACCGGGTACGGGGGCAGCACTGGCGGTTGCCGGGTTGGTTACTTGCCGTTGCGTCTACAACGTGCTTGGTCTCCCTTTCTCTTTTCTCCTGAAGACGGATTACCCAAAAATTTGAGTCTTTAAGTGTGTTTCCTTACTCTGTATGTTACTCTTCTTGAACTTTGAACTCGTATATATATGATCAAACCACAATAAGAAGATGGGAAAACAAGACTAAGATTTTTCAACCGTAACAAGTGGTCTTCGTCAGAGTCAAAAACCTAACTGACGAAGACCACTTGTTACGGTTGAAAGATCTTAGTCTTGTTTTCTCAGTTTCTTATTGTGGTTTTATCATTGATTGTTATTTCACGTGTTTATGTGAAATCTTTTTATCGTATATATATATATATATATATATTGAGAAACTTCCTTGGCATTCTTATTGACGCTTGGTGGTTGATATAGACTTCTATATCAACATATAGAAGTTTATATGTTGGCATTTTTCAGTACCAAAGGCAAGCGGCTACCTGTTTCCCATACCAGACAACATAATGGACGAGTACGATATTATGAATACTGAATAGATCAAATACATATTCTAGAAGAGTTTTTTTTAAAGGATACTAAAAGTGATTATAATGAGTATAAATTACTTTTAAAGATAACATTGAGTGAGTGCTAATAAGTGGGTTAAATAAAGTGGGTTACATACGACAGTTATCTTTCACGTTTATCTATAAAATAATGCATCAGAAGAAATCTAAAAGGCACTAAAAATTAAATACCTTTATTGATATTTTAACCATTTAATCTCGTGAGTTTTCTCAGCAACAGTCTACGCTATATTCTTAAGACTAAAAAACCCCTCAATTGAGGATTGATTGAAAAAAAACAAAGAAAACTTGATATTTCATATGACTAAATAATAATATGAAGTTGTAAATAATCGTATGTATTCCTTCAACTTTGTGATAGAATATTATTTTATATAAAATAAACGAAATCTATGAAATTACTTTAGAAAATCATATGCTAATAATTTTTTTTTAACTAAAATACACTGTAGGTATTAGCGTCGTTTATAATCTTGTTACTTCTAGTAAGTAAATAGTTGCACAATTAAATTTATTGCTTATAGGCAAATATAGTTTAACAGTTAACTTAAAGTTGGATTGCTTTTAGTTGTTCACTCTAGTATCAATACGAAACTTGGAACACTGGCACTTAAGAGCTTATAGTACGGAGTTGAAGGCCTTTGTAAGTAGTCATTATTCTATAAGGCTATAAGCATAACCATAGAGCAAATATCTGGCATAATACTTCTCTTCTTAGTTATCAACCCCTCCTTTGTCTATTACTTCGTTGTAATGCTTATACTCGACTATGAAATAGATTATAGTTTATATACATTGCACTGTTTGACATTGCATACATACTTATATATATTTATTCACTTAAAATCCGAAAGATGATAGAAACTAAACATATGATAGAAACTATAAACATAGATCAAGTTCAAAATCAAGGAGCAGTAATCTTACTAAGTAATGAAACACACTTACTAATTCAAATTTAAATATTTCGATGGCCTCGTCATCAGGAAGATAGATTTGAGTCGCTCCGAAGATAGGCAACGACTCATATATATATATATATACAAATGTTTTCCAATCTCGATCACATATATTTAACACTATTTATATCAGTTCTTATTCTAGTTTGGTCTAGCTTCAATTCAATAAGTAATATAATTATGTTTAATGTTATAGTATACTAAACTCTGTATGATGTAGCCCTGAAGATGTCTACTAGAATATAGACGAAACGTCTGCTTAAACGGTGTTTCATTATTGAAGCTAGACACAAGTTATACTGTTGTATACTGTGTCACCATATATACAGTGTTATATGTGTCAGATATATACAGTGAATTCTGCATGAGTTCTCCGGATCTCAAATATGATTGGTTAATCACTGATAATGATCACTGAGTAATGGCTTTTATTAGAGCTTCAGAATACAATAGAGTCCAAAGAGGTAAACTGTAAAAGCTATTTGATCAAAAATAACCATATTATAATATATATATTTATATATTTATATATATATATATATATATATTATATTTATTAATATATTATATAAATCCAAAGTCATTATAGCTTTGGAGCGATTAATCTATTCCTGATGACGAGGACATCGATAATATATAGTGAGTTCCAGTATTTCTTTTCTCATGTGTTTTCTTAAAAATTCTAGTTTATATTATATATATAGGTGATATAATGTAATCGGGATTCGGTCAATTTTCCAGGATCAAAATCAAACTCTCAATGACAACCTTTTCGTTTTTTCTTTAAAACCTTTTTCATAGGCATCTTCTCCATATACTCTTCTTATCTCCTCATAAAAACCCATAGTTGTATTTATATAAACCCAATAATATAACAACTTCAATAATATATCAACCGTTGGATAGAATAGGTGTATATATGTAATCGGGATTCCATTATATATATAATGGAATTATATATATTATATATTATATATAATATATATATATAATATATATATATATATATTCCATTTTATATAGTATATATATATATATAAACTATATTGACACAAAGAACACTCAGAAATGAAACAGGAACTCACTACTATATTTCGATATCCTCGTCATCAGGAAGATAGAAACGAGTCGCTCCGCAGGCAGACAACGACTGTTATATATACGTATATACTCTGAAATAAAATCAATCTGGGGTTAGTTTTTCCAAGTTCAAATCAAATTGATTCTAGCAAATGGATCTACAACTGTAAAAAACACATTTTGTCGTGGATCTTTTACTCACTGCATTATTTAGTTTATTCGATGAAATGAATCCTGTAAATTTTAATGATATATTAATTTTCGAAAGTACAATTTTACTTAAGATGAATTCTTGTTTAAGCTAATTAAAATGTATAAAAGATAACCCAACCGAATGGACTATAGAAATAAAATCTTATATAGAAGAGTAAACTCATTTACGATCGATATTTTGAACAATAGCTCATCGTAAGTAGAAGATCAAAAGATAAGTTGAAGAAGGAGAGATGCATTCACTGTGACATAACGAGGTCAAGTCGGTGAGATTAAAAACGTCTCTCCAGTTTCATCGTCTCTTAATCTACTCATGATGCTGTTCTTCGAAACGATATCCATTGATCGTTACTAATTGTATATAAATATTATCGTAATAAATGTTTTCTCCTCTTTTATATTTGATCATTTTTAAATATTAATTTCTTTTAATTGTTTAATGATTGATTTCTTTTGGATTGTTATGGCTCTTGACTGAGAAGTCTACCCACCCCAGATATAAAATATGACAGAATTAAGTGCTGATTTCATTGTACTCTATTCAAAACTTAATAATCATAACCTCTGAAACGAATTACTAAAAATAACGCAAGATTTAACTCAGCAGTTTTTATTCTTTTTTTGGTTGAGAAATCCCTAGAACTAACATCATTTATGAAAACATCATTAGACTTGAAAAACATAATTACGCAAGTATCAAATTTCAAACTAAGAAAAAACTATGAAATAATTCCATTACATTTGCAACATAAAGACGAACTTCAACTTTATCTTTATTAACTTTTTAAAATTATGCTAATTATATTTGCCGGAGGACTTCATGAGAAGCGGCTGTTGACTTGGTTCACAACGAAGTTGCTATCCAGGGTTACCTCGTGGAGATGTCAGCCCAATCCCAAAAATAATTAATGCTAATAAATTATAAAAACATTAAAAGTGTTATAACATTTTAAGATATTAGAATATTATAGCAAAGTAATGTGCCTAGGTTTTAATGATAATTTAAGAATATTCCAACGGTCAGAACGCTACGCTATCGGTATATTTTTTTGGTGTGTTATACTGATAACTTAACATGGACTACTAACGGTGCTGTGGACCTCCAAAATACTGTTATTCCTCGTAACTCTCCCATTTATCTCTTCTGGACCTTAGGGGGTCCATGTGGTCATCTGATTTCACTAGAAACTATCTTGTGACAATTAATAATGCAAGCTGAGGAAGTAGTCTTGGCGCTATTATTGGCACAATCATTTCTATTTTAATAGAATGAGCCGAGGATTTATTACCTTTATAGTATGGACTAAGGGATTGGATTTGATAAGGAATGTTCAACAGCTGGGACTGTTCTAGGAAAGATAAGGCGTGATATATTCAACACGTGTTTGACTCTTTTCTAAGAAGTTAATCTTCTCCTTGGCTATTAACTTTCAAAGACTGTTCTTCTATCTCTGACGCGATTTGACCCAAACAAATCCTGTTATCTTGAGGCTTAGCAGTGGTCCAGCAGAATAATACTGCTAACCTCGAAATGGACGGTGTCAAAAAATTGACAACATTGTGTTTCTCTTAAATTAGATTAAAATTGAACCCATTTTTTTAAAGTCCCTATTAGTTTTAAACTGAACAAAATTAAACTAACTAAACAAAGTTTAAGAACGAATAAATTTTGATATTTATTTTATTCCTGAATAATTACAAACTTCACCTAAACATATTTCTTTTAGAAAATATTTTTAATATTAAAAAAATTGCTAAACAACTTTGACAAAAAAAGGCATTATAAGTGATTTTTTAAATAAAAAATCTAAAATAAATATTAGTCTAACGATTACTAAATATTAATTAATACCTGTAGCCATTTCATCAATAATGTCAAACGAATAATTTACATATTTACTCAATATTCATTAAAATACAGTTATTAGAAAACATTTTGTAAAAACTGAGAATATTTTCTATGACTTAAACAATTACTGTTACATTTCAATAAAACTGAATCAAATACATGTTGTTTTACTTCTAAGGGGTACAAATTTTGCCGCGGTCGGAAAATTCTTGTTCCGCTAGTGAATCTGAACTAATTTTTTTACAATCAAACAAGTAATTTGTATTATTTATATATTTTTTGATTATGTATATGATTACATGGAAACTAAACTATATTTTAATCTTTAAGAACAGATTTTTTTTTAAACTGTAAGTTCTTACACATTATATGAAGTAATATAATGTATAAAAATCCTTTTCAATTCATGTGAACTGAATTTTAATTTCATCATGTGAACTAGTAGAATTACCAGTTTCCCTGAATATCCCATTTTAGCCTATTTGTCAGACTTCGTTGAGTGTCACCCTGGGATAATAGGTAACCCATATAACTTGTTTCTATCCCAGCTTCAAGCTGTTGTGCTTTAATCTAAACTTTTTAAGATATTCTCATTTTTGAACTTTTCGGTGTAAAAAGGAACTAGTAAATCCTAAATTAAAAGGTCAAAAACCATGTTTTTCTTTTGTTTATCCGACAATCAGCGTCGTTGACTTTTCTACAAGTATGATTATAATAACTAAATTCCACCAGTCAGATTTGACCTTTCATCTGTAGTGTGCTTAGAATAATCACTTGCACTATTACAATAGTACTTCATCAAAATGTTCAAGCGGACAACAAATTTAACATAAAATGTAATTATTCGCTGTTTCTTTAAATTTCTTAGGTTCATTTTTAGGAAATAAATTAGAACTATATACGGTTTTTGAACCTGTTTAAAGATAATTATAATATCGAAGTTAAATAAACTTTTCTAAGTTGATGTCTTGCACGTTTTATGTGAAATTTAAATGGTGTACTATGTTGCATGTTTTTGTTTTTCTATTTCCCTGTAAGAAAATTATTCGATTCTAAATACATCGTTGTTGTTTTTATATATACAAACTATGTGAACATGTAAGTTGATGTATGATTTGATAATATACTTCTCCATATAATAGTACAAATTCAACTGAAGACTACCTAAGAAGTGCAGGCTACTTCTTAAGCAGCTTCATACTCTCTCATGTTGCTACCCCAGAGCTATACTTTTTATTTTAACAATATTGACTTGGATCAAATCGAGTCAATTTTACCACATTTTACCACTGTTGACTCGGATCATTGGAATATTGCCACATTCTCCTATTATTGATTCGGATCAGTGGAATATTGCCACATTTTACCACTGTTGACTCGTATCATTGGAATATTGCCACATTCTCCTACTATTAATTCGGATCAGTGGAATATTGCCACATTTTACCACTATTAAGTCGAATCATTAGTATATTGCCACATTTTACTACTGTTGACTCGGATTATTAGAATATTGCCACATTTTACCACTGTTGACTCGGATTATTGGCAAATTGCCATATTTTACCACTATTGACTCGGATCATTGGAATATTACCACATTTTACCACTATTGATTCGGATCATCGGAATATTTCCACATTTACCACTATTGAGTCGGATCATTGATATATCGCCACATTTTACTACTGTTGACTTGGATTATTAGAATATTGCCACATTTAACCACTGTTGACTCGGATTATTGGCAAATTGCCATATTTTACCACTATTGACTCGGATCACTGGAATATTACACATTTTACCACTATTGATTCGGATCATCGGAATATTTCCACATTTTACCACTATTAACTCTGATCAACAAAATATTGGTAAAACTGAATTGTTTAAAACTTCAATTAATGCCCTTTGTATCATAGACTACCTTACATTTCTCATGAGATCTAGAAACAGATCTCTTGTTCTTTTCTTTTTCCTATAGTAAGTTTTTTTTTTATCTTACCTACTTTTTCTCTATTACTATTGCACTTACTTTGATGTAATCACAGTTTACTTGGGACTTTAATCCATTTGCGCTTGCGTACTTAATGGATTTTTTCATAACCTCACTCGATTGGCATTCACATGACTGATAAAATATCTCTAAATTAATCTTCTCCTGATGACTAAGATCTGTTGGAAATATCGATCGTTGTAATACAATAACGCATCTGAAGTACAGTTTAATTCTCTTCGAAGTTAGTTTTAGTTTATTATATATATAAATGAAAAAAGACAACAAATAGAAGAAGCGAGAAAACTTACTGGATCGATATTTCGAACTGAAGTTCGAAATATCAATCCAGTAAGTTTTCTCGCTTCTTCTATTTGTTGTCTTTTTTCATTTATATATCTGTCCGGTTTGGACCGTTTTAATATTTTGATTATATATATATATAATATATATATATATATATTTATATAACATTTGAAATAAACAGTGACACATAGACAGAAACATAACAAAGACTCACTTTTCAATATTTCGACCGTAATGGCGGCCGTCCGCAGGAGAAGAAGTGAATTGACGAAGGGACAACAGTCAACTAAAGAACTCACTGGGTGAGGGCTAAAGCAGTGCTGCCGCAAAGGAGAAAAATAAAAAAGGAACTAAGGAGTCGAGAGTAAAGAAAAAAAATTGTTATTGAAAAAAAGAGAATAAAAGTGAAGAAAACAAAAAATAAATGAAATAAATACAAAAATAATTTAAAAAAATAAAATAAAATAAAAAAATTATTAAAAATAACAAATTTTATAGATGAAAAAACCTAACGGTTTAAATTCAAGCCAGGTTTCGAGCGTCAATATATATATATATATATATATATATATAATATATATATATAGGTGTGTTCTCTAATCGGGGTTCGGTCAATTTTCCAGGATAAAAAATCAAACTCTCGTTGCCAACGTTTCGGTTTTATTTAAAACCTTTTTCATAGGCAGAAGTAAGAATTTTCTTAGTTAAAAAACTCTTACTTCTGCCTATGAAAAAGGTTTTAAATAAAACCGAAACGTTGGCAACGAGAGTTTGATTTTTTATCCTGGAAAATTGACCGAACCCCGATTAGAGAACACACCTATTCTATCAAACGGTCGATATATTATTGAATCTGTTATATATATTATATATATATATTTGTATAGGTGGGGAGCAAATCTTCCCTAAGTTACGTGAATTGAAATAGAAAAATAGTGAGAAAATTTCAGGCAATCAGTAAAAAAAGTTGTAAATGCAGAAGCTGCTGCATATTTCAATTCAACATTCATATATATAATTAAAGAGAAAAGACACTGAAGAAAGAATTTCGTTGCCTTCTTTATCAGTTGAAGATGTTACCCTCTCGGTAGCTAGGTGGGTAAGGAGAGGGAGGCTACTTCTTCTCCAGATGGTGATGAATATGAAAACATAGAAATGATCTGCATCAGTTCTATCTATGATAACTTTCTTAGTTTATTTTGGCATATGTCCTCGTAAACTGCTCTACATTTGTGTTAAAGCATATATATGTAGATGATAAAAGGATATGGTTAATTAATAATAGACATAACAACAAAAAAAGACAAAAGATGTAAAGAGCTGGAAGTATAAAAGAAATTACTTTGAGTAAACAGCGCACCATTGTTCTTTGAATGACCTATACAGGCATATGACAATCCTGAACGTCGAGTTTGAAGACTAATTTCTAAAAGTGCTGTCCCTCTTCAAGGTATGACATAATTCTTCACAAAATTTAATAGTGGAAATTATCTCCACAAGGCAATCTGTACCTTGGATCATTTCAGATGCAGCTTCAAATGTTCATTAAGTCTATAATAACCTTTTGAGTTAGGTTACTACTAGACAATCACAACCTAACACCAGCCAAATATTAAAAAGTTCTTTTTAATGGCGTGTTTACAATCAAATAGTAATCTTTAGGTACAAGCATTTATGCAATAATTCAAAGAATACAAAATTCATTCCCGGTATATAGTTATTGTAAATGGTATATTCAATCATTTAGTTCATTAAAGAATTATTACATAAGAGGAGTATGATCACTGTTGCAGACTTGATAAACAATTCTTCTCACATTTCTGTAGTTTGCTGTCCACATAACAATGGTCTTATTGCACACTCTTATTACAGTAACACAGTTCTTGTGCAGATGTACTGCATGTAACACTACCTACATGTAATCACTACATGTTCTCGAAATCTGTTCCTGTTTTCAACATCTTATTAGTTGAACCATGCATTTTGAAAGTGATTTACTCATTTTATTTATATTCCTTTTATTAAAAGATAATTAGAAAATATCATCATTTGTTAGAGTAAGCTTCTTTCTTTTTTTCAATTTCTGATGATGTCACTTTTATAAAGCCTAAGTCATAATGTTCAATAGCTTTCAATAAACTATATACAACTTAATAATGAAATAAGATTATTCTTTTTGAAAATTTAAAGAACCTTGTTGTAATAAAAAAAATCATTTATATCTATGTATATAGATGTTAGGTGCAGTATCATTTCTTTTCAAATCATTTGAATGGGATACATGTTCGAATTTAGTCTTTATGAATTAATTTACTTGTAAAGAGTAATATTTCAACTTATTGACTGATTAGTATTGTTAAAACGCTAGTTCTCAGTTTTTTTTGGGCAGAAACTAGATAATAGAGTTTTATTATAAAGGTTACAATTAAAAAATTGAACATTTCTTTAATAATTATTACTTTCTATTAAATTTTGTTTCACTGAAATAGGTATTTTCACTAAAAACAATTATAAAAAATGATTTACGTTTTAATTTGAGTATAAAGAAATTTTTTTAGGATTTTATTTCAGAATAGATTAAAAAATTAATAATGAAAAATAAAGGATTACTCTAATTTTTCTGTTTTGATTACTTTTAAAAATTTGAACGATCCTTTAATGATTGATCATATTGTAATCTTAGTGAACGAAAAGAACCCTAAAATTCCATATTTAAATAATTTCGTTTGTAATATTATTTCAAATTTTTTAAAAGAAAAAAAAGCACTATCATAAAGTGTTAACTAATGAAAATGTTGTCTCCTTGATAGCTGGGATAAAATTAAAAATTTCGAAACTTGCCACTAACGAAATGTTGGGATTACGTAAATTGTTTCAGGAACTGTATTTAACTTATTCGTGTTTATGTTATTATACAATATTGTTTTTTGTATTTTCTTCAATTATAAATTATTAGGGCAGAAATACTAAGCAAATTTATAAAAGTGACATTCAAAAGAAATGGTTCAATTGATGATTTGTGAGGTTGGTTGAGGAGAAGAGTGGTGTGCGTTTGTGTGAGGGGTGGCTGTTGTGTTGCTTGCTACTAACCCTGCTTGTCCTAACCCGCACTGTTATCAGCTGAGCGCCACAAGAAGCATGTCAGAGAGTCGGTGTGACAAGACGAAGCCCGCCGAAGTGGGCAAGTTCACACTTCACTCAAGTCTTCTGCCTCGACCCCAGTGTCCTCTAAGAGTGGCCGAACAGCCTGACAAGTGGGCAAAGACGCTGGCCAATCGACAAACTGCCTCTGTGAGTCTTCTGCATGTGTCCTTTCCTATCTATCTATCCCAATTTTTAATCACTTTATCAAGCTGGCTTGCACTTTCTTGCTTCTTCATCCCAATCACACAGACAAAAAAAAAATTTATTTACAAATACGTAACATTTGTCTTTGAACATGCATTTAAGATCGAATGATCGTTAAAATTTTCAAGATTCACTCTTTAGATGAACGTTTTGGTTCCTAGGTTCCCACAGAGATTTACTCATAGAGTATTTAAAATAAATTATGATCTTTATAAAAATTAAAAACCATGTCAAAGGTAAAAAAGTAATGGAAACAAAGCAGTAGAAAAAAATATTGAAAAATCGATTGTAACCAAAAAAAAACCTTTTTTTATCAGTTAACAGACATTTTAAGTTACCGTTGTTGTTGTAATCATTATTATTTCTTGTCTCTTGTTTTTGTAAGTACTTCATTTACAATCAACTTTTAAAAATAATTTGCCTTCAGCTATGTGGCTTTCCCATGATCTAAACGAATGTAAAATCCCTGTGTCAAGCCTCAAAAGGCGTTGAGGCAATATAAAGTTTAGTGCTAAAAGGAAACATTTAAAATAAAAACTTAGTGTAAAGATCAGGAAATGATCCTTTCAATTTCAAATTGTTTCAATTATGTGTACTTTCCATTTATTCCAGGCCTTCCTTAATTTGTAATGTATTATTATAAATGTGTTTATAAATATTGTGTTAGAAAGATTATTACAAAGGAGCTTAGTGAAGTTACTTTATAGTTAATTGTTAGAATCCAAGTTTTAGAGTCGAGAAACAGCTGGGTAAATGTGTAGACTTGCTACCGATATCATTTTCATTGATATCATACTTTATACTTCAGCTTTGCTGTTACAAAACTATGACTAATTGTTTAAATTTAAACTGGATAATAACTGATTTAAATTATGTATCTTGGTTATAAAAAAAAAGGTAATCTTTAACCATAACTTTTACAATTATTGGACCCAAGACTTTTTTTACTTACTCCAAACTCCTGGTGAACATTTTATCATAAGAAGGAAGGACTAAGAGGTTCATTGGTACATTAAGTTTGGGAACCTAGGGTTTAGCTCATAAGGGCAACGTGGAAAACTTAAACATTTTTATACATGTTGTTTTACCTTTTAACTGGTGCGATAGATTATTTATCTAATTCCACCTCATAGGCATTATATATCAAATATTAAATTCTATGGCTTTCTTGGAGGGTTGTAATTTTCAATTTTATTGTGTTTATGTTTCACATATTTGTGTAAGTTTGATAATCAGGATATTGATTTTTTTTTAAATAGTTTTTTCTATTTTGATAACCTAACTAGTGGTAGTAACGTTTTAGTAATTGATTAGGGTGTTAATAGGAACTTGGTTCATTAAAAAAAATTTATCAAACCAGTAATATTCATCAAGGATTATTTATTTACTTTATCTAATTTTCATATTAATAGATTTTTTTGTTTGCAAAACAATTCCGCATGTTTTATTAAATTGTACTAACAAAAAAAAATTTTGTATAATTTATTTCATAATATTAATTTAGTTGAAGGTATGAGATATAATTTATTTATATGAATGGTAATTTTTACCTATACATAATTAATTTGTTTAATTGTTATTATTTCTAATAATAGTTTATATATTAATTAAACATTTTGTAATGTGTAGTATAGTTATTGTTGTACCACTGTGTTATTAAATGACTCTTTCCGTGGGCTGTGACATTCCAATCATTGGTTTCCTCATGGACACCATCCGTTCTCTCTTCACGACTTCCCTATTACTGTGGAAATGCCCAGCGTCTTCCTGTAGGTTGAGTAGCGTTTAAGGTTCAGTTTCCGGCTGCTCTCAGCACTACAAGGAATTATTTTTTCTTCAAATATCCATGTAGGTGCTTTCCTATTGTTAAGAGCCATTTATGAAAAGGACTGTGAAATCATGCATGCTTTACTAGAAAATACTCTCCAGTTTCAGTACTTTTTAAACTTTGTCTTTGTGTTCTTTGTGAACATACTGACTTTTCGAAGCAGTCGCTTCATAATCATGATTGCTTATATAAATATGTACCTCTATAAATCTTGTAAAATAGTTGTTAACCTGATTTCACTTGCTTTGTTTATAATGTTTAAAATTTACAATAGAGACATTCTTATTAAATAAAATTTAGCTTTTAATCTGAATGAAATGAAAAGAAGAAAATAATGTTATTTCTTATATGTGATTTAAAATACAGAATTTATAGCAATCAAATTATAAAAAGTTAAAACGAACTTTTCACAACGAATCTACATTTGCTATTATAGGTAATAACTTATCATTAAATAAACTAAATTCAATTTATCTGTTATTATGAAAATAAAATTAACACAAATAAGCTAAACATACTGCAAACAAATAAAAACAACTTTAACGGTAAAATTCATAATACTGTTTAGGAAACGTGAAATTTAAATATTAAAAACGAAAACTAACGTTTTAGTTTTCAAATCATGGATTATTTTATTTTTAAGTAGTAATAACTGTTAAGAGCTATTTATTTCTTTATTGCTGCTAAAATATGTGGCTCCAACATTCATATTAAATAGTGGTAATTTTACTATTGAGTTCTTTGAAGCAATAAAATTTTGTGGTCATTAGGTTTTCAATATTTATGTGGAAGAATGTTTACATAAACCGAGTATTATGTATAGTCCATAAAGATTTAGGATTAATTGTTTATATGCTCTCTATATGGCAACAAGTACAGTTAAGCGATTTCTTTTATTATTGTTTTCTGTTTTCAAAAGATTTATTTTTTAACTTCCATATTATCATTAGTTGTAATATTTGTTGATATACACTTTATTATATGTGTAAATTAGGAATTTATTATTTAATAACACAGTGTGCCATATTACCTTGTTTAATTAATATGTGTTCTTAGCAGAATTGAACCGAAAATTCAAGACGAGTTTGATGAACGTCTTATAAGAAAATAATAATCATCACTCTGTTTAATTTAGTCACAATTTTCTTTAATGCTGTAAAACTACTTCTTAATTCATTTATTATAAGTTTCATTACATTCTTTTGAACATAAAAGAAATTATATACTTCCTATTATTATAGCTGGTGTTTTTCGACTTATCACCTTTGTTAGTTTATGTATATGTAACAAATATTGAACAAAAAATTATATGCATATATCATTTAATAGAGATCAAAGAAATTAAAGAACATCATTTTAAATGAGAAGAATCGGGTGGTGAAAATATAAAAAAAATTATAATTTTTTCTGTTAATGTGTAAAAAATTCATTTTTTATAATTTATGTATTCAAAATAATTCTCATAACTCCAATAATTAAAATTATTTTTTGTTCAAAATTTTTTGGAAATTTATATTTTTTTGCAAAAATTTGTAAAAAAAAAAGAAAGTTGAAACTTGAGAGAACTGAAAATCAAGTTGTATTTTATATCTCTTAGTAACTAAGGCTGGGAATGTTTGTCGATTATAATAAAAGAAACTCGAAACAGAATTGCCACTAGGATTGATCATCCATACTCATGATATTATGAAATGTTTATAACATTTTGCCTAAAAACACATCATTAAAAAAAAATTACTCTTAATGATCATAAATGACTTAGGCCAGATGGTAATACCACAGGCTCTTCCAGTCTTTTTCTGTAGTTCAAATAAAAAGTGCTAAATTTCAAGGACATTGCTTTAGTCATACAGTAAATGACTAAAATTAACAACATACTCGTAGATGCATAAATTCTTTATACTATTTGTCGACTATGAAAAAAATAAGTTTTTGCCTAATATGACATATGAAACTTAGTATAATAATTACTGCTATAATTATTATTATAGCGTTTTACATTTCTCTTTTGAATTGATGTACACTAATCAGAAACTAAAATACGGAATAATCTGTACTTTTTATACGAATTAATACATTCATTTGTTTTCTAATAAAACTGTAGAATTGTTATTTTAAATTACCAGGCGTCGATGAAAAAACAACTTTCTAGAAGCAAGCCAATTTGAATTTTGATTAGATTTGATTATGTTTAAATTCCTGGTGGCAAGAATTTTTAATTCATACATTGGAATTTACTGTTTATACTTTTGACCATTTCTATTATATGATGAAGTATTTCAATCAGAAATGATAAAAATGAATGAAAAGATAATAAGAGAAGAGCATCTTTAGTATGGTGTTGTTGGGCGTTGACTGTAATGTAGATTTGCAAAATAGTTATTACCTCAGTCGTTGACAAAGTAATTCCTCAATATCTCTTCAACCATTAACTAGATGTCACGTTGAAGACTGTTTACATATTTTTATTGTAAAGTCAGAAAATAAAATCATAAGTACCAATTCCAATATGTAATATAAAAAAAATGTCTTAAATTTCTTTAGTCTCGAATCTCCTGAGTGAATTTTCAGCTCTGTTCAAAAATACAAACATAATTTTAAGTATCAGAAGAAGTAAAATATTTCTGAAAGGAGATTTTAATTCATTTAAAAATTAAACCACTGGCTGCCTCTTAGTCATTTGATCAATACTAAGCAAAGAAACTTTTCCCCTCAATATGTACTCATTATTCGTTTGTTGTATTGTGTCAACTATTCCAGAAAATAGAGGATAGTAAAATTGATGATGAGATAGAACAATTCAGTGATTAAAAATAAAATATCATCCATATGGGGTCCAAATTTTTATGACACAATTTCAGTATATTTTATTTGAATGTACTTTATACTTTATAAGGATAAAACTTTTTTTATAAATGAAATAAGTATATTTATTTTTAAACTTATTTATATAAATACATATTCATCTAAATAAAAACTTTTTTTTTAATTAGTTTGAAGTCAATTGTTATTTAATTTTGTAAATTGCCCGTTAAGTAACAGGAAGTTGATTCTAAATTGATCAGATTGTGGGAGGAAAATAAAATCTTATTTCATTATAACCATAAAATTATTTAAAATAAATGTAAATAAATACATATATAATATTTATGAATATTATAAATGTAATAATATTTCTAATAGTTTTTATATCCTGATTTAAGTATTTAATTAATTCAGTTTGGAAGTAGAATTTATTGCTTCGTTTTAGTTCAAGAAAAAGTTTAGATTCATATGTAAAGTCAGTTACGTATTTTTGCGAATATTGATCAATTTTTCTTGAATTAAAGCTTATATTTAAACCTTTTTTCTCAATTAACAATGTATATAGCAGCATTGTGAAAATTCTTATAAGGTAATTTTTACCTTATTACTTTATATAAACTTATAATAATAATTATATGCTAGGCAACTGAAAAGCATTTGGTTGTCCAGCACCCCGGCATTGTTTCAATGAAGAAGTATTTAGATCAGTTAATCTATTCTAAATTCTGATTTGCCATCATTGAAGTAGAATCTGATTCACATGGACTAAAATAAAAAAAAATTCCATTATTTCCAGTCCACCTCAGCGAACAAGTTCGGATTCAGAGGTTCGTCAGCGAAGCAAAATTCTCCAGACGGTACGAGGCTGCAGATACAACAACTGGCAGAGAGTCCCTCTGCTACAAAACACCGCCCTTTTCAAGTAAGTACTTTTGCAAATAGTCTTATTTTTCAATAAACCTTCCTGAATTAAGAAAATTGACATTGCTAAGTATGTTTTGGAAAGAATAGTTAAAAATAGTGAGCACAAGCTCATTAAAACTATTTGTTGCTGAGATTTAAAGTTTTGACTTCTAGTTGACTTTAAATTAACCTTCCAAAAGTTTTTTTTAACTTTTATAAGTTCTATCAGTTCTTTGGAGGTGGGTTTAATTATTCTGAAACATCTAAATTCACGTTACAGTAATGACAAAGAATTTGGTACAAATGTCTTTCTATTATATTGATAAACTTCTAGACATAAAGGGAGTAATAAAAGCCTGCAATATATAAGTAAAGCAATATTTTTGTATAATACCAGTTCTTAGTAAAGTTATGAGTATAAAGAATAGGCCATCTGCTCTCTACTTCTCCACTTCAACTTTTCAATCTCGTCTGTCTTTCAGTGTCCTTGGAAGAAGGACAAAAAAAAAATGAAGACTAGGAAAGTTGATTTAAGTTTCTCTTAGTATTCACAATCATTTAAATATTGTATATGATTAAAGCTTATGAATGTAATAAGCTTATATAGATATTATTATTCATTTATAATTATTAACAAAGACTTTTTGGCAAAATGAAACACCTAAAATTTACAAATTCTTTAATCTTTCTTTAAAAATTAATTTAATCATTATTTGGGTGTATACTCCAGCCAGATAGCATGAATTTGCTACTTCATTAGGTGATTTAGGTTAAAGTGCTTAGCTACTGAGGCATATATATATATATATATATATATATATAACAAACACTTTTTCTTTTTCTCGGAGTTTGGTCAGGGTAAATATATGGAATCACCTTTTTGCCAACGTTTCGTCTTTATTTCAAGACATCCTCAGGGCTATAAACTAACAAAAAAACAATAAACAATGGACATTTGTCATTTCTACTTTAGAAACATCATAAACAAATTGAAAAAAGAACTTACTGAAGGCTGAGTTCTGTTACATTACAACAATCATTATCTGTCATTCAATAATATGTCGCTTGGAACAGCACATGTAATGACAGTTAACGGTTGTTGTAATGTAACAGAACCCAGCCTTCAGTAAGTTCTTTTTTCAATTTGTTTATGATGTTTCTAAAGTAGAAATGACAAATGTCCATTGTTTATTGTTTTTTTGTTAGTTTATAGCACTGAGGATGTCTTGAAATAAAGACGAAACGTTGGCAAAAAGGTGATTCCATATATTTACCCTGACCAAACTCCGAGAAAAAGAAAAAGTGTTTGTTAATATTTTGTGGTCAAGAAAACAGTACCGTATTATATATATATATATACTTAAAATAAACTGTGACACATAGACTGAAACATAACAAATACTAACTTTTCAATATTTCGACCGTAATGGCGGTCGTCCTCAGGATAAGAAGTGAATTGATGGAGAGACGACAGTCAACAATATATATATATATAGTTATAGTAGTGACATATATTTTATTAATTAAATGTGTTAAATCAATATTATAAAAATATAATTGGAGAATATGTTTTGAAAAATATAAATAAATTGTTCAATTATTGCTTTGATGGGTTTTATTTTCGTTTTACCCTTTGTACAAACTTATTGTTTTTATATGTGATATAGAAAAGACCGACGGATATTAATATTAACTCAGGAAGAAGCAAGTCCTCCATTGTTCACTCAACAGTGAATTCACAAAGTTGGAATGGCAGAGAACCTCCTCCATGCATGGTTGACTCTGTTCGGAGTGTGGAGTCAAACGAAGAAAAACACTGCAGGTAAATATGGGATGTTAGCCTGTTTAGTAATTAGTCTTGAGTGCGGACTAACTTGGAGATTTTACAGGGACAGGGAGTCTAGCGAGAAAGAACTACTTGGTCAGAATGAGGAGATGGCAGCAGAAGAGCTGTGGGGCCACGGGGAGGCGATGGCTTTGGAAGAGGACCTGTCCTGTCTCAACGATGTTGACCAGTCGCCTGGAGGTACGCACTTCTCTTCTGCACACACTAAATATACCTTTTATCCAATAATATTACAATAAATTCATTTGTTTTTTTTAAAACCCTTAAAATGTATTACTTTGAACTACTTTATCTATGGATTGCAGCTGTTGCAAAGGAGTTACCAATACGTATTAATTAAATATCCTAATAAATATATTAGTATTAGTTCAAATAATTAATTTTACAATTAATGCATACATTTATTAAGTATGCAGTTTTTTCAACAAAAGCAATTAATTCTTGTCCCAAAATTGTTACATATATTGTTTTTTAAAAGAACCTTTCTTTCTTCCATTACTCCTTTTTTCTAAATTATCGACCCTCTCCCTATGTGTAAGTGAAAAATTAATACATTTAAAAAATTAATTAATAAGAATTAATGTGATTAACATAAAAAAAAAATGTAGACATCAATAATTGTTCACGGGCTCTTAGTAAACGCTTATGAAATCAGATAAGATTTTTTAAACTTGTTGGATCTGATGTAATTTCTAAACCTTACTACCACTTACAACATTATCAGATGTACCTCTGTTGCGTGTATTAGCAATTAAATTAATAATATTTAAGATATATTTAATAAAAATCGAACATAGAGGAGAGCTATTTAATCGATTTTTATATTAGTTTTTTCTATAAAACTATATTATATTATTATTATATTATATTATTATTTTTATATTAATTATATTTTTATATTAGTAAAAAATATAATGAAGAAGAAATTTGCCGATGGGCTTAACCATGTGTAGCCATTAGATCACCAAAGTTTAGAATAATTAGGCTTGGATGAATGCACCATGTGCATTGCATTCTTTGTATTGTGTTTGTTTAAACCATTAACATATTTCTAATGGGTGTCATATAGTAATGAACCACACGTTCAGTCCTTCAATAGCAAGGTCAGTGTCTCTTTATTCTGAGTGTGAAGCCTGCAATTCTACCACATAATGGATAGTCTCTGTATTAATTAAGATAAAAACGTTAAAGAAAAAGAAACATAAATAATTTTTACTGCCATTGCTATCTTTTTGCTAGCTACAATGAAGTCATTACCTTCTCTACAACGCATCTATCACTAATTCTTTAACCTCAGGTTATAAATGAAGTTGGTTATTGTTGCCACCCATTACATGGAAGAGTGATACAGGATTAATTCACATAATAACACTTATTTATTTGGAGATAATAAATAATGATTACAACTTAAATTAGGCGAAATTTCTCCATTCAACACCTGACAATTTCTCCCGGCAAGCTAGTCAAAAGTTAAAAGAAAGCCAGATTATTTATTTAACATAATTTTAATAAAAGTACTGAGTGCTTATGTTCACTTATATTAAGAAATTACTATTTAGAAGTACATAGCATATTTTCTTTTAATAAAATAATTTTTTTTTATTAGAAAATTAATTATATTTTATTTTTTCTTAAGCAAAGCGTGGATGATTATTTTTCAAAGTGTTGAAGGTGATCTATGTTTGGTGTACATTTTTTTTTATTTTGATCCCTACATGCTCCTCAAACAATATTAAATGTATAAAAGTCTTTCTGATTTAAACTATTTTACATTTCATATAGATTTATCCATTATCTACATTTACTATAATCTACAGATTAAATGTGGATAGATCTACATTTATAATATCGATAAAAGATTATTAATTTAAATGTAAAATCTAGTCACATCTGTTATTTCCATTGTTGATTTATTCGTTGTGATATTTATTTCAGTTATGTAATTTTTATGTTATGCAAAATAGGTTATTTATAATCATATATTAAGGTAATAATTATTAATTATTCTTTAATTTGTAATTATACATTATCTTTTTAAGATAATATAATGAATACCTTCCTGATTTGATTATGTGACATTTAGTTCCTTATTATCTACAGATTAAATATGGATAAATCTATATTAATACTGCAGATAAAGCTTTATTATTTTAAATGTAAAATCTAGTCACATCTGTTATTTTCATTTATAATTATTTATTCATTGTGATATTTATTTCAGTTATGTAATTTATATGTTATGCAAAATAGGTTATTATTTATAATCATATATTAAGGTAATAATTATTAATTATTCTTTAATTTGTAATTATACATTAGCTTTTTAAGATAATATAATGAATACCTTCCTGATTTGATTATGTGACATTTAGTTCCTAATTATCTACAGATTAAATATGGATAAATCTACATTAATACTGCAGAGAAAGCTTTATTATTTTAAATTTAAAATCTATTCACATATGTTATTTACATTTATAACCATTTATTTATTGTGATCAATATTTCAGGTATGTAATTTTTATATTATGCAAAATAGGTTATTATTTATAATTATATATTAATAGTAAGGTATTAATTATTAATTATTCTTTAATTTGTAATTACACGTTAGGTTTTTATCATAATATAAATAAATACCTTCTAGTTAACTGATTACGATGTTTTGTTTTAGGGATGAATCCACCCCTGCGTTCAGTTCTCCTTAAACTCGAGGACCCTACCTTCGCCACTTTAGCAGCTCTTTCCCGGTCAGGTCTGCTTGAAGACGAAACGTCTCCAGAGAGCCTCGCCTCTCCTGACCTCAGCGATGAACCTCCT
This sequence comes from Hermatobates lingyangjiaoensis, assembly GCA_026182355.1. Lineage (NCBI taxonomy): Eukaryota > Metazoa > Arthropoda > Insecta > Hemiptera > Hermatobatidae > Hermatobates > Hermatobates lingyangjiaoensis. The sequence continues at coordinate 313,814 of JAPFBL010000319.1, read as the reverse complement.
TCAGTTGAACCTCTCCCTCCTCCACCCCTCCTGTCTAAAGGTATTTCTGACTTTACTATATTATCTTTGTTGGTAATAAAACACACATTTGTATTCTGCAATACTTTGGGTGGTCAGTAATTATTGGTTGAGGATGGTTTTGGAGCTTTTGGTATCTTTATCCAGTTAGAAAAAAAAAGTTAAAGTAAATCTTATTGTTTTCATAATGCATGATATCATGTTATAATCAAGGCAAGAATTGTTGAAAAATAGAAAGATAATAAATATATTAACATAAAAATAAACCTTTTTATTTTTTAACAACTTTGTGCCTGCTTACCAATATTATACTAAAAGCAAAAAATGTTTATAAAATAGATGTATAGGGATACAATAACACGCATTATAATGCAAACATAAATAGATGTATAGGGGTGCATTAACACGCATTATAATGCATACTTACCAATATTATACTAAATTCAATAACTTTGTATAAAATATATGTTTATAAAGACATATATCCACATATGCTATAAATGTCTTGAGGGTTTAGGTCTTATAATTTAAACTACCTCTGTCATCTACGTTTCGACATATATGTATGTCTTCCTCAAGGCACATAACATATTTTTACAATTAGCACTATTACTACAACAATTTTGGTTATTGTTTTCATTTATGTACATGATAAATTTAAAATATATGTATGAATAAATGATCAAACCACAATTTGAAATGGAGAAAACAAGACCAATGTGAAATCCTTTTATGTATGTATAAATGAAAATAATAACCAAAAATACTAATACTAAATATACTAAAATACTAATTATTTAGTAATAGTGCTAATTGTTAAAACATGTTTTTAGTCCTGAAGAAGACATAAATATATATCGAAAAATAGAAGAGAGAGAGAGAGAGAGAGAGAGAGAGAGAGAGAGAGTAATTGAAAGCATAAGACCTAAACCTCCAACAATTTTATAATATATGAATAGTGGGTCAAGAAGAAATCATGATCAGTCACACATATTCATATGATAAAAAGATTTCACATAAACACGTGAAATAACAATCAATGATCAAACCACAATAAGAAATGGGAAAACAAGACTAAGATCTTTCAACCGTAACAAGCGGTTGAAAGATCTTAGTCTTGTTTTCCCATTTCTTATTGTGGTTTGATGATATATTCATATTTGTACATATGTATAAATACATAAATTAACATCTTGTGCCTGGTACAAATACTGTGATAAAAGTAAGAACTGTTTATAAAATGGAAGTATAGTATCACATTGAGATATAAAATAACCTTATTGTCATAACAACCTTTTACCTGCATACCTGTGTTATAATATAAAAGTAAACACTGATTTTAATATAAAAGTGGAGAAACAGATTGGCATTCATAGATGGTAATAAAGATTATAGAATGACTGTGAGGTCAGAACTTAAGTTAATGATCTCAGTCATTACTTTGCAACACATTTACATAATCAGTCATTTAGCATTTTATATTGCAAGTGTATTTATATTTAATCTTTGCTAGTTCAGCCTGTAATTGCCGACATATTCAGTCAAATGTCCTTCTTCCCCGTACTTCTAGTGGCTTGTCTTTCTGTTTAGACTCCCCGGATACCCCAATGTCACCCACGCACGGTTCCAACTCCTGCAGTTCAGATGCAAGGGACCGCGACTTCCTAATTGATGATGAAATCGGAGATCAACCTGGCTTGGTTTTTAATTCAGCACAAAATGAAAATCTTCCTGAAACAAGTAATAATTGATCCACTATAATATTAGTAACTTTTAGCTGGTAGTTCATTAAAGTTAATATTAATCGAGAAATTGTTGTATAAAATTAAAATAAATAAATTCTCTCTTTAGGTTGGGATATAATTTCTTATTTAGTTATTTTTTCCATGGAAAGTTTTCTAAACAAATGAAAATTTGAACTTTCATGCTGTTTTATTCATTTTAGTGTTTCTATCAATTTTTCCATTCTGTTTATTGTTAATTTTGTAACTATTTATCAATCATTCAGCATGCATGAAATTATCACCATGGCCAACAGGTGAAAGAGGTTTTCCTAGCATTATTTTTGCATGAAATTGATGATTTGATTAATGCTTACTTCGAAAATGCTTTATATTCAAGAGGATGTATGGGAAATAGTCTTTGGATAAGGCCATAAATTCTTCTTTTTTTTTTTAGATTTTTATTTTGTAAACTTTCTTTCCTATGTAAATATTTTATTTATATTTTTAGGAATATTTTATTTTTGTTAAAAGCTAGTAAAATGTATGCATAAATAACTTTAAAATCAAACTTATGCCAATTATATTAATAAAATAAATTATGTCAGTTATAACATTGTATAACTTTTTTGTTTTATTTTTTAATATGATTATGTAAAAAATTAAACATTCAGTTAGTAAAAATGTGACTGTCGTTTTTGTGAGCAGATAAAAAAATTGAATGGAACATCTTCATTTCTACCAAGGATTTACAAACATAGTAATGATATATATCTTCACAGTATTAATTTAATGAATTGTAAAATAAAGAAAACCATATTATCATACTAAAATAATTAATGTGCCTGAATGAATTCGTTACAAATGTGAAGACAATTTTATCAAATTACAGTGGTGATTGATAGGTGCAGGAAAGTCTAGTTAAAAAGAATTAGCTAAAAAGACATTGGAAAATTGTTGCTTATAAAAAATAAATTGTCTATTTTAGTAATCATAGTGTGAAGTTCTCTTGTATATTGTATCCTTTTATTTTTTCCAGTTGCCTCTCTGGCGGGACAAGTTTCTAAAGTTTTGTCCAACTTTAATGGAAGTCCTCGCAAAGCTCGAGTGAGCAGGACTTCGACAGGCACTTTGTCTCCCTGTGACAGTCTTGCTTCCGATGACCTTATGATAGACTTTGACAAAAGTGAAGCCAGCCACCTAGAAGAGTTTGTATTTTTTGCTCTATATTAGTTATACCAAATTTATTTAATTTATTGTTACATTCTTAAATAAATAAATAATAAATTATAGAAAAAGTCTCCTTAAAAACAAAATTTGTATTCACAAAACTACTCGTTTCGAATTAAGTACTTTTCTCCTTCAGCTGCTGGTTTTCAGGTTTCAAATTTTGACCTTTTTCACTTCTCACTACAGTAAATAGGCCTGAGAATAATAATATATGATTAAAACGCATTATTATCAAGAAAAAAAAACTTTTTTAGGGAGACTTCTCTTGCAATTTTCAAATAGGATTACTTAATAAAATACATCAGACTGAACAATTACAATAGCTATGGTAAAGTCATAAAAACAAAATAAAAAAGATGAAAATACAGAATATCAAATTGTAGAAAAAATACTTTAAAAAAGGTATTCCATTTCTTTCATATTATTATTTTTAACAATATTGATGGTTTCTTTCTTTGCAATATTGCAATGGCATATATATATATATATATATATATATATATATATATATATATATAATCGAGTTCGAGATTAACAAAGAGCAACACACAAAGTAGGGAAACACACTTACAGACTCAAATTTTCGGGTAATCCGTCTTCAGGAGAAAAGAGAATGGGAGACCAAGCACGTTGCGTCTACAACGTGCTTGGTCTCCCATTCTCTTTTCTCCTGAAGACGGATTACCCGAAAATTTGAGTCTGTAAGTGTGTTTCCCTACTTTGTGTGTTGCTCTTTGTTAATCTCGAACTCGTATTGTGTCCAGTTTGGATCGTATTTCGTTTTATCAGTGAATATATATATATATATATATATATAAACAAAACAAAATTTATCAAGATTGGGTCAGTTTTTCAGGTTCAAATTAAACTCTTAATGCTGACGTTTTCGTTTAAATAAAAACAGAAACTTCACCATTGAGAGTTTACTTTGAACTTGAAGAACTGGCCAGGTCTTGATAAATTTTATTTTGTTTCTACTTCGCGGTCGATACTTTTATCAAGGTTATATATATATATATATATATATATATATATATATAATTTGAACGCACAGAAATTCCAAAATGGACACTAATATTTCAGTATACATAAAGATTCATAAATAAGGAAAGACATTTCATATAAGGAAAATATTTAATTACAATATTATTATATTTTAAAGAATAATGAAGGAAAAGACAGTTTACAGTTTTTTTTAACTTACAGTTTTAAACCCTTTGTTTCAAACTAGAGTGAGGTGAATAAATAAGAGACTAAGCTCACTGATTGAGAGAAGGTTGAAAACCAAAATTTGGAAAAGTAGTCCAACTGTACTTTACTGAACTGGAATACATAAAAAAACAGAACAAAGAACTTATTGAGATATTTAGTATGGATTCACTTTCTATAACTTTAGTAAGTGTTTTCTTCTGTGTTTTATTTATTTTAATTATTTATGTATATACAAAACAATTAAAATAAAACGACTCTATGAGATAAATAATTCGAATTCACTGGAATAACACACATAAAAGAGATCGCAAAAACTCATTACTATATTTCGACTGCCTTTTCATCATGGAAAACAATTGTTTTGTTTGATAGCTAAATGGTTGTTGCAGCTTGAGCGAAGTGGATGACAGCGCTCTACGTAGTGAAGTGGAGACCCAGAGCAGTCAGGTGATGCGAGAATGGCAGTCTCTCCTCTCCGCCCATCCAGGGTACGTACCCCACCGAGTTATCACACCACCCACTTCCAATCCCATGCCATCCCTCTTCACGTAGTGTACAACTCATTAGTCAAGTACCCTTTCTTTAGGGTACGTACCCTTCTTGTATATAATCAAACCTCTTCTCCCCCTCTTCTTATTTATTATATAAAATCAGAAGGTGTTCTCACATGAATCCCGCCACTAATAACAACAGAATCTATACTTGTACTCCTCCATCAATAGAGTTTAGATTTTACTTCAGTAAGAAATACCTAAAGGTAGCTGATCCCACTTTGGTCTGGTTCCTTCACTCTTTACGAAGTTTTCTGTTTGTTGTCTTTATTTTTTCTTAGTTTAGTTTATAACCAAAAAAAACAAAAAAAAATAATCCTTATCAATCCCAGTTCAGTAGAATTAAGTAATAATATTACTGAGAAGCAATAAAACATTATATTATTCATTTAATAATATTATTATGAACCTACATATTTTTTACCTTCAAGTTTTCTGAATTGTGAATTATTTTTCGTTATCATTCGTTATTACTTGTTATGTAATGGATTTGACTGAAAGCACAATAGACCCTAGTCTCAGTATGTTTGTTGACATCTCTTGAATTCTTTTAGACTCTAGAATGAATAGTACAGTCCACCATCTGGTATTCTAATCCCCCTTATAATCATTAATATCCTTTTTCATTGAACCTCAATTCCCAATTCTGTTTTTCCCTGGGTACGTATCCTCTCAATCGTGAAGTTCATATTTCATATATCCTTCTTATATCCTACTCCTTACCTCCTCCTTTACCGGGTACGTACCCTCCAGTCTTCCAGAGTGCAATCTAATCATCAAGTAGAACACTAGATTAGATATAGTTCTATCAAACGAGGCCAGTTTCTAACACAAATGAAATAAGACAATTTCTTTCAGTTGTTATTTATTTCAATTTTGTTACCGTTCTTGTTAGTTACTCATATTTATTTAAATAAATATTTGTTATAATGCATTATTTATTTTGTATGTTCTTCTCTCCAATATTTTTTTTTATTTCTAATATATATACTAAGCTGTTATTTAAAACTTATTAGCTCTTTCAACACAAGCGTTGCAATTATATAATCGTTACTCACATGAATAAGCAGACCTTTAAAAGAATGATAAATGTGGCATTTTAATCTAAATTTTTTTTGTGTGTGAATTTCCATAAATATTCTTCATTATAAATTCATATTACATCCAAAAATTAGCCCTTATAGTGAAGAAGTCTTTATTTTATTTAAAATTCTGATACAGCTACAATTTTTATTGACTTCATTTTTTATTTCAAAACTTTAGATTGACATTGTTCTCAAAACTGCTCTATAATATAAGGGGTCTTTTTTTTTATTTAAATCAAATTAGTGAAAAGAACATGTTTGTGTTCAATTTGTTGCCCAAACAAACTTAACTAACATATCCGATACAAGAACAGACAATCATACATCTTGCCAGTCAAGATAACGCATTTATGCTCAACCTTTATGTCTTTAAATTACATATGGAGTTTTGCTTCGTTATCTGGGATTTATCATATTTCTATAATTGTAACATTGGTATTGTACAATTACAATACAATACAATTGGTATTTATACAATTGTATATGGTATTGTAAATATACCCTATATTCTTATTGTGATTTTGAATTAAAATTATTTCACCTTTAAACGCATTATTCATGTACTTTTGGATTAAATAAAAAAATATGTGAATATAAGTTCAAAAAAAAATTGATAACATTTTTAATAATTCATTCAAAAATGAATATTTATTTGAATATTGAGTCAAACTTTAACCTTACATATTACATCAGGCTCCTGATTATTATATCCACTCTACTCTTCATACAACACACAATTTTATTCCTTAATATTTTTGTAGTATGTTTCATTTTATAATATTGCGATTTACAAATATAGTTGATAAGAATAGTGCAAGCAGAAGCTAGTTTGGTTTTAAACAGCTTCAAAAAAAGATTGTTTCATTTTTAAATTGCTTGATATTTTTTAACTTGATTTATCAAGTTAAACTTGATAAAGTTTATTTACTATTTATTTAACTTGATTTATCTTTCAGATAAGTTACACGTACAAGTAGCATTATGATTTATGGTACTTGTTCAATTATTTTCAATTATTTTATTGAAAATTGTTCAATAATTTCAGTTTTCATGTATCATGAATTTTCCTTCAATGTGAAGGAGTGTGCTAATATTTCTTAAATTCTAAGAATAAGCAAGCAGAATAATTTGAAATGGTTTATCAAAATAATGTAATGTTATTTACTTTACTGTACTTATTGTAACAATACCAACAATAATCATACTAGGATCATAGTTTTAATACTAAGAATCAACGATAAGCAAAAAATATAAATTTTAGGTTCAATGGCAAGTTTTTTGTGTAATAATTTATGTTTCCTTACAAACATTTTTCTAACAGAAATTCTAGTACCAATTAAATGAAACGGTTCCACGAGCTAAATAAATTATATTAACCATAGTTTATGTATATATGATATGTATCCAAAAGATTGCGGACATTCTATAGTCCACAGTTTGTCGGTTTGGAGTACCAATGCATCAAGTTATATTATACCAAAAAAAGTTCACTATCATCTTCTTATAGTGAAGAAGAGTTTTTATAAGTTTGTATAACTCCATTTAGTATTCATCATATAAATTTAGAACCTATTTTTTCTTCTTAAATACCCTCTTGATAATTACCATTATTAATTAAATTTTTCATGTTTTATAGGTGTATATATTGAAAAGACAATAGATTTGTTTAAATAGATTTCTTCTTTAACATGGAAATAAATTTCAGTTAAAATTCCAACATATAAGGACATCAAATTCACATAAGGGGTTATTGAGGATTTTGGTCATAAACATACAACTCCTGATCATCAGCCGACGTTTCACCAAAAGTTGTTTGGCATTTTCAAGGCTAAAAAACAATTTATTAAACGACATAAGTAAAGCAAGATAAATACATCAGCAGACACCATCCAACAGAAAACAAACGACACAAACAACAATTATAGTACCCAGAGAACCACAAAAGTATCATAAAATACCTAGTGTTATTATGATTATTATTATTATTATTTAAAAAACAGACATTTGTAGCTTAAACCTAATTGCGTGTTATTAATTATTCAGAACACCAAAAACGGCGAAACGTCGGCTGATGATCAGGAGTTGTATTATTTATGACCAAAATCCTCAATAACCCCTTATGTGAATTTGAAATATCAGTGGTCGAGAAACTATATCAATATAAGGACATCATTCTGTACAAATAGAAACCAGTTTTTTTTATTTTAATATTATCTTTATTAAAGTATTAATAATATTGAGATAGTCTACTATACCTCTAGTTTGTTTTTTCTGTGGCATAAATTTCAGGAAAACAAATATTTATAAATTGAATACCGTTCATTACAAACAAAAAATTGATACCCTGATGTTGCAGAATTATTAACTGCAAATAAAATAAATAAAAGTAATAAGTAAATGAGTAAATAAAATAATTATTATGATTGGATGTAAAGCCAAAAAGAAAATTTGCTATAGTAAAAATCTCTGATACAGTTAGAAATACGTTGTGCAACAATTGAAATCCCACTAACTCGGTTAAAACAAAGCACTGAATTGTGTTTTATTTTGCATTCATAATTGATTTTTATTGTTAAATGTAAACAAATAACATTTTAGATTCGTTCATTCCTTTACAACTCCAGTATCAGTGTATGGTTTCATATGTTTCACAAGTATGTAACATATTTCATAAAGCTCTGACCAACGCTTTTATTTATGTAAAATAAAACTGCTGTTATTATAATGAATTATTGAGGAAAGCAAATACTTACATCTTAAAAGCTTCTAAGGGTATGTTCTAAAAACCTGTTTGTATAATGATAAAAGTTTTTGTATTTGTTGTAGGGTAAAAAGCTAATGAATTGTCTCCACATATAAAAACTTAATCGTATAAACAACGCGTTTCGAACACGTAGTGTTCTTCTTCAGGCATTAACTAAGGTGAGTGTCTGTGGTACCGCAGTTGTACAACGCGTTGTTTATACGATTAAATTTTTATATATGGAGAACATTTCATTAGCCTTTTACCCTACAATGAGTACATACCACATAATAACTGATTGCACTACGTTAGAGTTTTTATATTTTTTGAAAAGAACGTTATTAATAATGACAAACCAGACAAATTACTGTCCTCTTGCTTATTTGGCACAATAAAATATTTTTTTTAAAAATAGTGTTAAAATTGAGTTTTTTTCAGTTTGTTACTTTAATATAAGTAAAGTATAGTGATAATGAAAAAAATCGGTCTCGAAATTTTGACGGATTTGCATGCATTGAGGTGCCAAAAGTCGTTTTATGACGTTTTTTCGATGATGTCTGTATATAGGTGGATGGTTGGGTAAATGTGTGTGTATAAAAAAGTTTGTGTAAAACACTACAACCCACAATATTTGATTGATCAATTATATATCTTACGAAAAAATGGGCCTCATAGTGTAGATGTACCGTATTGTTTGGTAGCAGTTATGCATACTAGGAAATTTTTTTCAAAAATTTAACTTTTTTTCTCCTAAACTATTAACTCTAGAGTCTTAAAATGTATTATTAAGGAACTAAAAAATCAATAACTAAAAAAAAACTCAGATTTTAAACAACTGGAAATATTTTTTTTTAATAAGATGTAAACATTTTCTCTTATGATTCGATCTGAAAGCTTGTGAGAGGAATAAAAGCCATACTGTTTCACGGATAAAAATGAAATTATTCCTAAAAATAGAGTATTATGTGGTAGATGAGGTGAGGTATTTTTTTATTCAAAAATATGGGTGTTATAGTTCAGTTTCTGTTTTCAGAATTTATTTTTTCTTTGATAAACGGCTCATTAGAGGACAATCAAATTTTTTCAAACAATTGAGCAAAAAGTTATCAATTTATAAAAAAAAAATCTAGAAAATTCAATTACCACAAAGAGCAATGAATCTATAAAAACTTCATATTCATCCTGGACTAATGGATCACCTGCTGTACTTGTTGGATTTGTTTACATTTATTTACATAGACTTAGAAATTTTTTTAGTAAATTAACTGAAATAAAATTGTTGTTTAGATATTATAAATTTAATTAGTATACTGTTTTAATTTAAAGATTAAAAATTTGAAATTATGTAATGACTTAATATGAGATGTAAGAAGAATAAAATGCTTTAATGTCAAGACTCAATGCCAATCAAAAATATAATTTCCGATGCTTCCCATGGTATAATGAATTTGCCAAACAAAATGCTCTAATCATCTATATGTTGCACCCTTGAACAAAACTTAATATCAAATCTAGATTTTCTTATGAATACTTATGAGTACTTATGAATCATTTGGTCTTTGGATAATATTGGAAGTATGAGGAATGGATTCTTTTGTTCTATATTCCAAAACATATACTATATTTAACCTATTTTTTGGAAGATTTGATGACATTGACATTTTTTCTTAAATGTTTCTGAATTTTTTTAGACAAAATAGGAATATTTTAAAGTCTTAAAGGGAAAACTTTGGCTTAAATCTTCAATCTAGGAGCTCAGATAAATGAACACAAATATAACAGATCTATTAGCCATGTAATGTTACAGATGGCAATGTACCAGATCCACTTGTTGTAGGGAACAAAAGCCTTGTTCTTCTGTAAGTGATTTTTTCTTAACACAAAATCTTCACTTTGGATTTGCTAAAGTGTTGTTACTGCTGTAGTAATAATAATGATATTGTATTCATCAGTTGTATGATATTCAAAAATAAGCGTGTATATTGACAACTGGATTAATCTCTATATATACTACCTCCAGGAATAAACATCTCCCATTTAGACATTCATATTATCTCTGAATTGGACATTATATATTTTATACCGAAAAGTTTGAGATTTTGTTTACCTATAGTAAACTTGAGTGTAGACCACTACAGATATTTTAATATTTGTTTTTGAGGAAAAACAAGCTACTTTATTCTAGCGCAATTCTTACATGATGTAGTTGAATATTTGTTCCTTTACTTACAACTCGATATCTAGTATAACCGGAAGTCCTGCAGTTATGGAGGTAATGACATCCTAACAACATTTCAACTCTAGCCTATTGAAATTGATTATCCATAGTTTACTAACGATATATGCACTTATATTGAATATATATCGTCCATTTACATGCGGGGAGTAGAGAAAAGGAATGGCACTGCTTCAGTGGGAGCTATCCGGCCGTCCTGTGGCCACACCCTGTTCATTTAACATGTGCATGTCACTCCTTCTACCCAACAGAGCCTACACTTACCCTTTAGAGAATCTATTGATTACAATAATGCAACATTTTTCAAACTTTTTTCGACGCGGAACCCTTTTTGATTCCAGTAACTTTCCCGGGAACCCCAGATTCTAATGATTTCATACAATCATAATATAAATATTTTCATATGCCTCTTTAAATAGTATGTTTGTTTAAAAAAAAAATTAAAAAATAATGTGTGTATTTTTTCGAATAAAAATTCAAAACTAAAAGATTTTAATTTTCATATTTGTCACAAGTGCATAACACATAAAACAGAATTACTAGCAATTTTAACACAGAGTTTTTTTGTAATCATTTTTGGCTTTATAGTTGAGAGTTTGATTCTCAAGTTAGCCCCAACATTAAGTCTACTTCTGTATTTGGTTTCTATGGCAGTTTAAATGGAAAATCCAGTTTCACATAAGTAGGTAGTGGGAAATGGCAGCAATGTGTGAAGTGCTACTTTTGCAATAGCAGGAAATTCGAGAATCAGATATTTCCAAAAACTGACTAGTGATTCATCCTAAATATGAATACAATTTTGACCACTTCTACTTATGGGTATATGTAGATATAAACATTATTCGGTTTTATGATTCACAAGAAATATAGAATAAATCCATGCCCACAAAAAAATTTTTTTTAGAAAAATGTTTTTCAGGGAATCCCAGACAGTCCGTTAAGGAACCCCTGAGTTCCGCGGAACCTACTTTGGGAACCTCTGCAATAATGGAACAGTAAAATTTGGGGACTCGTTCATCAAATTGACTGTTAAAACTTGGCAAATCATTAAATTTGAATTCTGAAAAGTTGCAACTATTCTTTTGAAAACATTTGTTTATCCTGTTTGTATAAGTTTTTTTTGTGGAAACAGGTATTTTTGAATGATTAAGAAGCATTCAAAAACCAAGCTGCTCACAGATGCCTTGAATATTGAAACTGAAGGAAATATAGGACGAGTTAGGACTTTAGTATGGCTATCATGGAGATGAATGAATACCACATTCAGATTAAATTTGTTGACCTGTCATTAGATTTTGTTTAAAGATTTGAATATGAGAGAAATGTGTGAGATGTTGGTGAAAAATACTTTTCAATTGATTTCATCTCAATCCTTGAAATTTGAATGTACCTTGAACTTATTGAAAGTATTCAATAACCCGGATTTCTTTAGTTTTTTTATTTCCGGATTTGGGTAATCTCAAAATCAGGGTGATTATTATTCGCCTCTTTTCTTATACATATTACAGGTGTACATTTTCTTTACATAAAAAAATGTTATTAGTATTTAATAATAAAGTTCATTGCTTATATTTCTTGAGATCTTCCTCATTTGTACATTCAATGAAACTGACAGTGTCATGATTTATGAGTTCGTCATACATATGAGTTCATATAAGATTTATGAGTTCATTGTTATAATGATCTTTGTCATTGGCCGCTTTCCACCTTGTATAATTAGTTCTTTTATCAAGACAGAGCGTTCTCTGTCGTACATTGGCTTTGGTGGGTATGATATCAGACTTAGACATTCGCTCCATGGGGACAGGTTGTTTGATCATTTAGTTTGAGCAAAATAAGATATATTAATTTCTTCAGTTATGTGATCACTAATGATGGACCATAGATAGTGATGGACCAAGGCTGAGGAGTCGATATATTAAACTCAAATTTTCATATAAATTGACATAATTTAAATAGATCCGAATACCAAATTTTCAAAACTTACTACTCTAACTCCATAAATTTCAAAATATCTATCTTTGGCTCCTCAATATTTTCAGAACCTCAACTCTGACTTCTGAATTCAACTTAAATTAATAAATATTTTTAACTTTTCAATGTTAAGCTATAATGTTACTTCAACACTATCAAGAAAATACTAAGGAAAAAATATAATATATATAAAAGATAAAAAAATTTGGAGTGGGTTGCACTCACTTTTAATAAAAGTAAAGAATATCAAATCATTGAGATCATTCTTTTTTACTTTATTATAGCTATACAATATACATACATATTATTAATCAATGGTAAAAGTATAATCAGAATCATGGTTAATCAATTAACTTACTTTATTTATTTTAAAAAGGATATTTCCAATTTTCAGCTACAACGAGATTGTAATGGTTGTTATCTGATAGTAATTTATTTGATAGTGTTTGAAATTGTAATTTGATAGTGGTTTATTACAGTTACTAATATTTGAAATTCTTGAAGATTGTATTACACAAATTCATAGTATGGCTAAATTTAATACATTATTTAAAGATTTGGAATAACTGGTTCAAATTTGTTCACGTTTTACCTTAGAGAACGATAATGTCCTTTTCCCATAGTTCCCCATTACCAAAAGGTAATAAGGGAATTTAGATCACCAAGAATTTTTGCTTGTTAAATATTTTGTTTAATGTCCCAAAAGATATCACTTTTGGAGATTTCAAAAGATCCTTGATAGACTCCCAACCAGACGCCGGAAATATTGAGTTAGGCAAAATTTAGGACTCCCAATGTAGAATCACCGATCAAACAAAAAGCCAGTTAACAGCTGACGTTATTCCCCGTTAGAGAATCGATTTAAACAAAAAAAAATTGGTCCAAAAAGAACAACACATACTATGACTATATGTAATACCATATTTATATATAGAGGGCACTTGTAGTAAATTTGGTTTATGAATTTTCAGGTTTTCGTCTCTCTTTCAAACATTGTTTGCTTAATGCAACCGTTATTCGATGCAATCTGATAGATTACACCGAATAAACACTTATTTTTTACTGGTCGTATTTTTTACTTATCTTTCCAATCGTATGCTACGTGGAAAATCACCTGAAGATTCTGTTGTTTCTGTAAGTGGCAAGCTAACTAATGAGAGAAGCTGTGAAGATTAAGTTCAGAAAAAAAGTGTAAGACAGTAACAAATATATGACCGTACTCTCACAGTATTTATGATCTTTTGACTAATGTTCCCACCTATTTAGAATGATTTTTGCGATTTCATTATCATTTTAAATTCGGAAAAATGATCTAAACTAAAAACTACAAGGTCAAGTACGAAAAAAAGTAACACACAGAGTAAAGAAACACAATTACTAACTCTAATTTTTGGAAAATTAGATAAGGTAACAAACAGTGGTTGCCTTCCGTGTGCTATTCCTCCCTCTCTTTCTCTCCTTAAGACGGAGGGAGAGATTTTCTGAAAATTAGGGCTAGTAAGTGTGTTTCTTTACTCCGTGTGTTACTTTTCTTCAGATCACTGCAGTAAAAGTAGCACCTTGGTCATCTGTCAAGAAAGGAGAAGTAGTAATTTTGGAAGTAGTAATGATCACAGAATGATTTTGAACATGATGGAACATTTTAGAAAATTTGTTTAAATGACATATTGTATCAGGAAAAAATAACATAAAGATAAATTAATATGGAATGAAAGTAATAAATAATTCCACAATATAGATTTGTCAAGTGATAGTAGAAGATTATGTAAATATAAAGAAAAAGTTAAATAATTAAAGTTATCTAAGTGTATATATCAACTTCTTCATCTCGTGAATGTATGCCCTATAGTCTGCGTTTGTTCCTGATTTATAGACCATGTGTAAATCAAAAGGGAGAAAGCATCCCACTAAGGCCAGTGACCTGAAACAATACTCGCACTGAAGTGTATAAATTAATTCTGCCAAGTGAACATTCTTTTTTTCACGGAGTTATTTTAATAGCAGTTTTTTTTTATCAATTTCGTTTATTTAGTTAAACATTTTTTAATTACTGACGAGTGAAGGAACAGTATAATCGCTTTTTCCAATAGATTATATCTAACGAATTAAACTTTCAAATTAATGAGTCCATTGTCATAGTTTTCTGAACTGTAAAATCAACCTTATACTACTAGTCCTAGTATATGTAAAATATGCAAATATAATAGTGTGAAAGTGTGACCTGCTATTGGGTGTTTGGCTGTTGTACTCATATCCGAAATAACTAACTGCATAGTAGGTATAGAGAGCACTGTCGTTCACTCAGTGCCAACCTTATTGTCGTAACAGAAAGAATATTAACATTATGGCTAAATATTTTTATTACCAATTTGGTAATAAATAAGCTGGTTTTTATTTAAAAGTCCGCTGGACCGTTTCATTTAATTACTTTAAGCACGTATAGTGCCGATCTTCTTGTCAGTTGCTTTTGGTTTTTATTTAAATATTTTTTTTAGTCGTACCCCCCATTATTTTCCCTCATACGGCACTTCACTAACTGAGGCGAAGACATCTGAGTATGTCAACCCTCGGAGAGAACGTTAAGCTTGTACCGAGCTCGTCGGTACTGTCGGTCAGGAGTTTAAACATTTCAGGTACTCGTTAAAGATTGCTACTCTAAATACCCTTGAATTGTGCTAAATTTAGGACTCCTAATGTAGAATTGACCCCATAACATGTCTCGCTCATTACAAAAATGGGTGCAAAATAATAATAGCCTACACTTTCTGACTCTAGAATATCACTAAAATGTGAAACCTGTAAGTTTGGACATTAGAAAACAGACAAATATTTTGAGAATTTTATGAAGAGCCAAATTTTAATATTTGCGGTTTTTTTATTACAATTAAATTAATTATTTAAAGAAACTCAGTCTGTTTATGAGGTAATTGCCCATTTATTAAAACTAAGACCGTAACAGGTGAAGGTAAAACTGTTTCTAGAGTGTTGGAAAGGAATGGCGTAACCCATTTACTTGAGAACTGCACTCTGCACGCGTACTGATTATCCAGACTACTTTTTCTTAATGACCTGTGTCCATTAACTACTAGAGTAAGGTTACGGAAAGAAAACATGATGTGCGTGATTTTCTCCACTACCTGGTTAATAGCGTGAGTAACATGAAATAATTGCAAGCACACATTCATACAATAAAATTTACTCTTCAGTTATGCAGTCTTCTTTTATATGTTACTAGCAAACGTACCCGTTTTTGACGGAATCAAAAATTCTATTATACTTGGTATTCCAAAATGCCATTAAAAATTAGAATAGTAGAAAATACCATTATTAGTACCGTGTTAAGCAAATGCCCCTGTTTACACTTCATTAGCTACCTGTCCTTCAGGTTCATGGAAGAACAAACAGTTGGAACCTCTGACTCTTGAGCAAGTAAACTACAGTTGACCATGTGACAGAAACTTGGTCCCGCTAAATTGAATTCTTGCGTTAGATAAAGTTTCCCCTTGCGACTTAGTTAACGTTATTGCGAAATAAGCTCTGAAGGGACTTCGTAATCGTTTCAACGGAAACAGATAGTGGCTCGGTATTAATGGTATGCGTGGTATACATATAAACTCTCCAATACCACAACCAATCATGATGTCTGCCTCTATGGCATACCTGTCCAGAGCACGAATTCAGAGTCGTGTCCCGTTGCACAGTTTTGGGGCACTCACGTTTCATAACATGAAATTTGTTACTGCTACTAAACTGCAGTACGATTGGTGTTACTACTTTAAGTTTTTACTCATGAGTGGGCAGTCCAGGAGAAAGAAATTCAGAGTCAAGAATTTCAGTTGGATAATGAACTGTTTTCTCATCACTAAACACTCTCTTTACTGACTTGTAAGTTCTTTCCTTGATATGATATAGCGTAAGAACTTGTTTGTTGATTTTTCCTGCCTGTTCATACCTATTAAGGGCTGAGAACTGCTCGTTCACAAAATTATTTATTCTTAATAGATAGTACATTCTCAACTCTGGGAAACACCTTTTCAATGATGTCAGATACGCAATATATTCATATGCTCCAATGAAATTAAAATCAACTAACAATACCTACTTGATACACCTGTGTATTTTCAAAATAATCATGTCTGTGAAGTTAGCGAAATACAGCTTAAAGGTACATAACTTCGCTTCTGCACTGAATTATCAATCTATTTAGAGCCTATATTTGAAGCTAGGCATACACAAATCTAGTGTCAATGTTTCAGCTTGCTATGTCTCATGGTGGCTGAGTTTACTTGTGACAAATGTATTTGCTTTAAACGTCCATAACTTCACTTCTACGTTGAATTTCCAATCAATTCAGATCCTATATTTTAAGTTAGACATACATAAATCTACTGTCCAAGTCTCAACTTCATATGTCTTATTTATTTATAAATATATTATAAATGTAGCTGAGTTTGCTTGTGACAAAATGTTGCGGACAAACCAACAGAAATTTCTCTAAGGGTAGATTCGGTTTCTCCAATGTGTAAAACGTAAAGAAAACTTGAAATGAGTCAGTTCTAAGCAATGTACAGACAAAATTATTATTTTATTTATATAGATTACTCATTTTGGGGAAACTCGAAAAAGTTTCTACCTAAACGATTTTTTATGAAAACCTATATGTTTTCAGAACATACGAGTATAGGTAAATCTAAAATTCCTACATGAATGGTGTTCATGTGTAATCTCTATATATAAAGTTCGTGAGTTTGTTTGTTTGTTTGTTCACCAATTTTCCGTGGAGATAGAGCCCTGAAATTAAAGATATCATATTTATTACCTGAATAATGTTAAATTAAAAGAAAATTATCACTATATTTCCAAAATTGGACCCAGGATAGCAAGTGTCTTGCGTGCTCGCCGATGACAGAAGTGCAAACGTATTATATAAAAATGTAACAAAAAAGTTTTTTTAAATTTAATATTTGAGTAATATAAACACTGGTATTAAACTAAAGGCATGGAACCAGGGTAGCCCACTGGTTTGCGTGCTCACAGATTACATTAGCATAAATATGTATATTAAAAATAAATGTAACAAAAAAAATTTTTTTAATTTAAAATTTGAATAATATAAACAATGAAATAAAGTAAAGGCATTGATCCAGGGTAGTCAGTCGCTTCCATGCTTGTCGATGACAGTAGTGAATATGTATTACATATAAATGTAATAAATATATAATTAACTATTACATCAGAGGTTAAAAATGAATAGCTTTAGAAACAAACTTGAACACAACTGTCAGATAAAATATAAATGTTCTAAAATAATATTATAAAGACACATTCCTTTCATTATTCTTATTTTATGTTAGGTAAACAAATTGAATGTTTCATATTACACGTTTTGTTTGTTTTAAATATATTTCAACGTGTATATAACTTGAATTGATGTTTTATTTATTTATATGATAAAATAATTTTTTTTTTATTTTTAAATGATTTTTATTTTGCTAAATATATTTACTGTATATATCTTGAATCTTGTTAAGAATACTATATCAAAAGTTTGGGCCATATAAGAATCTGTTTCCGTGTCTTAATAACAAGAAACAACAATTAAAATTACCCCTGTCTATCATGTTCACTGAATTAATTTCAATACTATTGTTATAATTACTGAGTGACACGCAGTCTAGTATAAAATATGATCAGAAAATGTGAAACTGAAAAGTTTGTTCAGTTATAAGTATTATATCTTATTATAATCGTTTATTCGATTATATTCATTATATCAGCCGTTTTCTTTGAAAGCGGTATAATAAATTGTATTCATTTTTATCATTACCTATTTTTTTTTATCAAAATGGACTTACATCACTTTCAAAGAATAGAGCTCATATACTCGTATATTCGGTTTCACATTTTCTGTTCATATTTACGTTCTAGAAGTAACCTGAATATGAACACGATGAGCACCAGGGTGTTTGAAATGCATGCCGTGTTTTAATATCTTTTGTGTGGACACTTGAAGTTTCTTTCCTTTATTCTAATGATGAGTAAATACCACAAAATAGAATATTGCCTAGCTCATGAGACAAATAATTATTTATAATATTTTAAATTATTGTGCAGGAATATTTTCATGACTTTTTTATTATTTTATAAAAAAACATTTATTTCTCAGATATTTTTACTGAATATATTAAATTAATAAGTAAAACATTTCCCATTTTTTTTACTTATAATCAGACTAAATCAAAATAATAAACATTAAAATAATGAAACTTATATACATTATAAGTTTCTCATTATTCGCTGATAATTATTAATTAACTTTAATAATAAACTAATAATTAAATATTGATGGTTTTTATTATATTTTTATAAACTTTCCCGGGTAATAAACAAAACAAATTGAAAGGATAATCAACTATGAAAAATCTACTGCAGCTAATCGATAACTCATTAGATTACATCTCTGCAGCACTTTCTGTTACCTTGAATTTTACCATACGTTTACAGTATCATATGAAATATTAGTTTCATTATTCCCATTAAATGAGTTGGAAAGTAATAAAGTTTTTCGAAACTTACCTTAGGATTTCTATTTATTGGTGAGAATAGTTTAACATAAAAAGATGCAGCTTTACAATTTTAAAACCATAAGTATGATAAAGCCTACTGTTAAATTTGTATTTTGAGGGTTTCGGTCACGTTTTGAATAAACCCCTTTATTCTGACGTTTCGACATATACATATGTCCTCTTTAGGGTTTATATATATATATATATATATATATAGAGTCGTTATCAGCCTTTGGAGCGATTCACTTCTTTTCCTGAAGACGAGGTCATCGAAATATAGTAGTGAGTTCAGTGGTTTCCTTTCTATGTGTTCTTTTTTTAAATTCTAGTTTATATATATATATATATATATATAACTTTAAATTACACAAAGCACGACACAGAAAAGAGACTAAAAAGAACACTTACAGAATTCAATATTTCGAACTGTTGTTCGTCATCAGGAGAGTAGACTAGAAGAGAGGACGAAGTGAGAGAGATCTCCCCACGTCGAAGAACGGAGCGCGAATCATATATATATATACATCAATGATCAAACCACAATATGAAAATGGGAAAACAAGACTAAGATCTTTCAACCGTAACAAGCGGTCTTCGTCAGAGTCAGATACCCAAAAACAGTTGGGTTTTTGACTCTGACGAAGACCGCTTGTTACGGTTGAAAGATCTTAGTCTTGTTTTCCCATTTTCATATTGTGGTTTGATCATTGATTGTTATTTCACGTGTTTATGTGAAATCTTTATATATATATATATAACCAATTAGATAAAATGATTCTTCGAACTGAATAAACTAGAATTTTCAAATGAACACATAGAAAAGAAATCACTGAAGCTCACCACTATATTTCGATGTCCTCTTCGTCAGGAATAGATGTGAATCTACACGTCAGTCGTTATCAGCCTTTGGAGCGTCTGAAACTCACTACTATATTTCGATGTCCTCGTCTTTAGGAATAGATGTAAATCTAGCGGCAATCGTTATCTTCATAACGATAAAGATAAATTCATAAAGATGAGAGTTTATTTTGAACCTGAAGAACTGACCGAGTCCCGAGAAACTTTAGTTTTGTGTCTATTCCACAGTCAATACTTTTGTCAATATTTATATATATATGGTCAATACATAATCGCTACTTATAGTACTCGTATTTTGTCACAACCCTCTTGCTTATACATTCACCTAACTTCGTTATACTTTATCAACGTATGATTGATACACCAAAACAATGGGTAAAAACTGTAATTATGTGTCATTTGTACATTTTTTTTAATAATTGGTCCTATTGTTTCATAGATGTTGGAAATTATGATATTTTTGGCAATACCTTGTTTTATTCTTTTGCCAAAGAAAGAATTGTGTATTGAGAATAGTTGAACTCCCTATTTTAAAGTGTCGTAAAATTTGTGATGTGGAAAATAGTTAAATATGGTACACACAGAAATAGTTATACAATATAAAAGAATCCTTGAAATTAAATCCAATAAAACACTATAAAAAATATTTTAGGTATAAAATTAATTACTGATGCAGTTAAACGAAGAGTTCTTTCACATCAGTTTAAATGAGCCAACAGTCTTTTCGGTTCATTGACCTTCGAAAACGTATTACACTATAGGATGGTTAATCCCCTCTCTTTAGTATTTAGTATTTCCACTTTGTTACAATTATTTGTTCAATTCGCAAAACTTCTTTCAACAAAAATTCTTATTACAATTTTCGATTTTTAAGCAAAGTTTTAGCAGTATTTATTGATAATAATTTCAAGTGCTTAGAAACATGATATATAGATTTTATGATTCTCATTTTTAATAAATTGTTCTGTTATGTTATGTTTTATTAAGACATCTTGAACTTCATCTCATTTCGAAAAATAATTTTAACTGTTAAAGCTAAACGATATGAAGAAGTATTTAACAATAATGTCAAATAATTTTCTTGAAAAACCTGTATAAGTAAGTCCCTTTTGTGGTATTATTTTGAAGTGGTTAATTGTCAAGTTTTCTTTAATTTTTGAAATTGATTTTTGGAATAAGATTCGAATTGGCTTGACAATTGAAGTATTCATTCATTATGCAAATAATCTATTAACATTAACGTAAGAAAACAAACTTGCTTTACAAATGCAAACATAAATGGGAAATTTATGTTTTCCCATTAACAGGTTGGCAGCCTTGAGGAGTGACATTCATGGCTTGCTCTGTTTTCAATTTCTTGTTTACTATTTTGTTCCAGAACGTTGTTTCAAAATTTCATGTATTTTCCTTGGAGTACTACTTATTAATTCCTTTGTTAGCCATTTATTTTTTTAAGTTAGATTCAAATTCATCTAGTCATTTGTATAATACTTCGTAGATGTTGAGGTGATAAAGTTTCTTTAAAAAGCCTTTGGTACGTCTATGTTTTTTCCTTGGTTTATAAGTGACATTCGTTTATATACTATTTACATATAGTTTCTATGGCATTAATAAATAAGTGTTTCTTACTTATTAGTTTTGGCCTTGCATTGCTTGCTTGTTAAATAATGATTGCAAATGAATGTTCTTTGCTTTAAAAGTAAACCGTTGTGGCAGAATGGAACCATATACATACCATTATTTCGGTTTGCACTAATGGTCGTAATATCATTTGTATTTTAGAAGTTATCTAATGTATTTTAGAAGTTACAGTTACAGTATTTTTACAGGTGTTTTCTATTTTCTTTGCTTGCGAAATACTAAAAAAATTTAATGACTTTTAAAGCTGATAATTTTTCAGAGAATGGTTACTGCTTTATCATGGGTCATTCAATCGTATATTTTCCAGCACTTTCCCTTGCTCTGTTATAATTTCCGCAGTTTCTCCTAATTGCAGTGCGTTAGACCAAAGCCAGTTTCCCTTTAGACGGTGCTAGTAACGTTCGTAACTTTAGCTATCGCATTTCTCTTAGTGACTTTAAGTTCAAACTTACGTGGAAATGTTCTTGCAGTTGTAATGTGTAGTAAAAGAACTTGTGATTAAAAGATGAATTCGATTTGCTAATTAATTTGCATATTTGAATGAGTTATCCATGATTGAAAAACCCTTTAATCAAGAAATGGAATTTTTGAAGTAATTTTTATTCAATTATATTTTGATTTTTTTCATTTGGCTCTACTTCTAATTCTTTGAAATTTTTGAATATTTTTATCAGTTTAAACACCAACTGCTTTGTTTTTATGACAGCTATATTTGTTTGCATTCATACAAGTATTTATTTTTATAATTTTACTTTATATAACAATTTCTGGTTCTATCTCAACAAGTGACGTTATTGCCTTTATGAATTTGGCTTTATAAGATTTCTAATAAATGAATTATTATGTTCCATTTAATTTTATATCACGTCTTGTTATCGCGTTTTATCATTTGATCGTTTACAAATGTTAAACTTATTGTTAGTCAGTTAAGTAATATGTTGGTGTTTTTGGTAAATAGGAAATGGAATGTGATATTTTTTAACATTTGCTTTTTAACTGTTAAGCCTAGTTATGGCGATCATAATAAATGAATGGACAAGTAATTCGTTGAATAGATTTGGTTTCCTAGAGGTTTAATAATGGAAAGGTGCCAAAATATTGAATTATTTATTAAAATGTTTTATTTGAATTCTATGAGCAGCATGTCTTTTCCATAATCCTTGATGGAAAACAGTAATATTCCTCCCCATAATCCTTGATGAAAAACAATAATATTCCTCCCCATAATCCTTGATTGTTACTAACAATCAATAATATGCTCTTAGTTTATTCCATTAAGAATTCATTGCTTGGGTTCGATTGCTTCGTTTTATTTTCTACGTAAGAATATAGATCTGCCACTTAACCGAACGAAAAATTAAATGGAGGACATGACAAAATTGTAACCTAAGTTCAAGAAGTACTTCGATTTTGTAGTCCAGTTATGCATTTTATGATAAAATGAATGTCTTACTGTTTACAAGTTCTTAGTTTTATCTTTTACTGTATTAACAGTTATGTGTAGAACACAAATATATGTTATGTCTATGTGTATATTTATATGTGTTTGGGTGTTCGTGTTGGGTAAACAACAAAAATATGTTGTTTATCACAAATTTCTAAATTCTTCTGTATTGTTTGCTTCATTATCTTATTAATATATATATCTATAATTATTAATGATATATTATTAATAGAAGTTTTCTTCTATTAAATTCGCAGCAATAGTCTATTCTTTAGATACATATATCAGCAAATAATGGATAAATAATTAAAAGTTCAACATTTTAAAACCTGTTTTTAGCCTTCCACATTTGATTTATTAATTGTATTTATATGTTAGTAATATAGTAATTTGATATTAGTTCCAAAAAAGGTAATCTCATTGGTTATGAATAAGTTTTTGTAGATCCTGTGTTTCTATTTTTTTTTCTCAAAAGAGTTATTTACAGTGCGTTAATCTTCCTTAAGAATTGAATTATTGGCATATCTCTTGTTATTGCGAGATTAAGTCATTTATATTTTGTTTTGCAGACTGAGCCATGGTATGCAGAACCACAGGAGGTCTGCCCTGAGCAGTTTAAGCAGTTTGGGACCTCCCGATTCACCCAAGTCCAGTCTGCCAAGCCCTTTGAAACTCAACAGCCGCCTGGTTTGTGTTTATATCAAAGTTAATCCAACAATCTGATTTTTTTAACCTTTTTTTGTTCGCCTATTCCTGAAATTATAAAAAAGTATGAAGGGTTCCTATTTATGTTTTTGTCCAATATCAAATTGTGTTTATGCTTAATTAATTAATTAAAACTGTGTAACTAATATTACGATGAAACGTAAACAACCGACTTTTCAGATCTTTCTAGATTCATTGTTTTCACTCAAAACAATGTAGTCTGTGAATCTTCCTTTGCATTTTGAGGCCTACTAATCCTTAATTGCATTAGGTTTAGTATTAATTTGTTAATTGCGTTCCATATTACTAGATTTTCTTTTTCTACTCACAAGACTTAAAAAAGTAAATTTACTATAACAAAAGAAATGGCGTTCCAATCATTTTTCGATTATTTGGATATCATCAATTAAGTCCCAAATTGTAATTGTAACCTCTAATTAATTAGACTTTGGTATGGATATTACATTGTATATAAAACTTTAAGCTGCCTTAGTTTAGGTTTCAATTTTTGATGAAATTTATAAATATTCTTTTTTTTTATTTCATATCCTCTCAGTGCCTCGAATAGTTTTTCGAGAGTGACATGTAGCGATCTGTCGACTACCCTTTCAGACATCTCAGTTTTAAACTAAACAGTTTATTAGTTCTTGTGTGATTAACTTGAGGGTTATGACTGTCTATGTATAATATCAACAGAAAACGATCTAAGAAGGACAAAAAACGTTTCAGGGTAAACTAAAGGTGAACTGTTGAGAGGTAATGCACACTTGCAGTCTAATATTCGTTTTAATCGTCATCAGGAGGGAAGAGATAGGGACGCCACGCGCACTTGCGAAGCGATACTTAAAGACTGTAAGCGTATGTTATCCCTCTACGGTTTACTTATAGTTTACTCTGATTTAATAATAATTATTTAATTATTATTAAATGTAAATTAATCTTATGGGGGATTGTTGCTTCCATAGAACACACTGTTTTCCCTTTAAAAACGTATCATATTCGACATATTAAACACACAATATCCAAGGAGCAGGTTCTCGAGTATCACTGGCGTAGCCATGTAAATATTAGTGCAACAAGTAGGTATTCCTGCCACGAGCAGGTGCACTCGGCAGGTTTACTCCTACGACCGCCACAATCCCATCACTTAATAACGTTGCACTATTAATTAATTTGTATTCATTTTGAGCCTCCTTTGGTGGTTTTGCGAATCAATATGAATATCTAACCTAATCCTTGGTCTCATTTGTTTTGCCCTCAGCCAAATATTCAGTCTAAATTGCTGGATGACCTTTGATAATTAAATTAAAAACCTCTAAATTATCCATTACTCTTATTTTTATGATGTTAACTTCTCGCCACAAATCAACACCTGTAAATGAGCTTTCATGTGCATTTCCTAATGGACGGCTCTTAACAATATCAGGATTCCCTGATAGAATGATAGGACTTCGACTCCTAAGACCCTATTTTCTCCTGCGCTGTGCCACCATAAAGAGGAGTTTCGGAAACTCACTGCATTAAATATTTATAAAATAGGGCTTTTGATGAAATAACATCAAATAGGTTAGGTTGTCCACTTCTGCCCCTAAACGCACTGTAATTTTTCTTTCACAAGTAATTTTACCTCTGTTCTGAAAGTGTATTAAGCTGAACAAATTGTTTAACCCCAAAAACTGAAATCATAAACTCTTGTAGTTCAAAACATTTTTGGATAAAAATTTATTGCAGCAAATGGATGAAAACTCATTGCAACTAAAACTTTATCTACATTATGAGGAAAGAAAACTTACATGAAACATAAAAAGACCTCAGAACCAATTTTTGAATATGGTTATACCATATATTTTTTTATTATAATTCTTACTTATTTTTGATGGTTTATGTCCTAATCCAGTTCTTTGAACAGAGGTCTTCTGCTCGTGTTAATGATTATGTTCGTGAAATACTGCATGTTCAATTGTAAAGACATGGAATAAATAATTCATAATATTTACCAGGGTTTAGTATTATTATAAGTGTTATAGTAACCTTAATGTAAGTGGTGTGAAATTACATTTGAATTATATTGCAAATTTGTATTTATTTTTTATTCAGTTTATAGTTAGAAAGTCTCATATACTTAGCTCTATCCAAATAGTTTGTTTATGATTCAACTGATCAATCATAAACAAATTTACAGTCTATGAGAACAAATCATAAAGAAATGTATTCCAAGATTTTTCTTCATTAAACCTCAAAACTGTTCTAAATCAGTTTTTACAACGATTAAAGGAAGTCTTCCTTTAATTCTTCAATTAGATTAAAGGAATTGAATCTTCAATTCCTTTGGTTTTTTTGGAGCTTAGGACCTCAATCAACGCTTGCCATATGACTCTGACGACACTTCCTTAACGCGTAAAACAATCATGAGTATAATATTATTCATTATACTCATTATGAGTATAATGAGTATACTCATTGCATTATGAGTATAATATTTAATTATACAGCTAATAAGTAATTTGTTGCGAAAGTTACTAAATATAAATTGCTTTATTGATCCATTTTGTTTATGTGAGGACACATTACCAGTTTGATTATCATCTAGAGCTCAAAAAATTTACTAATTTTATTTGGAGTAGGAATTCTTACTAATTTAGTACTTCGGATATTATATACTAGTGACCGATAGCTTACGACCGGTATGCCATCCAAAATCCTTGGATTTAATTATATTAAATTTAAATGATTTTTTTTTTCAGGGAACGAGTTCTTCTGGAGGAGATTTAAGCAATGACTCTGGCATTCGAGTGGATCGAGGGACTTACGAAAGCATGTTTCAAGATGTTATTGGCATTAAAACTATGCTTATACGGCTCAAAAGGGCACTCCAAGAAGTAAGTTGGCGTACTTCACTATGAAATATGACATATTTGTGTTTAAATTAAAATATGTTTGCGTTTAGATGATAGCTAGATGAGTTCTAGATATATTTACAAATACATCTCACTGATTACCGTAGTAAAAAGAATGCTATTATATTATTTATTTTATCCTATGTATATTTCTCAAAGTTTGTTGTTAGCGCGTCTATATAAACTATAATTCTAATCGAAATTTAACCGAATTTTACACAAACAATACTAATACAACAAAACCTAGGCCAACTATAAAGTAAATGTCAGATCAGATTAATATTTATTAAAGAAACAATAAATAGAAGATACATTTTTAACATATTTTTTTTTCTTTCAGTCGGAAACTCTTGACCCTTTTGACAAAAACTTGAAGGTAAGTCTTTTTATACTTTTGTTTTTATAAAAATTCTTTCTTTTTTTTTTAATTGTTATCGTAATTGAACAGTTTAGATGTGATAGAAATATTAGTTGCACTGAGTAATTTCTCCAAGATTTCGGCTTATTAAGATGGGAAACTCTATTAAGGATACTAACTTAAGAATTGAATTTTAGTTTTAGAAAATACATTAGTTTTCAAAGGTTTTCAAAAAATCGAAAATGAGACGTGATTTCTTAATTATATTTTGAAGTAGTTATTATATTACTATATAATTATAACCATTACTATAAATTTTTAAACAGTGATAAAATATAATATAAAATAAAGTATAATAATATAGTATAAAATAAAATTTAACTCCCTTAAAATAGTCTATTATTAACTATTGGTAACAAAAAAAATATTCTATTGTTGATACTGACGGATTTACATGTTTTGAGTACTCTGAATTCATTTTTTATATTCTTTTTTCATATGCTGAGTGTTTACCTATGATTTTGTAAACATTCCTGGTCGCACTGTCTGAAAATATACTATTGATGGAAAAAATAACCCCACCAATTATTAACCATAATAATATATAGCCAATTGGAGCAATTCATGTTTGAAGATAATTAATAAACTAGGCATAAAAAATACAAACTAAACACATTATATTTGCTGTTTATTTGTCAGGAACATTTAATTTTTTTTTTTATTACGCCATTGGTTTTGACTTTAGCTACTTTCTCATGCAGTAAAATCAGTAAAGTTAGTAGTCACTGGACCAACCCGTCAGTACCACATCCTTGGTGTCTCCCTGATGATGAACACAAAGTGTTCGAAACGCGTTGAATAAAACTTCATTTGTGTGGAGACTTTTGTTGGTTTATCCATTTTACCTCAGAAAAAGTTAGTTAGTATGTGGAGAATCTTTCAAAGTTGTTTTTTCAGATTTCTTATTATTCAGGAACTATACTATTCTCTCTTGTTATTACTATTAAACTAATAAATTCAGTATTTTCCTATTGATTTCAATGTACGAGGCCAATTGGAAACATGGAAAAAATGATAGTTTCTCAATTATTAACAATAATTTTTATGTTTTTCTAAGCTCTCAAATGATAACCAAAACAAATTGACAAAATAATTAACAACGCAAACTTTGCCGCACCTAATTGATAACACATGAGATTATGTCTTTTATCCTTTCTATTTATTCCTTATCATTATTTGATATTGGATTCATTGTATATTTCAATGAGTAAAACCAATATGACTTAACTTATTATTTGTTTTAAGTGCTAGGATTAAGGTTACATAATGTTTTCATGACAAAATAGAGATGACCACATTAAAATAAATTACATTGATTGTCAATGAGTTTGATATATTTGTTGTAAATTTTGACTATAGGTTACTCCTATGTTTTGACAATTATTAACTGGGATAATTATTGGCTTTCTATTAATTCTAATGAGAATGAAATTCTTTGTGATAGACATTTTCTCAAATGTGTGTTTTTTCCAATTGTATCTTTGGTCTAGTTCTTCTTATTTTATTAATTATACCGTATTTAATTTTTTTTGTTTAAACCAGTGTTTATATGACTGTATTATGGTATAGTTCTTCTTATCTTATTAATTATACCGATTTAATTTTTCTTTTTGTTTAAACTTGTGTTTATATGACTGTATTATATAGCTTCAGACCAGTTACAGCAACACCTACTTCTCATTCAACCTTGGCTTTGCCACTGGAACATAAAAATGAATGAGAAGAAAATCTGACAAATAACTTTTACTCTTCGTCAAAACTATTACCCCCTAGTATCCCTAAACAATGAGATCATACCTCTAGCAACCACTGTACGTTACCTTGGACTACACTTTGACACACTCATGGCATGGAACTCACAAGACATGGTTAGTTTCAAGACTGAAACGAACAGAAACTAACAGACGCCTTATAAAACTCTTAGAAAAAATCAAAACTCACATTAACAGACATACTCCACATATGCAACATCATATTGAAGCCTTCTTGGGCTTATGCCATAGAACTTTAGGGTTCTGCCAAACCTTTAAATATTCGTCGTATACTAGCCATTCAATCAAAAATACTTAAAAAACTCTCCATCTCCCATTTTACGTTCCAAACTTAGTCATTCACCGAGATCTTAAAGTCCCCTTCGTTCAAGACTTATAAAAGATCACTACAAACTTTTCCACAGTAAACTCTCAACTCATCTAAATCCACTTGTTCAAAATCTTTCCTTACTAATAGTCCCCACAAACCCCCAAAGACCACTAAAACGGTAATGGCCACGGGACCCTCTGTCGTCATGAAGATTAAATATAGTTACGGAGTGCCATCAATGGCTGACCATCTGATTTCCTCTTCAAAATCAAAGAGTTAAAGGACATACTCTGAAACAAAAGTTATAACTATCCCTTGTCTGTGTTTATAATGATGAACATATATTTGAAATTTTAACTTTAAAATTATCTTAATTAGAACGTTATGTGGTATCTTCGTACGGTTCTAGATCTCGTTTATCTTGAAAAAATCTACAAATCGGTAATTTCATGGTTGAATTGGAGTCGGATTTCATAGTGAAGTTCGAATTGGAGTCCAAATTCTTAATGAAGAAGAAGTCAGTTTCAATATGATCATAATCTTAACGTAACCTAAATAACGTAGCCACGGTTGCTACGTTGACAGTGGCTGCATACAGGTAGTACATAAGGATCCAAATACTCTAGATTTATAAAAAAAATTATACAATAAATAGATCATAAATAATTGAAGTTTTAAAATATATCTTTTTATAGATACAATGTCTTCTCAAATGTGGGGAATGGGATTGAGAATTTTTTTCAAATATGTAGTCGTTCTTAGACTACTGTTGAATTGTGAAATCGTTGTCTGGATTTTACCAATTACAGAATCTGCGTTGAATCGAAGTCAGATGATAGCTAAAATTCAGAGGATAGTGAAGAATGTTTCAACATGCATTTTGTACTTTTACCTTATTTATAATTTGGTTTCTTCCAGGAGTCAAGGGCCTCCAGCTTGTGTGGACTAACAGTCTCGCAGCCAGGTGAGGATTCTCCACACCAGTTAGCGGATTTGCGTAGACAGGTACCCTTCCTATCTTCCCATCCAAACGCGTCACTTCCTCCTCCTCATCACCATCAACGCCTCATTCAGTTTTTATTTTTATTCTTTTCTTTTGGTTCTTAACCTCTCATAACATCGGCATCTGCATGAGTTTTTTTTTTCTTTGATTTTTTCCTTTTTTTTCATGTTTCATTTTATCCACTTCTCATTATGGTGTCATTGATATCTCCATACTAATGATTCATCTTCTTTTGCTTCCTTTCCGTAACTCATCCTAATCCATTTATCACTTCATTCACACAACCTTGTTTCATATTTCCGATCTTGCTCTCCCTTTTTTCTGACTTCTCATACTTCTGGGTTCTCATTTTGGTTCGTAATTACTTTGACTTTGAGCAAATATATTATTTAATTAATTAATTTTTTAAATTAAACTTTATTGTTTATTAAATAATAATAAATCGTTTTATACTTCGTTTAAGCTCCTTTGGAACTTCGAATAAAGAACAAAATTTCAGATTGATCTCAAGCTCTTAATTCCACATTGTCTATACTGTGATAAATTATAAAAATATTAGTTCTTGTGGTATTGTATTTTGAACTAGTAGTCTGAAACGTGAAAATAAATGCCATAGGCAATTTAAACATGGCAAAAGGAATTGATTATTATCCTCGGTTTAAAATTTCTATAGAAAACTATGAGAGTTTTTTCATAATGACAAGATAAACATATATCAGTGACTGCGTGATATCACCAAACTACTTCCGAAACTTTTTAACAATTGTCGAGATCAACTTATAACTTCATAATTTTTAGCCAGGCCAGGTTGTATTAAACAGCCAACTAGTTTTTATTGTCAAATCGTCAGAAGCCTAACGGTTCAGTAGTGTTAGTTAACCCTAAATGATCAATTGAGCACCTTATTAGTGGTTTTAAAAGAAGTCATGGAATTTAGTTGAGTTCAGAAAGAATATGTATTCAGCATTAAAAAAAAATAGGCTTCGGTTAGGTTTTGATGGATGTCCCCAACAACCATGTGACGCTGTTTGATGCCACAATCAGATTCATTCAAAGATGAATTTCCCATTACTCATATTTTGCAGGGCCCCATTTTTAACGGTACTTGACATAGTAAAGGCTCGGAAATCAACTGTTTACCCAAGATTTTCCAGTAGCATCGTGAACTAAATTCCTAGTGAAACCACTGTATCCTCCTAACTCTGAACTGTCAGACCTTCCTAATAATGTTATTGCTCAGGTTCACATAATTTTCTCAATTTTCAGAAGTCAAAAGCCATATACCGATTCTTAAAATTTAGTAGGACTTTGGACCAGAGTATCACTTGAATACCTTTAAAATACAATACCAAGGAGGTGGCGAGTGCAAACATGCCTCTACATTAGAGTTAAGGTCTTAAAACGAGAGTTTCATTGTAGTCTCACTTAAGGAGTTATGTGATGAGACGTAAAATCTCCTCGGGTCGCTATCTGTTAAGCAACTTAAAGGATACTAAAACCTTACCCTTTACCAATGAGTTGGGACCATAGGTTGGCATGCAGTTGTAGAAACTTCTCGGAAAAGCTCTTTTCTCAGGGAAGAGAGAGACTTGCCTTTACTGCAGTAAGTGATTACCCAACTCAAGATCTTTGTAAGGTAGTCTTAACGACCTGGACTGAGTAAGGTTCTACAAAGTACCAAAAATAGCATTTTTATAGCATTAGCATGCCATAGTTTGGCATGCAATAGTAAAAACTTCTCGGAAAAGCTCTTTTCTCAGGAAAGAGGGAGACTTGACTTCACTACAGTATGTGATTACCCAACTCAAGATCTTTGTAAGGTAGTCTTAACGACCTGGACTGAGTAAGGTTCTACAAAGTACCAAAAATAGCATTTGCGTAGCATTAGCATACCATAGTTTGGCATGCAATAGTAAAAACTTCTCGGAAAAGCTCTTTTCTCAGGAAAGAGGGAGACTTGTCTTCACTACAGTATGTGATTACCCAACTTAAAATCTTTGTAAGGTAATCTGAACGACCTGGACTGAGTAAGGTCCTACAAAGTTCCAAAAATATTATTTGTGTATTTCCTTTTTTATCATTGTAGTAAATTTATAACCTTCTATACTTATGAAGTGGGAGTATATTATAGACAATATAACTAGTTGACACATCTCTTTTATGATAGCATTAAGACATTTTGGATAAGGTCTTTTGACAGTATAAAGATCTTTGCAAATTTCATTTGGGACTCTATAGATGATTATGAGGTAGATATATTATGTAGTAATTGTGAATTAAATACTTGTAGGAAATTTTGAAGTTGATGTTGATTTAGAAATTTTTTTAAATATATCGGAAGGAGTTTAGTGAAAACACTTTTGACCAGGTACTTGATGTCAATTGAACGCCCTAATCAACAAGTATCAGTCATAACATTTGTATAGGACACTGTTGGTTGTAAGGCAGATACAGTAGAGGTTGTTTTGTAAGAGAGATTGGTGTCTAGGTGCTATTACTACAGTACCAGATGGAAGAGAAGGACAAGCTTGTGGGACAGCTGCGAGAGGCCTTGTCCAAGAGGCCTTGTGATACGATCCAGACGAGTTCTACTACGTCCAATGCTGCCACCCAGACGGACAGGGTAGGTCTTCACTGACATTCTTTAGTTGTTAATTAACTGATGGGTTAGAACAAGTTCTCAAAAACTTGTGTAGGTGTCAAAGTATTAGGGGTGCAGCAAGTCGTGTTATTCACTGTTACAATGTCTTTTCACAGCCAGCAGTTACATTGTATTAATATTAGAAATATAATATACCGTCTTACCTCGTACACTGCTGCTGTAGCTCTCGGACCGGTTTCGGGTGTCACCCATCTTCAACAAGAAAAATCATTTCTTGCTGAAGATGGGTGACACCCGAAACCAGTCCGAGAGCTACAGCAGCAGTGTACGAGGAAAGACGGTATATTATATTTCTAATATTAATAATACTAACCTCAGTAGTAATGACGAAATGCATGAATTTACATTGTAACTGAGACTGTTGTATTGCTCGCGCTTATCATAAAGAATAACAGAAATAATAATTTATAGTCGAAGAAGTATACATCGATATAAAACAGCTATTATAGACATTACTGAATGAAATTAACTTTATTGTTTATTGTTTTCAGTGTTTATGAATTTTAAAAATAATAAAAACATAAAATTATTCTTGTGAATAATAAGAATGAAATACATGTTTATGAATTTTAAAATTCAGACGAAAACATTACCCCCTTTCCATCGCCAAGTAAGAATTCATAATTTCCTTCTTGGTTCATGTTTTTCTCTTGTTCCTCGATTGAATGAGTTAGACTGTAACAGCCAGAAAGTTACTATGTATAGAAGAGGTTTTAAAACTTCACAATTAGTTTCATTATAGCTGCTTATTATTCTGTGCACTGTGAGATCATCAGCAAGGCGAAGGTTTTCTTATGGGGTCCCAAAATTTCTAAAGGAAATGTGGACAATAGTGAATTCTAATTTTAGCCTTAACTAATATTATATTTATGTGTTTTAGAGCTTAAGGTTTGAGGCAAAGGGAATCACTATAAGTCTGTGTTTTTAAACTTTTTTTACTTCAGGGCGCACCTATGAAACCAAACCAAAACTTTGAGGCACATCACTGATTTTAATATAGAAAATTTAGTCCTAAGATTTGATAACTGGAAAATGATTGGAATTTAAAATGTATAGTTTTTTTTTTTAAGAAAAACAAAGAGAGTGAGAGGGAGGGAGGGCTAGTAAAAATGATTTAAATCCCCGAGTAAAGGCAAAGAGGAAGTATTATCCATTGATGCTTAAAAATTAAAGAAATTTACGTTCCAGTTCAAAATATGAAGTGGCCGAGACTTGAAAACCACATACTTGGTGTTTTCTCAAATAAATTAAAATAATGCAAAAACTAAAATATAAATCTGTTATATAAACTTAATCTTCTGTTATCTTGGAGCGCACCGTTTGAGAAGCACTGCTATAAGTCATAACTAATAGGGCTTTGGTAAGCTAGTGATGTGAGCTGTGAAAACCTAAGCCATCAGAAGGTCGTTGGTTCACATACATACATGTGTATGTATGTGAAGAGTTATTATTAACTTTAACAAAAACAAGTTAAAGTTAATAATTTTTCGATAAAATAATCACAGATATCAAACTCCAATAAAACAACGTTTCTAATATTTCAACTTCTTCGGATGATTTCATGATTTTTAAAATAGGCCTCTAATAAAAAAATTTTAACATTATTTCAAAGGTCCAAACTATTTATCACATTTTAGTAATAATTAAACTGAAGTAATTAACTGGTTATACATAAGAAGTATATGTAACAATGAGTCCTGCTTACTCTAAGTTTTTTTGTATGTTTACTTTATATCATTGTTTCAGGTACGACCTCTGTCAACAGGCCCAATTCTCCTACAATCTTCCGCCAATGACTCTTCCCCTACTTTAGTTAGGTAAGTTTCAACAATTCCTTGCTTTATATGAAAATCAGGTTTTTTTTGTGCATCTGTAAGAAGTAAAGAATTGGATAGTGTTATCAATGGCAATAGTTACTGTAATGTTCTGTGTTTTTGTCTTATTTATGTTTTTTGGTATGCTTTCATTCTTCTGTTAATGATTGTGAAATATAAAATTCAAATTTGATAAAGTAGTAACACATTAAAGAAAAATCAAAAATTTGGTTATGTGTGAATTAAAATCAACTTTAAGAGTATAGTGAACATTGGTTAGTTTCATTGTGCAGTTCATGTTCTTTTATTTATATCAAACAGGACTTCACTAAATAATTTTTTTCACATGATGAGAAAGTACCCCGTTTGATTACATAAAGCATTTTCTGCATTTGTAATCCTCAAAAAAGATATGGTGGACGTGATAAGTGATTTAATTACCCCTTTCACGTAACTTTAATGTCTTTTGTGGATACCTTTTTGATTTACTAGCATTACTTGAGCCTTTTAGCATTACCATAAATAAAACAGTACGCTGTTGTTGTTCTACATAGGTCTTTTTAGGTACATTGCGTGTTCCATATGACACCAATATTAGAGAGAATGGAAGATTCTTAAGTCAGACCTCGCAGAGGCGGGATTATACGACCTAATATCATATACAAAGATAACTTAGAAAAGAGATAGCATATAACTTATGACTAGGGCTCCTGGTATTCCAATATTTAATCCAGAGAAAAGGCCTATAGACTAAAACCTTAAAAGTACTGTTATACTTAATACTAGTATAATATTAATACACAACAAACTATATATATATATATATATATATATATATATATATATATATATATATATATATATATATATAAACAAAACTAAAGTTTATCGGGACTCGGTCAGTTTTTCAGGTTCAAATTAAACTCTCATTGCCAACGTTTCGGTCTTTATTTAAAACCTTTTTCATAGGCAGAAGTATAAATTTTGAAACAGAAAAACTAAATATTACATTACAAATTATTTTACAAAGAAAAATAGTATGTGGATTTTAACAACTGTAGTCTGAATGAACACGTGACACTGAACTGTTCAGTTCAGTGAACTTATAATATATATATATTATAAGATTGAAAACATACAAAATATGTACGTATATAAACTAATGTGCCATAATATATATTTTTAAAAAAATAACGAATTTTATTTTTTAAAAAATAAAACACTGCCTTAAGCTTTTGTGTTTTTTATTTGGAGTTTTCTTTGCTTTAAATCATAAACTGATAAAAATCAAATGAACAAATTCTACAATTTTGTGAGGTTAAGAACATTCTGTAAGACTTTTTTTTTAACTAAATGTAGTTTTAAATTAATATCGAAAATACACTTGCAGAAATTTATTGTTTTTTTTTTGGTCGTTTTTTGTTGCATTTTTGCGAATAAGTTTTGTGACTTAATGTTTCTATTCTTGTACAATTTATTGAGACTGTTGCACTACTGCTGTATTTGATTAGTCAACCTAACCTTTATGTAATTTATTTTTAAAAAAAAAATTGAATAAATGAAAAGAATGAAGTTTCATTATTCAGTACTGACTACTCAGATAGCCCTATTGGTTTTGTTGTGCTTTCAATGGAAACAGTTTTCAACTTGGAAAGGTGAGATGTTTGGATTTAATTTTAGGTACTTTTACACTAGTAGCAATAGATTTGGCTTGTATTTTCCACATTGATCCTACATTTCAGTTTTTGTTTTTCTATTATTGATGAGTACTATAAACTTTGTAACGTAGCAATAAAGAAATTCAACAGTTAGTGATATTTAAGAATACATTTAATAGGTATTTTCAAATACGTAAGTATTTTCAAACCTTATTAGTGTAACCTAAGTTCAGGGTATCGGTTCCTTTTAGGGAATATTAATTATTTATTATATTTTTAAAAAAAAACTGTCGTTTTAATTAAATATTTTCATAGTATTACTTTTTAATATTCTACCGACTTTACTGTGTACTTTTCATATTTCAAACTCATGAAAGGTACTACAAACTATATGCATATACTGCAGTATATTATCCAATATCCTTTAATCTTTAGTTTATGGCTTCTCTGAATAACTAGAAACTTTTTACAAAGGTCATTATAATTTGATAGTATACGTTCTATTTTCTTAATCAATACAAATGAATATTTTCGTATATTTTTGTTTAAATAAATCTCATTTTTTTAACTAGTCAATAAAGGACAAAATAATTCGAATGTGGATACTAGGAAAATAAAGCTAGTGACGTACAAAAGCATTTACCAATACTAAGAAGGTAAAACTAATAAATGCTTTAACATTACTAAGAAACGATGCTAGTAAAACTAATGAATTAAATATATAAATATTTACGAATACTAGGCAAACGAAAAAAAAACTGTAGATGCATTTACGAATACTCAGAAAATGAAATTTGAAGAAATAATTTTATTAATGAATATTAACATAGGAAGAGACAAAATATTACTAAATTACATTTGAAAAAGTAATCCACTTTTCATTGATTAATGTTATTACAAATAAAATAGCTAAGCATAGTAACTTCGGCAATCACTCACTTCTATTCCTAATGTGATCATAGCATGTTGAATTTACTAATCAATTCTGCTTAGCATCGTAAAATTCAACAATTCGTCAAACTTTTGAGTGTAAAATTGTTAAATACGTGCATATTGTTATTATCACTGAGGTTAGTATGATTTATATTAAAAATAGGGAAAACAGTCATACCTCGTAAGATGTTCTTGGAGTCGTTGGAGCGCTTTCGGACGTTGTCCATCTTCAATCCTAACTAATATTTGTTTCAGACAGCGTCTGCAAGCGCTCCAACGACTCCAAGAACATCTTACGAGGTATGATGGTTTTCTCTATTTCTAATATATATTAATTTTTAGTTATACAGTTATAATGCTGAAAAATGAATTATTCAGGAGACCATGTCTGTGATTTGGATATTGTTCTGTATAACATATGTACAAAAAGGTTAGCCTGAAGAACTGTTACGTATGTTATAACTCATTTCTCTTTATTGTGTTATGAATGAAGATCGTTCCTATATCAGTGATCTTTGTGTTAAACTCTCACTGTGTTTGCTAAGCTAAAATTTTTGGTCTAATGACAAAATCGTCTATAGATTCGGTGTTGGTTAGTAACAAAGCAATGGTGTTCAACTGTAATGTGTTTTGTAAAGATATTGTTAATACCACAAATCAGTAATTTAGGTTAAAAAAAGATACCGTCTTACCTTGTATACTGCTGTTGGTAACGCTGGACCTGCTTCGTCACTGCCCACCGATTTCAGCAGCACTATACGTGGTAAGACAAGCGTATTGTTGAATAATGTTTTGCAGCTCTCACAAAGGCAATGAACTGAATAAATTATTTGCCTTTGGAGCTAAAATTAGGGTAAAACTCTTTTCATTATTCAGAAAATTCGACATACCAGAGGCAACTAAATATAATTTCAACTGGTAACTAAGTCCCCTTTCGTTTGAGACACCGTCGTATTTCTCAATAGTTGAATATGAGAATGTAAACTATAGACTAATAGTTTTTAATGTTATAGCTTAATGTTAACCTTATAATTTTTAATGTTATAGCTTCGGATGATGTTTAAACTCTAGAATTGTTTTTGATATTCCACTTTTGCCCTTTTCTTTACATAATTAACATAAACTGAAGATTAAAAGCCTGATGAATCAACTTCAGAATTGTTTCTGTGATTAGACTTTTGCCTTCTTCTTGGTATGATTAACAGAAACGGAAGATTAAAAGCCTGATAAATACGAGTAACTTTAGCATTGTTTCTGAGATTCGACTTTTGCCTTCTTCTTGATATAATTAACAAAAACTAAACATTAAAACCCTAATGTTATAATTGAATATATGAAAAAGATCATCGGTATATACTTCACTTAAAAGCCATATTTGAATAAAATTTAATGTACAAACACTTTTAGTTTTATTGTACAGTTATACCTGTTTCTTATAACAGAAAAATTGTAAAATTAAAACATTATAAGGAAATTGCCACTATATTGAAAGTTCTGACAACGGAGAAAACAGTTTGAATAACAGTCGGAGTTTTGACTTTAAAAAAGTACTAACCGTGCACAAAAGTACAGATTGGTCCATTTTGTTATTTTTTTCTTTTAATCCAACTAATTGATAATGAATTCATTCTTTCTAATATCAAGTTGACTATTATCAGTATAAACTATTTTTATATAATGTATTTCTTACTTCAACAACTAAATAAATGTTTGTGGTCCTAAATTTTTTATAAATAATTTCTCTATATTAAATGACCTAAATTAAATAAGTCCTAAATGACCACTATTGAGTATCTCGTTATACCACCATCACTTGTTGAATTGCTTTATCACTGTAGACCATAAATCTAAATTATTTTTGTATATATTTTTTCTTGCAGTGTTTGCACTTAGATTTCAAATAAATCTAATACTTTCACTTCCTCTCATCTACAAAAAATTAACTTTTTTTAAAAAAAAAAAAGAATATTGTTCTACTCATCAAAGTTATATAGCCTTAAAGTTGTTTTTTTTTTTAAATAAAATCATGATTGTTTCAAAATCATGATTTTAAGTCGTTATTTTTTAAATTAGAATTTATCTGTTTGTATAACTCATTTACAGCCTGGGGGTGTCAAATAATGCAGTATAATAGTTCCAAAATATAGTCGCTCACAGGATTTCACAATTGCAACGTTGTATTAGTATATTTTATAGCTATACATTCCATATTTAGCGACCTCTGTCTTGCAGTATTAATTTCTGATACTTTTTACATTTCATTTAGTTAATTTCATTGTTGGTGTATGTACGTCGGTAACTGTAATTCAATTTTTATTTAAATTTATCAATTTCAGTTAAATCTATTCAAATGCTATTTATTTTCATTAAACTTTGGAAAGACCTGTAGCTTTTATTATAAATGTTAGTTAAAGGCGTATCAATTTAGCAATGTAGATTATTATTTTTAATGTATTGGATTAGAGTTACCTGTCAGAAGTGGTTTGCTAGGGACCTTTAACCATTTAATAATCTTATTAAATTTTGTTTTCAGTAGCAATAGTTTAAAATAGTGAAATTCTATGTACTGAATATATTAACTCTTATTGGTATTAGTGGAATCCAGTGTAGTCTAGAAACATTGTTATAGGTCTTTATTCTGTGAACAGTTGAACATTGGTTAAATGAAATATATGCGTGGGAAATTACCAAGTATGGATCAAATAAGGAGGGGGTAGTACATATGGAATTTAGGAGCATAATTTGTGCACCAGTAACATTGTAATATGATCCTTGTGAACAGTTAAGCTTTTAGTATAAAGTACGAGTAAATAGAAGTATGTGGGAACTGACAAAATATTAGTCAGATATTGAGGCTAGTACACATTGACTTTAAGCGTTAGTTAAATAGAAAGAAGTAAATAGATAATCAATAAGTTTGGATCAAATATTGAAGCCAGTAAGCAATGGCTTTTTATTTTCTGTTTTCATTAAATAAACGAGAATGATTTCTAAAAAACAATTTCAGGGCAATAGTAACGGATGAAGACTTTATGCCACAAACAACTTATGTTTTAGGACTAAGTTTCATTTCAATTTGTTAACTGCTAAGCATATTTGTTATGGTTCAATAAAAGTTTGTACTATGCTGGATCATTCTGATAGCATAACTCATCATGGGTATGGTGAAAAGTCCAAAATGTTTTTGCATAATTACATATAATTATAATTTACATATGTTAGGGAAGAAGTTGAAATATAACAAATTCCTACACTAATACCAATAAGAGTTCAACTAGATTGGATAAAAACAAAAATAGCTAATTAGAATGAAATTGATTTGTCAAAATGCTGTGTTTGTTTTGTGAAAATACCTATGCACGTTGGTTTTAACTCGAAGCTGAAATCAGCTAGAGGTTGATTTGGTCTTTGTCTGCACAGCTGTTCGCCTAAGAGATGAGAAGTCGTCCTTCCGTCGAAGACCACCCCTCTTCTGCTACCGCTCTAATTTGAGTCTAGTCATTTCCTGCTGTCCCTTCAACTCATGAAACATATCTGATTGCCAAAAAGAAGGCTGCGTTTAACTTTGATGAGTTGTTAACAGCTATTATTAATTTTATTATTTAATTGTTGGCTGTGGAGAGAAGAAGTTATTTTTGACATTAACTTGTTCCAGTGAGCACAAGTTTTTTTGCACTTTAGAACTGATACAGTTGAACTTATTTATTGGAAAGCTTTTCGTACTCAACATTTCAGTTTATTTTATTTTTTTTTTTTTTGTATTAATATAAAAATGTGGATTCTTGTCGTCATAACATGTTTTTATTAAATTTGTAAATTTTTGGTTTCGATTTTACTAG
This sequence comes from Hermatobates lingyangjiaoensis, assembly GCA_026182355.1. Classification (NCBI taxonomy): domain Eukaryota; kingdom Metazoa; phylum Arthropoda; class Insecta; order Hemiptera; family Hermatobatidae; genus Hermatobates; species Hermatobates lingyangjiaoensis. Next base: position 272,524 of record JAPFBL010000319.1, on the reverse strand, counting down.
ATATTTATTATTTAAACACATTTTCCTAATCCCAGTGCTAACTCCTGTTTGTAAGATTTCCCAGTAATTAGTTTCAAAATGTTTCAGAAAAGTATATATGTACAATTAGAATAATTAAACAATGAAAGTTATCTTTTCCTAAGTGTAAATGTGGAGTAAATTGTATACGCCCAATAAATTTTATATCAGTCATAGATACTTGTATAATAGTCGTTCTTTTTAATTTTTATGTTAAAATTTACTCCTTGTAAAGCCAAATATTATATTCCTATTGTATGTGTTTAAGATGTATAACAGAAAGAAAACGTTACTTATTGAAATCACAGTAATGTTAGCATTTAAAGTGACACTCTTGAATTTGTAAAATTCTTTTATCCAAATATTCGTATAGAATTTGTTTTTTGTTCTTATGTGACTGTTTTGAGAAGATATTTCTATAACTGTAATTATACTGTTTCTTTGGACTGCATTCTACATGACACTATTTCTTCTCTTGAATAGTTTAAATTGTTTTCTCTGGTATTAAATCAAAAAAATAGTTTCTGACGGTGATTAAAAATGATCTCTTGTTTTTATGGTCGACATATGAATCACTATTAATTTAATAAATAAAGTGATATTATGTATAAGAGTGATAGTGTGATTTTGTTTTTTGTACATTAGTTTCTATTTTTGATATTTTCCTGTACTTCTACTCGTATTAGTATTTATTTCTTTTTTTTTTTTGGAAATTGTAATTAGAAAAAAATGAATAATAAGCCTTTTCTTTTTTTCCCCTTTTTATATTTAACATTTAAGTTATGACATCGCTTTTGGAATTATATCTTTCCAGATATTAAAAGATTTTAATATGTGAAGTGGAAGGGCGGCATAGTCGAATTAATATTTTCATTACTAAGTTAGGAAGCATGGTCAAATTTATTATTAAGTTACAAAGTTGTTCATCCGCTGTAGATACTAATATATCGAAGTAATCCTTCTTTATATCAAAGAATAATGGGGATAATGTTTTTATTAAAATTTTTCAGGTATACCAGTTTTTCATTTAATTGATATATTACTCTGTTGTTGATTTAAAATATGATGTGATCATTTGAACCTTGAAAAAGCTCCTTTCTTCTGATTTCCTGTCAAGGAAATGCAAAGATTATTGGTATAATCTTTGGTATACCTATATTGGTATAATATAATTATAATTCTTATGATTATAATTATACATATAATTATGATTATAATTGGTATATTGGTATAATCTTTTATTGGTATAATAATTGGTATAATACCAGCAAGGTATCGTAAGGATACAAAACACAGGAAATTAAGAAATTATTAAAAAAATAAACATGTACTGAAGTAATAATATTTGATTACAAAAAGTATTGACTGTACATTACAAAAGTAATATGTACTTTTGTAGAAATAAACTCGGTAAAGTAAAAAGTAGGAGCTGGTTAGGGGTGGTTATAGGTAATATCACTACTTCTAGAGTAGTGATAAGTTTTTCATTCAGGTAATACTAATTCAGGTAATTCATTTGAAATAAATTTTTACTAAATACCTAAACAAATTTGCTCATAATAATTTTTAATGTGAGAAAAAAATTTCTAACATGTTTTTAACCCACAATAATTACATCCCCAAAATAAAAAATATGGGTCCTTTTAATATGTGAAGTGGAAGGGCATATTCGAACTATTTTCAATAATAAGTTAGGAAGCATGGTCAAATTTATTATTAAGTTACTCGTTAGTGATTTAATCTTTCTAATTTTCGAAAAAGGAATGAAGAATTACGTCTTAAGTATTATTGATTCATGTCTCAATCGTTTACGATTTACTTGTGAAACCGCAAAAGATTGAGCTGTCCATTTTTTCAGGTATAAAAGCAGTATTTGGTGAGAATGATATATATATATATATATATAAATGAAAAAAGACAACAAATAGAAGAAGCGAAAAAACTTACTGGGTCGATATTTCGAACTGAAGTTCGTCGTCAGGGAGAAGAAGGGAAGAGGAAGAGGCACGTGCGTCCACTCGTACAAGCAGAGGGCTACTGGGGGCTCCAGGCGGCGGTCACCAGTTGTAGTATCTCGAGGCGCTGCAGGCTAATCCCCCGTGAACGACACCATTCCACCACGAGCGAACACGCGTACCGTATAGGTCGGAAAAAGGTAGAAAGGAGGACAGAAGTGGCGAAGAGGAAGAGGAGAAAGAGAGTGAGGGAAAAAAATATATATAAATAGCAATAAATTTAGAAAAAAAAAAAAAAAAAAAAACACAACTTTAACGTTTGAGATTGAGGCCAGGTGGGGAGCGGGCATTAAGTAACCAAATGTGAGCCTCCTCAGAGGCTCTCAAAGTTAACCTTTTCTCATCTTTAGCAACTACTTTGAGAATTTGTACTTCCTTCAAAAAGCCCCGCAACTTAGGCAACCTTTTCTCCCATAGAACTGACCACACCCCCAGGCTTGTAGGTGATCGCGGAGGCACTCAACGATGTGGCCGACCCCGCTGCCTCACCTGCCCCATCATTAACCCTGAACCTCTCTTCTCCAATCTCAGCAATAGTTTTCAAGTCCCCCCCAACACCTCGTGCACCAGCACTAATTGCGTCTATCGCTTGGAATGTGTCCAGTGCGGTGCTTTCTATGTTGGCCTTTCCTCCAACATGCTTAGCATCCGCATGACTGGACACAGAGATTCAGTCAGACGACGCAGCAACCTGCCTGTTGCTATCCACGCGAATAGCCATGGCCTTAATTTTAATGACTGCTTCACAGTACAAATTCTCAAAGTAGTTGCTAAAGATGAGAAAAGGTTAACTTTGAGAGCCTCTGAGGAGGCTCACATTTGGTTACTTAATGCCCGCTCCCCACCTGGCCTCAATCTCAAACGTTAAAGTTGTGTTTTTTTTTGTTTTTTTTTTTTTTTTAAATTTATTGCTATTTATATATATTTTTTTCCCTCACTCTCTTTCTCCTCTTCCTCTTCGCCACTTCTGTCCTCCTTTCTACCTTTTTCCGACCTATACGGTACGCGTGTTCGCTCGTGGTGGAATGGTGTCGTTCACGGGGGATTAGCCTGCAGCGCCTCGAGATACTACAACTGGTGACCGCCGCCTGGAGCCCCCAGTAGCCCTCTGCTTGTACGAGTGGACGCACGTGCCTCTTCCTCTTCCCTTCTTCTTCCCTTCTTCTCCCTGACGACGAACTTCAGTTCGAAATATCGACCCAGTAAGTTTTTTCGCTTCTTCTATTTGTTGTCTTTTTTCATTTATATATCTGTCCGGTTTGGACCGTTTTAATATTTTGATTTATATATATATATATATATTCTGAGGTAAAATGGATAAACAAACAAAAGTCTCCACACAAATGAAGTTTTTTTTTGTTATCCATTTTACCTCAGAATGAGTAAATACGACACAATTACGGATTGTATAACTAAGAATATATATATATACTCGTGTATATATATATATTGAATTCTGAATGAATGGCTCTTGTTAGAGCCGGAACATTAGAATCCAAAGAGGAAAAGAAAAACAATTTGGTCAAAAATAGCCAATAATATATATATTCATAATACTGTTAATTTCTCTAACTTCAAATTATACTGTAAATGCCAACGTTTCTATTTTTATGACACATACAATATTAAAAATGACACCATATTTAGCTGATACCTGTTTCTTAACAAGTTTCTCTTTTCCAAATAACACTCATTATTTCGTCTACAGAATAAAGTACATCTATAGTCGGCATGTTTCGAATGATCAACATTCATCATCAGGATGTGAATAACTTCTAGGGTGAGTTATCTGGTTTATTATATATACACGGAGAAGATAGAAGGGGTTGTTTACTTTCAAGTTTAAGAAAAGCTAAACAACCCTTTCTATCTTCTCTGTGAATATATAATAAACCAGATAATTCACCCTAGAAGTTATTCACGTCCTGATGTTGAATGTTGATCATTCAAAACATGTCGACTATAGATGTACTTTATTGTGTAGACGAAATAAAGAGAGTGTTATTTAGAAAAATTGAGAAACTTGTTAATAAACAGGTATCAACTAAATTTGGTGTCAATTTTAATAATTTTTATATATATAACTTTAAATTACACAAAGCACGATGCAGAAAAAGGAATAAAAAGCACACTTACAGAATTCTCAATATTTCGAATGGAAATCTGATGTTGTTTGTCATCAGGAGTAGACTAGAAGAGATGACAAAGTGAGTGAGATTTCCCCACGTCGAAGAACGAAGCGCGAATGATGCAAACAAATATCGAAACTTTGACACCTTCATTTATATATATATATATAATTATTGGATCGTTTTTTTTCGAATTTTGAGTGATATATAATTATTATATATATAAAAACCAAACTCAACAAGATATCCCTTAAAAAGCGTTGCAAAAACATACTTTGTTATTTCGACGAATCGTCATCAGAAGAGGAGATGACTCCCTTGAGGAGCGAAGCCAATCAAACTACGATTAATGTTGGAAATGACCTATGTTGGAGGTTGAAAGCTTTGTTTGTGCATCAATTTTTGTTGTAAGTCTTTTTGTTATACTGTATTATTACTTTATAACATTAATAATAATAATAATTATTAACAGGTTACCTCAACAGGAAATTGTGAAGTACTGCTTCTTATCGGACCCATAAAGTGGATTTCAAGACAAGTTAACATTTCTAGATGTGAGTAATTACACTGTTTAGACAAAGCCTATAAAGGATTAAGAAACGTGATAACGACTATAGAATATCATACTTACTCCTAATCGCAAGTTGAAATGATGTTGGGAATGTGGTCGATTGTTGGATTGATGGTCCTCATAGGACTGTCTGAAGCTGGAGGATATTTAGAAATGTTTAATACTCCTGAAGTAGAAACTGGAACGGTCCCAATCATCCCTGTCTTTGAAGGTTTTTTTTTTACTAACATTTTAGTTATTATAAAAAATTTTACTTTAACCTCAGCTTTATATGGTCACATTTTCGATTTCCATGTATTTAATCTGGCTGTTATTGTAATGGGAGGGCGATGTTGAAGTACAACGCTAGGGTGTCATGACTATAGTAAAATCATCTCTTAGAAAAGCATCTTCATTTCTACGCGTAACAAAATAATATGTTACTTTTATTTATCTTCCAGTGCTTTATGGTTACTAAATGGTATTGTAGGTTATAAAATAAATTGTTATAAGCTGGAAGAAACAAGAAAAATTAACGAATTTTTTTTTAACTTTTAAAAATTAAATTGTACCAACACTAACAAATTGCCAACAAAAAGTTAACTTATTTCAACGGTTAACTCCACGTATTTAATTAGTACTTAATTCAATTTTTTTATGGTGCCAAAAACAATTTTGATAGATGCTTAATATTTTTTATTTAATAAGAATACAAATAAATTGTTCTGTACAATATTTCATCTGTATAACTTATGACAGAGTTGCTTTTTTTAATAATTAAACAGCTTCTTTATTTTGATACTTCATGTATATATTGAAGAAATTGCCACAAAATTTATGGGGAAAAACAGTAAATTCTAAAGATCTTCTAAATTGTAAATAAGCTCGTTGTCAAAGGATGTCGTTCTTGTTTAGATACATTTAGAAGTTAATAAAGTGCCTTACCTCTTTATAATTTTTCTGTAACAGTAGTCCCTACTATCAGATTTTAAACTTTCGGACAAAATCGACAACCAGGTGGACGAATCCAACACCATTCTAGGAGGTAAGAGGGTTTTTCATTTTTAATGCAACTTTCGCTTAACTCAATGGTTCTAAGAAAATGTATTTTGTCACGATTCACGAGTGTTTATTACGCAATTTAAAAATATATCAAAGGCAACGTACACCTGGAATATAGTTATATTTTTATATTAATTAATCAGTGATGTAAGATATATTTGTAAAAAAGAAACACAAAATTATTTCTACAAAATGAGTAAAAAGAAATAATTGATCACTGTATGGTCAAATAGTAAAAATTAATCCAAATATAAAAAAAAGTTACAACTTAAAAATATACTTTTTATAAGTTAATTGTTTATCTTAATAAAGTAATATATTGTTATAGTTTTACTTATAATGATTGTAAAAATAAAACTACGTCATTTAATAAAGAAAAATCAATTTTGTTACGTTCAACTAACAGTGATGAATCTTGATTTGACTTACCGTGCATACTCACAGTTAGGTCGTATCCTTAGTTTGTAGTAAATAAAGTGGTATTTGGGTTTGACTCACAGATAGATAACACTAAAATTTGCGAGTAAAAATTAATTTACCTTTGTACATCTCTCTTATACAATGCATTTCATCTGTTGCTATGTGTAATTACCTGCAGTATTTATCGAGGAGTTAATATATTCCTTGTATAGGAATACATTGTATTCCTATGGGAATATTTGATCCAATATAAGACTGTTTTAATATACGAAGTAGTTCTCAGAACGTGATAAATTCGTATGTAGAGGTTCCTCTGGATATCCAATATGCATGCTCGATACTTGGTATAGTTCAAGATAGTAATTCTAGATTTAAACACTGTCAAATGTAAGAGTGTTGGAAACGCAATTTTATTTTAATATATTTATAAATATATAAGTAGCAGTTTGCTTCACAAGGGGGGTACTTTGCACTTCTTCCTGATGACGACGTATGTCGAAATATCGAAGTGAGTTCTGTAGTGACTTTTTTGTATTCTTTCCTATTTGTTAAAGTTTATATATATATTTCTAACAGCATCAGATCAGTAAAAAGCAGTAAATTGGTAAAATCGTTTCATTAATTATTTGATCAGATGACAGCATTCTAATGCATAATGTACGCATTCTGGTACTTTAATTGGAATCTAGGTCCACGCATTACCACAATTATAGTTACTATAGTTAATGCAAATTTTACAGTTATATCAAAAATTTTTGTGAAAAAGGTGCGACCAATCTGAGTATGTACGTTAAAACCTTTTCTGTAATGAGTACCTCTATGTATTTATTTTTAAAAGTACCAACAACTTTTTTTAAAGTAAGTAAAAATTGAGTTTTTTAATTAATGTATTTTTTTTATAGAAACGATATTCTAAATGAATTAAAATGTACTAAATTAATATTTAAAACAAGCATTGATACTTGCACTTTAGAAAAGTAAAACTGCTACCAGTTTCAAAAATAGTTCTTAAAATGTAGGAATGAAATAAAAATAATGTATAGTTTTTTTTTATAAAAGAAAAAGTGTTTTTTAAGCGATGCGATACGTTATCAGAGAGATTTGTTGTGAAGAGTCAGGGATTATGGGATTAGAATGAAGGGTTGAGGATTAGCAAAAGGCTTAAAACATAACATGGCAACCTGTTGGACTGTAGAAACAAGGAGTGTTTATTGACAGCTATATTGAGAATATAAAATCATTTAATTTATACGATAATGTATTGAAATATTTTTATTTTTAGTTATTTATAGTTAATTTATGTCCAGCAAATGTTGGTAGGAGGATCCCGATCCCAGGGCTATTTAGTGTATAGTCTATTCTATTATGGACCCCAATTTGCTAGTGTGATCCATAAGCGTACATGGTAGTGTTAAAGAGTATGTACTGGCCACAAATAAAACAACAAAGCGATAGAGATTTTCGTGTATTTATGCCAAACTTACCAAATTAAGGCAGCAGCTTATATCAGTTTCTTGCAGGGCTGTAAGTCAGAGTCAGGTCTAATTTATGGACTAGACGAATCAGAGCCGGTAAATTCCCATTGATTCCGACTCCTCAACAAAATTAATAAGAAACATAAGCACCTAAAGTGTTGTGCCTCTCTCACTCAGCTAGTTTAGGGTAAAGTTAAAAAAAAATTGACCTTGAATATATACCATTGTATTTGTATGCATCTGCACTCCTATTTGAACATTATGTTGCTTTGGTTACAGAGATATGATTTACAAAAGCACTTTTAAAAACAGAGAGACGAGAGAATATATGAGTTTTCTTTTTTTTTATTTCAATTATGAATTTGTCATGATTACTAGGCTATACTACAATAATGCATGTGGAAATCATATCATTATAATTTTACATTGTAAACAGTCAGTTACTTAATTTTTTTAAAAAAAAAGTTGATAAAAAGAAGCCAATAGGCCTAGAAATAGTCGTAAAGTTATTTATGGTTTTAGAATTAGCCGAAAGATTCACTTGGCGTTGATGAAATGTCATTTTGATTGATGGGTAACATACAACACGTAAGTGGTTCATGCATAAATATCCAGTTCTTATTAACGAGTCAGAGACGAGTTCAGACTCAACCCAGAGTTGGAGTTGAATGTTCAGGCTCCAGAACCACCAACCTTGGTTCCTTGTGAATTATCCTGGATTCATCTGGGATAAATTCTGCTGTAACATTAATCCATATTAAGTTTAAAGTAGATAATTTTAGTAAAAATAGTAACGTACGTACATACTTGAAAAAATCAAACACATATAGCCGTTATATGTTTAACTGCATTATTCATCATGAAACTAATTATTTTTTTATTAAAAAAACTTTTTATTTAAATAAACGAAATTTTTGTGGATTTCAAAGTGATAAACTGTTTAATTTAATATTTTTTAGTGAGAATAAAACTCAGAGCGCACAAAACAACAAAAGAGTAGGGAATCGATGGCATGTTTTGTTACTCATGCAAGCAACCATACAATTACCTTCGGTCAGGAAGCTTCTCGCCTATTAAAGAATTTAAAGTTTCCACTGAATGAGTGATGACGTCTTGGCTCAGTCTATGACTTCACTATTTCATAGACTTCCTCAACTAAGACTTTGCACAGCTACTGAAATTGGAAATAGCTCAATGAATTAGCATATATCTTGAATAAATACTTCTTCATGATGGAACCAAAAGAAATATTAATTGATAAACTTATTATGTTTTGCTGTGAAATGAGATTATCTTTTTAAATAATAATTAATAATTATTACATACAAATTAAATAATTATATTTCTTTAAGATATACTATTTGTTATATGCATAAGTACACATGTTAATAGTTTTTTTTATTTACATGCAGCATAATAAATCAATTAAAATATCAGTATTTTTTTCCATGTAAAAATTAATTTTGTGTTTATTTTGCAGGTGATGATGTTTTGGTGTTGAGGTCTTTAATTTCAGATTTTATTCCGTTTACCAAAAATTGTCAATGTAACTCCACCATCTGTGGCTGTTGTGTGAAATTCAAAGTTTTGAAAGAAACGGAAGGTACTGTTACATTAAATAAACAACTACTTGAGTATATTTATTACATACACACACTCACACACACACATATATATATATATATATATATATATATATATATACAAAATTAGAGTTTATGAGGACTCGATCAGTTCGGTTCAAATTAAACTCTCATTGCCAACGTTTCTGGTGTGTAGTACCACCAAATTAATATAATAGTTAACTAATGATTTCCCCCCAGGGGCAGCTCACGTGTGCAGCTGACGGGGTGTAGCGAATCCCGGGGCCCCGAGCTCACCTACCATATGCATACACCCTCAATAACACAATGGACTTCCCTTGTACTGGTACCTTTGAACTCTTTGGGCCTTGTCTAACTCTGGTCAACTGGGAGGATACCAAGGATAAACCAGGAGTCGGGTTCACCTGGGCCGCTCTACGGTGCAGGGTTCCGAACTGAACCGTCAACTAGCAAAGAGGGAGGTTGCACTTTCAGCGGGTGCATAATCTCGGCTGATCAGCATTGCCAGGTAGCACCTGGTTGAGGCAATAGAGATCAGTCCGGGAGGCATATCTGATGCCACCCAGGAACATCAGTGCCAGGTATAACTTCGGAATTTGAGTTCGGAGGTACTAGGAGCGGGGAAGAACCCTACACTATCACCATACAAGAAACCGTATTATAACTAAAAAATATAGAAAGTACAAAAGCATTTCAAATTTAAAAACACCCAAACAATTAGAGTTTCTAAACTCAACAGAAACCAGTGAAACTATCTTGATAGATACCTCTCAAAGGTAATATTAAAACAGAAGAGGGAGAGGTCCACACACAGAGAGACTAACAGAATAAGAAAACTGAAATGACTCATCAAGTTCTCCATCGAGAACTATGCTTGGTCAGCATAGTTGACCTAGATTAGATAAAAATTGGATGTCTATATTATGAAAAGAAATTAAAAAGATCTAGAAATTAAAAGGAAATGAGAGGACACTTCATACCTAGCACCAGTCTGTGATAAATCACTGTCTATGAAAGATGGGCAAAGCTTTGAAAAGGTATCCCCTTTTAGAATCCATAGAGACTTAATATACATTGCAGACGAGGTTGTCTCTGTCAAAAAAACCTGCTCTTGGAACTCTTACAAGATGTCAAATTTACAATTCCTCGAGATGGACCATTAGAGCAATTAGATTTCTTGCTGAGACCATTAGGCTCAACCATTAGCCAGAGACTAAGATTTTCTTTAAGATCATTCACATCAAGTCCATATGAATCTGTATACCCAATAGCTGTTGTCATGCCACAGGACACCGTTGTTGTACAAATTCTGCAAACCAGTTGCACAAAGTTGCAACTAGTGATTCTTCAAACCCTAAAGCTGCTCGATGTTTCCTCTTGTTTCAAACAACTTTTAAAGTCGTAAAAGTGGTTTTTTCACAAACATGTTACCTAGTCAGTACTATGATTGAAGTCAATATAGACTTCTGACTATATGTGCAGGTACAAAAGGAACAACTAAGTAAGGCTTTTTGTTGTTCCAGTCTAAGAATTTCTAACAAATACTAAATACGACTTTCTCCTTAAAATCCCTAACTCTATAATTCTAAAAACATCTTGCGTTTTCCCAATTTTGCTAACTTTATTCATCTCAGAGTTTATGCAAATAAAAAACAGAACACATTTAATAAGGTATCTTATATCTGTTTCAGTTTGTCTTAACTTTGAACCAAAATTAGAATGCACTAAACGTTCTCTAAACTTGAATTTTAATGCATTTGGTTATGAGAAAACCTTCACACTTATGGGTAAGAAGAATGTTGAACTTTCTATGATATTTTTATCAATTCTTTTATTTATAGACCACTAAGTCAGATGTGTGAAGCTGTAAGAGTTTTGTAGAACAGTAATAAGATTCGAAATATATTATTGAAATTCAGATAATCAAAAAAACTTGAAATTGAGTTGTTTTAAAAATTCAGATTATCAAAAAAACTTGAAATTGAGTTGCTTTAGTTTGAACTCATGCTAGGAGTCTCGATGATTTAGACGAGGGGTTTCAATGTGGTATACATGGAGTTGTTTAAATTCCAGCTACAGACTAGTAATGTTTTTCGAATTTATCAAAAATGTGCCTTCACTAAATTCTTTAAAGAACATAATCACATGATTCTTATAAGTACGTTCTGTATTCTTTCAATATCTTCATTAATCTAAAATCTAATTCCTTAGACATTTGTAGGTTTAATTCACTTCAATTCTAGGAGCAAAGTCATTGATAAAAAGTATATTAATTTCTGGCTGACTGTAAAATATTATTTTAAACTTCAAACAGGGGCCAGATGGTTTACGTAATCGCCTCAGAACTGGTAGGTCCAGGGTTTGATACCTACCTGGTCCTCGATTTATCTACGCGAAGATGAATAAATCTGAGTTCGTCGGTCGTCCCTTGGAGAGGACGTTAAACTGTTAGTCCCGAACCTGTGCAATGTCAGGTACTTGTTAAAGATCCCTACTTTAAATACACTTGAGTTAGGCAAAATTTAAGACTCCCAAAGTAGAATCACCGATCAAACAAAAAGACCGTAAAGGCTGACGTTTTTAACCCACTAGGGGATCAGTTTGAACAAAAAAAAAACTTCAAATTTATGAAACTAATGTCAAATATCTGGATCTCATACTGCATTCTATATGAGGGGTTTTTAACAAGGTACGCATGGACGCTCGGGGATCTATAAAAGGTTAAAACTGCAAACAAACAAAAAAACGCCTTTTATATGTATAAAAAAAGGCCTCTTACTGCTCATGTGCATTAGATCTATTCTTAGAATTTTAATTATAAGTCATATATATATTAAAACTTTTAATTGACAATTAAAATTTTACTGACAGCAACTTTTTTTTTTTCAGACGAAGTTGTTATGTGTGCTACCTTACCTGTCGTACCCATTACCGCCTGCCTTACACCTTATGAATTTGTTTCAACCGATATTTTTAATGTTTGTTTTAAAATTTCAATAACCGCTTTCAATTTCAATCTAGGTCAATTTAATTTGACTTGTATATCACATAAAAACACAGTAAGCACAACAACTGAACAAGTGAAATATCTAAATTAAGTTAGAAGAATAATAAAGATTCTATTTATTATTATTTCCATGAATCAAAACTACTATGAACCTCAGGAATCCAGCAAACAATATATTAGTCATATCATATTGCTGTCATACAAACAAGTTCAGGTAAAGCGTATAGTTAAGCTCTTACTGCATTTATTTGCAAAGCACTACAGAACCTTAATTCGATGAATCATTATTATCATACAAATGGCGAAACTAAATGTTCGAAAAAGGTCTCCAAACTTTCCATCACATCGAACCTTTCACAAAATATTTTTCTTCACATTGATAACCTCAAGAAATAAGATAACCTGCATAGAAATTTAATAAAAGAATTTTGTTTCCCACATATAATGAAATTCCTGAATGACTGTATCATTCAGATAAATTTATAGACTTATGGCAGTGAGTATGGGATAGTGAGTGATACATATTATGTTCGCCATGATATCAACTATCAAAGATAACAGATATCTTTTATATCTGTGCATATAATACTGATGCAAATGTCTTACCTGTATCTTCACTGCTACCGAATTACCTATTTCACTAACATGGATGGCATTAATGATAAGAATGCCCTTTGTACTGATATTGGGTTCAAATTCAATGAGTTTTAGTTTCAAGTGATTCCTATTATCCAGGTTTAGTTTGTTCCTTTGTTTTGTCAGGATTGCGTTTACATGGGAAAAACGAGCTTCAACCATGTACCTACTGCTTATCAACACCTTTTCGAATGTTGTTTGCTTTTCAATCCTTTCGTGTGTGTAAACTCTTATCGATCTCTGTGGTTATATAGAGACTCCTTTGGAGGCCCCTGTACTCAAGTATAAAGTATTAATATATTCTGTTTTAACAATGTCTATTTATTCTTTCATATAGTTAACACGTTAAATAGAAGTTTCTCTTTGAGTTTCATATATCATATTATCAGTTACTTGAAAAGTTGTACTCCTTGAAATTTTATCTGCTTTATAATATAGCTGTATACTGGGTATAACATCTGATTTATTAATAAGGTTTGTCGTGACCCAACTCTTTGATTTTGTATCTTCACAACATATTAAATAAGCTAAATAGTAAAAAACCTTGTTTTTTTTAATTTTCCCTTCTCATTCATCAATAGCAGGTAACAATAACACATATATTTCATTGAATATTAGTGAGAGAGAAATTATTTACAAAAATAGTTAACTTTCAATAAAAACTGAAATTTAACATGGCTTAAGAGCATAGTTTAAAAAGTAGTGATACATCATACTTAAAAAAAAAGCATAATGCAATAACATGAACTTCATAAAGCTGTAAAATGAATCTATACCATATAATATAGTTCATTATTCAGAAGTAAGTTTCTTAACCTAAACTATGTTGAATCTTTTAGCTTATATGAGCATGTATGTTATTATGTGAGAGTTCTTATCCCCAGGTGTTCCCTTGTTTAGGAGTAGTTTCATGAAAACAAAATTATTAACACTGTTTCCATGATTAATTTTCATTATTTTTCTATTAATAATAGAAAATTGAAATTTGGTATTTAATACCAACACCATTTTAGTATTATACAGAAAAACGTCATAAATTGTTTTATTACTAAAAGCTGAAACGAGTAACTCTTAACTTCCTTAACACTTACTTGATCAGTGTTTATTTTCCAAATTGTTTACGTCTACGTTATTAATAGAAAAATTGTTCAATAAGAATCGAACCTATAAGTGGGGACAAATTTAAACCAACATGAAGTGTTAATTGAATGTAGTTATTTGATCTACGTACAATATCATATATATATATATATATATATATATATATATATATATATATATATATATAATATATATATAATATAAAAAATGAATAATATATGTAACTAAAATGTTTTGTATACATAAGGTTGCTGACCTGAAGGTAACATACTAGTCTATTGTGGGTTAGTTGTATTGTAATGCTGAAGCAAGTGCATACTAATAAGAAACTTATGTTGCTTATTGTGAAATACTTTGAATTATAGAAAGAAACTTGCAAGATGAACTAGTCAAGCTAACATTGCATACAAGTATAATTTTCATACAAGCAAATGGTGGTTAGTTCTACCACTAACCACCTTATTATTAAGGTTTGTACTTGCCAGAAAAAGAATAATAATCAGAATGAACTATTGTCATCATAACCATTATTATAGACTTAAACGGCCTCTTATAGTAAAGCTATAACTATTTACTAAATTTTCATCATATTACAAATGAAAGTGATGGCATTTTTTCAAATTACTGCAACATTTGAAAAGGTCATTTAGTTAAATTGATTATTCAAGATTTTGATAATTCTTTTAATTATAAAACAGTTGAATATAGACGAAACTACATTTTTTTAAAAGAAACAAACAAATCAACAAATGAAAATAATTTTCAGTTTAAGAAAGCTATAAATTAAACAAAACTGTCGCCATTTTTCTTCAGTAAAGTGTTACGCTATCGGGAGTGTCTTTAAATAAAGCTCTAATAATTTAGAAGTTTATTCACTGAACTTGATATTTCATACAATGATAACTTCAAACTGTGAGTACAATTTTTGTTTTAACTTATTTCTGTTGTGTAAAAAATACTTCTATAGTTTAATATTAATGACGTATGAAAATAATTACTTAATGCTTTCAATGAATATGACAGGTTGATATTTAAGTTAGCATTCTTTTCGTTTAACACAATTTGTATCTATTTGATAAAACCTTTGATTTAATTATGATGTATTTAAAATACTTATTATGAAGTATAATTATCTACTTTATCAACAGTACATATTTGTTACAGAATATTTTACATACAAATTATACATCTTTTAACTAGAAATATGTTGTAAATTAGGATATTTATTCAATTACAACAAACAATTACTGTTATTAAAGGTGAATGGAGAAATATTACTTCTGTTATGTTATTAAAATGAATAATGAAAGTTATGCTTCTTATACGTTAGTAGCATGAATTAAACAAAATATTTTTGATATCTATCATATTACAGATGTACATATTTATACTTCATAAATAATACAATAATAAGCATTGTACGTAGCATATATTAAGACTTAGATATCCTAAAAATGAAATAGTATTAATTTAAAAGTAACTGAAAATTAAGAGAGTGTAAATATCAAGTTATTTTTAGGTAGTAAAGTTTGAACTGTGATTTCAATTTAAAATAAGAAAGATATTTTATATTTGTAATGGGTATTGACACAGTTAATAGTTATAAACATTATTTAATAATAATGTTCACTCTAATTTTTTTTCAACAGTTTTAACTATTGATTACCTTTCATCACAACCAGTAACATACATCTAGACTCATTAGAATAAATCAATTGAAATATGAACTGTTATTGTTGCCCAAACAAGTGAGGCCTCTATCATTACAACTTATTTGAAACGTTTAAAGATCCCTCTATTTGGGGATCACGATTTGTAAATATTTTTCAAAAATCTTTAATTATTTATTATATTCTCTTTTAATTTGAATAATGAAGACAACCTCATTATAATAATCAATTAGTCCAGTTGTTTATTTATGAATTTGATAAAAAATTTACTCGCAGTAATGTTGAGTGTAGACTATTTCAGTTTGTAGTGTACAAATTATACTTTGTACAATATTTCTGTTTATAGTCATTCATTTAGTGAGATTATTTCTACAGCATAATCCTTTATATTAATCAGTCAAAAAGTATTCATCTAAATGGTCATACTTGTTCATTATATTAATGATTAAGGGAAGGAAGGATTAAGGCAATAGCCTCATCATTTAGTGGACAGAAGGCAGTCAAATGTATTATGTTCACATTTTATATGTTAATATATTTACAAATTTAATATGTTTAATAAATTAAATAACACCTTACATCATTTTTTAATTTTGCTTTCAGCGCTGCTTTGATTCCTGTTTATAAATTAAGGTTATTATTATTTGAATTATAAGAATCTGTGTTTCTGACATGCAATCACAGAAGGAAGTTATTATTTGACTTTCTTTGTCTTCCTGGTATCTAAAACTAAATTTGCTTTCTGTTGAACTTAATATTGTGATGTTATGTACAAAATGACCGTTGTTTTTTATTGTCTCAAAAAAACGGGAAACAATAGTTTTATTTGGCATAAATTACCATAAAACACCTTGGTCATGGTTCAAAATTGACAAAAACTATGTAGTTCTTCTCCTTATAAAGAGTTATTTGTATCTGGAATTTTATAATTTTGTGTAACTTGTAGGAATCATTCTCATTCACATAAACTCAGATATAAAATCAAAGCAATTTCAGAAATGACTTTCGAGCTCAACAAGACGTTTAAATCAATCGAAATTTCAAAAGCCATTTTTTTTTATTACCACTATATTTTACTTACATGTAATTACTTATACGAAGTAAAATATTGTTGCCTAAATCTCTTGTTAAATCATTTATATGTTTAATGGGATCGGATAAGTAAGTTTCATAAACTCCAGCTGTATGTATATGTCTAAAAGAATTATCATCTAATTGATCATTTCAATTAGTTGTTACTAAGTCTCGTTCTAAAAATGAATATAACTTACATTGACTTAAATAACTACACAATATTGTTTTGTTTGATATTGTAGTTACGGTCTCACCTATGAGCGTGATATTATTACTAAAGTTTAATGGTACACTGACATTGTGTTGGATTGGAGGGATAGTGTAATAATGTTGAATCAACAAATACTGCTTGTATACAATAGCTGATAAATCTGCTGAAACGTTGCTATAGTTGCAAAGAAGCACATTTTGCTCTAATTGACCATAATTGTGGATATGTTGAACGCTTATTGTAAAAATGAAAGTTTTTTTAATATATGAATTATAAGCGCTACTGAATCTACATGAATTATAAGCGCTACTGAGTCTATATTCAAAGAATTTCAAATACCGCTATTAGTTAGAATAGGAACTAAATTGAATCTCTTTAGACCAAAGAAAAAATGGTACACGATAAAATGAGGAACAGCTGAATCGTTAATTAAGTCTGAAAGTCTGAATTCCTCCGTGCCCAGTAAGTGTAATGTAAACGACCTGGAACAAATATGTTTTATTTGGCTATTCACTGTTCTCTCAATTACAAATATGCAATTAATGTTATTTACATATATTAAACAATTTTTTTTATATTCAGTTTGTTATCTCGTGTTATTTACGCTTGTATTATTGTGTTTGTATCTAGCACACTACTAGGCAGCTATGTGGTTGTTCATGACAGACCAATGACCCAAATCTGAAATGACTCTTTAGTTAACCTAACACAACTATAACACTTACAAAAAAAGTTAGATTCCTTTTAGCTTTAAATTAATTTCAAGAATTACAAATATAGGTGAATTTAATGTATTATATTAAATATTAATCAAACTTTTCATCTATATTTTTGGAATTACTTAATTAAAATATTTATTGAAAGTTGGAAATATTCTTATGTAAACCTCGCAGGACAGATGCTATGTTAGAACAGAAATATTTGATTAATTTTATTCTAAATTATTCCTTTTATCACATGTTACTCGGTGCAGATCTTACATAGAATGTATGAAATGTGAATACCACTACTGCAGTTTAAAAGTAATGAATGGTTTGTCTAGTTCAGTGAGGAAATTACTAAATAAATAATGATAGATATTTTATGCTGAATATATTGCATGAAATGATTAATGTCAGATAAGACGAGGTTTGGAAGACAAGTTTTGAAGACAAAATCTGTCTTCCAAAAGTAAATCTTAAAGAAATATGACAGAACTGAAACAATAAACTTTTAAGAAATAAGTTTATAAATTACATGTATTTATAATTAACTCTTTACATTACTCCTTACTACAAATCTTTATTGTAAATGCATTAATTAATAACTTTGTGGAACTACGAGATTAATAATTTGACATGAAGTACATAATTTAGTAACAATTACATACAATTGTTTCTAATTCATAGAAATTATTTAATTTTACTGTCTGGAAAATGATTCGTTCAACTAAAGAATAGAAACTTATGTTACCTACTTTTCCTAGTCTATTTATGCATGTGTGGGATTTGGTATTACCTGGATCTCCTCGTTGTTTGTAACACTGTTTAAATTGTAACAGTGGTATAGCCTTTTCAGACCCATTGGGCCATGTGATACAGGTTATATGTTTCTGCTTGATGTTAATCAAGGTTTTGAATTTTTCTTTATTTTTCTGAGGTAATAATCACCTTCATGGCTGCAACATCTTCTTCTATATCTTCATTTAGTAAGCAATTTAATCAGTTAGTAGAGCAACCAGAGGATTTTTTGACTTCTAATTCTCTCTCTAATGATTTGAAACAGTGCTTAAAGTGTGTATATGACTTTGCTCAAGGGTGCAGTTTAAAAAGTGAAACTTCTTTACCGGAATTAGTTATTGAAGAGTTCGATGAAGAACAGATATGGCAAGAGTTAGAATTACAAAATGAACAATTGTTGCCTAAAGTTATTAAGAATGCTTCTCAAGTTTTAGTATATCCTTCTATTTCATTTCCAATAAAATTTAAAAACTTCAATATACCCAGTTCAGAAAAGGGTGTAAAGTCAAAGGTGGCTATTAAACCGACTGCAGAAGAAATATTCAGTTCTGAAGAAGAATCTGTAAACACTGACTCAGATGCTATAGATGATCAACATGGAGAAGCAGAGGTAGGAATGAGCGATAATGATTCTCTTGAAGAAGAAGAAGAAGATGATGATGATTCTAAAAGAAGAGGTAGGATCAAAATAAAACCATCTGTTGTAGATGATAAATTTTTCAAATTATCTGAAATGGAAGCTTATTTGGAAAAAGAAGAGAAAGAAAGCTCTGTTAAAGAAGAGGAGTGGGATTTCTTTGCTGATGAGGAATCTGATGAAGATGAGAATCAAATTATGTTCAAGGATTTTTTTGATGCACCAATAGATGAATCCACGACATGTGATGCTGCCGAATCAGAAAGTAAGCAGTCTGATGCGGATGAACCTGATGAGAATGACTCAATTATTTCTGATGTGGGACGTGCTGATAAAATAATAAAGTCAGATAAAAAGGTGAATTTTAGAGGTGTACCAAGTGATAGCGAATCTAGTGATAATGAACAAACCAAGAAATCAAAATCTAGTTTTGAGAAGAGAGAGGATAGATTAAGGAAAAGAATTGAACAGCTAGAAGATGATGCTCTAAAGGAAAAACAGTGGCAAATGAAAGGAGAAGTCAGTGCTAATGTGAGGCCCATAAACTCTCTTTTAGAGAACGATGTTGAATTCGACATGACCCAAAGGCCTGCGCCAGTCATAACTGAGGCCACTACTGCAAGTTTGGAAGATGTTATTAGAACTAGAATCAGAGATAAAGCTTTTGATGATGTTGAAAGAAAAATCAAGCCTGTCATTACACCTGCTGAATTTAAAAAGAAGTTAGTTTTAGACCAAGAAAAGAGTAAACTATCATTAGCTCAAGTTTATGAACAGGAATATTTGAAGCAAAAGGAAGAAATTAACACAGGTCCTGAAGAAAAGAAAGAAGTTGAACTAAAGGAACATGTTGAAATAAAAAAGATGATGGACTCTTTGTTCTATAAGCTGGACGCTTTATCTGATTTCCATTTTATTCCTAAGCCCGCCATAGCGGAAGCTAAGATTGTGAACAATACTCCAGCACTCAGTGCAGAGGAGGTGGGTCCGATGGCTGTTACTGATTCAGCTTTATTGGCTCCAGAAGAAGTAGGAGGTAAATTCAAGAAGAATTTGATGAGTAATGAAGAAAAGACTAAAACAGACAAGAAAAGAGAACGAAGGAAGAAGAAGATTTTCCAAGCTAAAAGAGCTAAAATGAGAGCTGGTAGAGGAATTGAAAGTACTCCTACTGCTGCGGACCAACTTAAGAAAGTGTTCAAGTTAAAAAATGTTTCCTCTTTGGAACCCAACAGTGGAGCGCAAGTAAAGAACTCACAAGACTTCTTTAACAAGCTTCAAGACAATGTTACGAATGAAGTTTCACCGAATAATCTCAAAAGAAAGGGTAAATCAAAATACGTGGCTAAGAGGTTGAAACTTTAAGTGAAAAGTTAGTATGAAACTCTAATCTGTAAAATTGTATATAATGTAATTATTGATTTGTAAAATAATATTTTTGGTATTATATATAATCCTTGAATAATTATTGACTTGAAATTGATAGAGTAAATGCTATTGAGTCAAATTTTAAGACCATTAAAGGTATTACAAATTACATGCTGAAGAAAACTGTATTGATAAACCAGATATTATAAATATAGTTTTTCAGTTCAGTTCAATATTCAATTCAGATTATACATGCGAGGGCTTATGAAGATTTAATTTCAATATTTTTTATTTAATGAAACACAGTTAATATACTGACAACATATACGCTATGATGTCAATAGTGATTGTAACGAAATGTAAGTACAAAAAATATAATTTTGAATAAAATTTTATTTTCGTAGACTATTAGGTTTTTACTTTACTATTATTGAAGTATAATGATAGTGAAAAAATTCGATCTCCGGATTTTGACGGATTTACATGTTCTGAGATTCCCAAAAAGTCATTTTATGACGTTTTTTCGATGATAACTGTGTGTGGGTGGGTGGGTTGGTGAATATCCAATAGTTAGGGGATGCTTCAGTCCACAATCTTTGATAGTTGAAATTAATTCTTTGCAAATAAAAAAGGCCTCGTAATGTTGATGTGCCCTATTGTTTGGGAGCAATTATGCATGATGGAAGAGTCGCCTTTTTTGCTAAAATGTGTGTTTTAGACAACTGTTTTTCCTCCTAACTATTAACTCTAGAGTCTTAAAATTCAGGTAATGTTATGGAAATAAAAAAAGGAGAAAATGAAAAAATTCTCAGGATTTAAAACAACTAGAAATTCTGTTTTTCAGTGAAATATAAAAAAAATGTTGACTTATGATTAAATCTGAAACCTTCTGAGGACGATACAAACCATAGCGTTTGACGGATCAAAATGAAGTGATACCTAAAAATAGAGCATTATGTTGGTAATTATGTGAGTTAAGGTAGTTTTTTAGAATTCATTAATCAAAAGGGCGTTAGGTTAACTTAATATTTTCAAAAAGTGGTTTTTGACGCTACATAGCTCATTAAGTAACAATGAAATCTTATCAAGAAAATTAACAGAAAAGTAAGAATTTATTAAAAAATTCGTGAAATTTCAATTACTACAAGAAGAAATAAATGATGTTTAAAGGTTTAATGAAAAAAATTGAAATTATTGAATGACTAATATGAGATGTAAGAACAGTAAAATCCTTACATATAAAAAATCAAGGCAAATCAAACACACAATTTCTGATACTTTCAATGGTATGATGGATTTGTCAAATATAAGGCTCTAATCAATCTGTATATTGCACCCTTAAAAAATAATATCAGATGTTGAGTTTCTTGTTTTTAAGAATCATATTATATGATAATATTACTATGTTATTGATAGTTCTAGATCGATAGTTTAAAGTTTGTTATAATCGATTAAATGTTTATAGCTACAATAAAACAAATGAAATCATTAAATTTCTATAATAACATTTTCTATACTATAATTAATTTCTATACATGTCTATAATAACTTATTATTTGAATAAGTATTCTAATTCATAACATTTAGATAAATAAAAAATTAATTGGTTGTCAAGAAGTTGGTTATTTTGCTTACTTATAGTAAAGTTGAAGGTAGTTCACTATTAAAGTGGTTGATTTTGAAAAATAAGTGTATATTTAGTTGAATTTCATTTAATGGATTGATTACTTTATTTCTTAAATACAGAATAACATAAATTTAATGTAAAAGTAAAAATGAAAGTATTTGTTTTTGTATGAATTTCTCAACATATCCGGAAATTTGAGGTATTATGATCAAGAAATGCTTATTTATTTTTTTTGTTTTATTTAACTGTTGTCTATTCTTTAAATAAAGTTAGAAATACCACATTAAAACACACGCTGTGCTGGTGGAATGATCTGGGTCCCAATATAGGTCGGAGGACAACTGTTTCAATTTGAGAGAGGAACAGTAGAAGGGATGTACGTCCACTTGATGCTCCATATTTTCATTTATAATATTGTTATCTAATAACTTGATACTATTTTACGTTTTTATTGTACATAAATACGAATAAGGATACTATATATAAATGTGTGTTTTTTTTTATTTATAAAAGGTTGTTTATTTTAGATGTACAGGTTTTGTCCGTAATTTTCGAGAGTGGATTTATTTAATAAATACTTAGTGGATATATTTAATTAATCACTGTAGTTTTTTCCCCTATTCCGAAACAAGGTTTGTTGGCAGATAAGCTTAGTATTTTGAATTCAGTATTTACGAGTGTTCTTGAATAACTCCAGATGTTGATTTGTCCAAAGGCCTTCCATACATTTATTCCAGTTTCATTGTTGCTTTATAGATGAATTCTAATTCAAATAATATTCAGATATGAATTAAATTTCAGTTTAAAATGCTATTTTAGTTAATTAATCTGCAATTTTTTAAGTAATCACTAATGTAATAACTTGCATAACACAGTTATGTTTCCTTGTTTTTCCAAATTCATCAACTTTAATTTTCTTACTTTAATCCCTGATCTCTGTAGGACACATTTATTTTACAATATATTACCTTTTTCCTTATTAGACTATTTCCATCTCCGCGCTACATCTTTTCATATTGTATATCTTATTTTATCTTATAAGATAGGATAATAAGTTTTATTTTACTTATCTTAGTATATCTTATTTTTTTGTATATAATCCTAAGAATTATTTAAGCATTTATTCTGCAGAGTTTTAACTGACTTAAGAAGAAAATTGTTATTCTTTCACAAGAAAATTTCATATTGCAATGAATTAGTTAATTTTGTTTAGATCACTCCAGATTTTTACCCCAAGGTATTAGTGGCCTATTAATATTCTCATTAGTATTGAAGGTAGTAATTCTATTCAGGCTTTTAAAATGAAAAAAAATCTCTGTGAATTGCGTATAAAAGTCATTAAAGGATGGTAAGAGTGTAAAAGCGTTTACTTCTTCGAATTCTTGCCAGAAAAGCATGTTTATAATACTGAACTTTCTCACTAATTATTCCTTACATGTCTATAAGGTCACCAATCCTACTTATCTCAAAAAGGTCAAAACAAAGGTTAAACTAATTATATTACTTTATTTAATTTATTCATCTATTAATAATTATATTTTACCCTTGTTTTAATTTATTTTTGTTTTACCATTATCAATTTCATACTTCAGAATTGTATAATTATATAAAAAAAAACCTGTTTGTGATATATAAAAGAGTGTTACTACACATATGTTTATTGGATACTAATTTCATGATAGTTTTATATCTAGATTGTATTTTCTCGTCCATTCAGAAATTTATCCTACGAAGAAATATGAGCAATGGAATAACCCACATATAAGAAAAGTCAAACGATGCTTACACTATTCACAATTTGATCTTATTTGTGTCTTCTCCCATTGACGGTAATTTTGAAATTTGAAACAATTGTTATTATTTATTTAATACTACCGGACATGCCCGTTTTTGACGGGTATTTTAAAAAAAATTCAAAATTTATACTTGGTGTTCCGAAAAATTATTAGAAATTATAGAATAGTAGAAGACATCTTTATTAGTACAGTCTATAACAATCATTAGATCTGAAGTTTTTTTACGTTTTGCAGCTTTCGATACTGACCTCAAATTTGATTTTATTCTAGGCTTAAATCTGATCTAGTACGTGGGTAGGTAGGACTCACTTTTTTAAAGCGAGCAAATTATGATAAACGCAAATAAAATTAACCAAAATATCTACTTGTTACTGTATCAAGTGTCAAAAAATACATGTATTAATATCGGTTTATACATTAGACCAACATATCTATCTATCTATATCTATTATATATATATATATATATATATATAGTTCAATATAAACAAAGAAACATAGAGAAATCAGAAGAACACACTTACAGTCTCTAATTTTCGGTTTGAACCGTCTTCAGGAGAGATAAGAGAGGGAAACCAAGCGCACTGGATCAGAGACGGTTGGAGACCTAAGACGGGTCTCCAACCGTCTCTGATCCAGTGCGCTTGGTTTCCCTCTCTTATCTCTCCTGAAGACGGTTCAAACCGAAAATTAGAGACTGTAAGTGTGTTCTTCTGATTTCTCTATGTTTCTTTGTTTATATTGAACTATATTTGTCCGTTTTGGATCGTATTTCCAACGAAAAAAAGTGTATATATATATATATATATTGTTACAAGAAGCAGCAGCTTCTGCTCTCACGATTTTTGAGCTGGTGGCCTCGATCTTGCGGGCGATTTTTCTATCTTGTGGTTGGATTCTATTGCTGCTACTTTTAACAATATTTGCATATAAGAAGATTTGCGCCCGATTTATACCAATATATATATATGACTGTCGTCCCTCCGTCAATTCACTTCTTCTCCTGAGGACGACCGCCATTACGGTCGAAATATTGAAAAGTGAGTCTTTGTTGTGTTTCTGTTTATGTGTCACTGCTTATTTTAATTGTTATTTGTCCTGCCGGACCGTTTTTCGTTTATCATGGTATATATATATATATGTATATATATATGATCAAACCACAATAAGAAATGGGAAAACAAGACTAAGATTTTCAACCGTAACAAGCGGTCTTCGTCAGAGTCAAAAACCCAACTGAACAATAGATGCAGAAAACATCTGGTGAGGAGTTGAGAAGAGTGGGAGGGAAGAGTGGTATTTTAAAAGGGTGAAAGAAAGTAAGGTGAAAGGGCACAAATAAATATGTTTTTTTAGCAAAAAACAATGAAAATTATCAAAAGGGCCTTCCATCTACCACTATAATAGAATTAATTAAGTTATGTGTGCTAGATTGTCATTTTCAATTTGAAAATAATTATTATATTAAAAAATTTGGTCTTGCTATGGGTAACTGTTTATCCCCCCTCCTAAGTAATTTATATATGGAGTTTTTTGAGAGTAAAATGTTAAGCTCAATTTTGCCCAAAAATGTTAAATGGTATAGATATGTTGACGATATTCTTTGCATTTGTCCCAATTCTTTAAATAAAGTTGATTTCCTAACAAAATTGAATTCATTAGTGCCAACAATCAAATTCACAATGGAAGTAGAAATAAGTGGTAATTTGCCCTTCTTAGATGTCCTGATCCATAGGTTACCTAATGAGTTACGCTTTAGTGTATATAGAAAACCTACGAATGTACTTGCATACGTTCATTTTTATTCATCGCATCTAAAAAATGTTAAAATTTCTGTTTTTAGAAATATGTTTTTGAGGGCGTTAAGAGTTTGCTCCCCTGAATTCCTTAATGAAGAGATTAATAACATTAGGTCAATTGCCCTTTCATTAAAATACCCCTCTTCTTATATCGATTTAGCTTTGAAGGGTGCGAAAAAAACTTTCTCTAATACTTCAACAGAGCCCCCTTTATTATCAAATTCTATATTTTTGCCATACCACGAATCACTGGACCCCCTTCCAAGATTAGCCAAACAACTTGATTTTAATATGGTGTTTTCTAATCGTAATAACGTGGGTAACATGTTAATAAAAAACTCTCCCAGCGAATTGGAGTCCGCTGGTATTTATAAAATACCGTGCAAAAATTGCCATAAAATTTATATTGGTCAAACTGGTAAATCATTAAAAACACGTGTAAAACAACACCAATATAACATAAGTAGACAGGAAAAAAGTAGTGCCTTATTCTTGCATATAAAAAATGAAAATCATCATATTGATTGGACAGGAGCTAAATTTATTACCTATGAAAAATCAATGTTGTTAAGAAATATTATTGAATCGTCTCTAATTAAATTTAATAGATCTAATATTATAACATTAGTAACGGTCTCTTCAAACTTGATACTTTCGTCACGAGGGCAATAGCCTCTTCAAAGAGGGTTGACAGCTAGGGGATAGTTTTTTACTTTTTCTTACTGTATTCCTTTGTTTCCCCAAACATCCCTTTCTGGACATTAGTCCTTTCCTGCACTTTCACCCTTTTAAAATACCACTCTTCCCTCCCACTCTTCTCAACTCCTCACCAGATGTTTTCTGCATTTAGTGTTTCAGTTGGGTTTTTGACTCTGACGAAGACCGCTTGTTACGGTTAAAAGATCTTAGTCTTGTTTTCCCATTTCTTATTGTGGTTTGATCATTTACTGTATCTATAGCAATGCTCTTCACGTGATACTGTGGAATTGTTATATAACTTGTATAAAATATTGTAGTAAAGAAGCTACATGCATTTAAATTTATTTGCTTCAAGATACACAAAAAAATTTTTTTTTCTTGGTTCTGCATAAAATTATAAATAAATATATAGAAATAATATAAATTAAAATAATAAATGTTGCTGGGTAGCAGCACATGCAATGACAGATAACGGCTTTGTTGGTTTGGTATTAGAACCTAGCCTTGAGTAAGTAAGTTTTTTGAATTGGTTTTGTTTTTTGTTAGTTTATAGCCCTGAGGTGATTCCTTATATTAACCCTGACCAAATTCCAAGAAGAAGAAAAAGTGTTTATATGAACTAAGTACATGAGGCTTTTATTAAACAGAATTTATGGAATAATAAGCCGTTAATGAGGGGTTTAAGTATTTTTTTTACCACAATTCTATGAACTGTAGTACAGATAAAGAATTTTTTACCTGTTTTTGTAAGGTTTTATTGAGTTTGACTTTTGAAAGGTTGTTTTGTTTTTCATTAGTTCCATAGTATATTGTGTATGTCTGTGTTTAGTTTGCGGTTTCATTTTCATAATGAGAGGTGAATGAAATGGAAGCTGTGAAATCCAATGAGCACTTGACATTCAAACAACTTCCTGCCCAGAGATGATCTGAAAGAAGTGTTGGTGATTCTGGTACTTGAGCTCCATTGAGTAACGGTGCTACCTTCACCCAGACACCTGTCATTAGGGATTCAAACCGAACCGATTCCACATTTACCGCCTCATCTTATTGAAGTTTCCTGAAACTTCTTCAGGTACCGTTACATGCCTATCAGCTTCAATTTAGGTTGACTGGCTGAGTAAAGTGCCTAGTACCTTGAGAATTGCTAACAGCACGCAAAATCATCTATAAAAAACAGGCAGTAGTTTAGATTGACCAGTATTTGCCATGGTTGAAAAGAATGTAATGAATTTAAAACTATAAGACACGTTTAGGTTAGGATAGCTTGTGGCAGTCCTACAAGCAACACACATAAGCTGAACATTGCCCCTTTGTGATACCACACGATGAACATTCAACTATATTTCTAGTCCTAAATTTTGCCTATCTCAAGCATATTTAGAGAAAGGATCTTTGACGAATACCTGACATCATCCAGGCTTGGGGCCGACAGCTTAACACCCTCTCGAAGGATGACGTATTTAGATCTAATCATCTCTCGCGTGAATAAAACAAGAGCCAGAGTGGGTATTGAATTCCGGATCAACCAGTTCAGAGTTAAATAGTGAATTATTTAAAATACAGTAATTCCTCATTGAAATATTAGTCCTCGATTTATTCACGTGGGAGGTGAATAAATCTCAGCACGCTGTTCCTCGGAGAGGACGTTCAAACATAGGTCCCGAGACTGTACCTTTATCAGGTACTAATAAATAGACTCGAATTAAGCAAAATTTAGGATAAAAAAAATCTATATATTAAAAAAATCATATTCGGCATAAGTCACAAATTGAATAAAGCTCTTTGTTCTTGATGCTGTCACTCAAAGTTTTTGTTTTTCTTTTTTAATACAAAGGATTAATATATACACTTCACAATCAAGCCTTTATTAGTTGATTAACTTCTTAGTTGACTAATTTAAAGGTGACCAACATTTGAAATTATTAAATAAGATTGTTGCAATAATTTATTTTGTTTGTATTTACTTGTTTTATTAAAACTATGATAATGTGACAAATCAATTATTGAAACTTTATGAATTTTTGAATTGGTTTGCATATTTTAGAATTATAAGAATTTTAAAAATTTGTTCCTTTTTGTTTTCTTCAAACACCTGTAAGTATAGGTTCCTTTCTTTAGTGCTTTCTATGGGTGGAAAATATGGTAACACCTATTTTAGTTTTTGGACAAGTAACAGGGATTTTTTCTATATCGGGAGTACTGACAACTAATGAGTCATCAGTTGAGGTTCTATTCTTACTACTTTTATTAAAGATTTGCTAAAGAGTACTGGATGTCATAATATAATAACTATTTGATAATCTAATTAAGTTTTTTTTAAAAGATATTCCAATTTTTAAATGAAATTGCGATATGTAACGAGCACTTGGGGGCAAGGTTATCGAGTACTGGTAGGTCCGGGGTTCATTACCCACTCTGGCCCTCGATTTATTCACGTGGGAGGTGAATAAATCTGAGCACGTTGTTCCTCAGAGAGGACGTTAAGCCATAGGTCCCGAGACTGTACGATTTCAGGTTCTCGTTAAAGATCACTATTCTAAATAGACTCGAATTAAGAAAAATTTAGGAGCGATATCAGGTTTCCTTTAAAGATTACTACTCTAAACTCAAGCAAAATTTAGGAGCGATATCAGGTTTCCTTTAAAGATTACTACTCTAAACTCAAATTAAGCCAAATTTAGGACTCCTAATGTAGAATCAATGTTCATTGTGTCGTCTCACAAAGGGCCCAATATTCGTTCTATGTGTATTCCTTGTGGGACTAACACGGCCATTGAAACTTAACCTAATGAGCGATTGTCACCATTCTGGTTTCGTGAGGGTTTTTTAGCATTCTGCAAGAGGCAGCGTGGACAAGAATTCCATTTCTCCATCATCACATCTGTCACTCTATGACAGCATCTAGCTTTGATCATCTACTCTCTAAACTTTGGTATTCGGTGAAAATAGCTACTTTGCTACCACACCTAATCCACACTTTCCCACCTATAGCGGCACAGACTTTCAATAGTAGCAGGTATCAGATCTGACACTGCTGATTACGACTCGCTCAGTAGTGCACGAGGCAATCATTGGTCATTGAACTTGCATATTCCCGTATCGTAACCACAATGGTGATTTATGAAGTCTAAAGTTAGAAGACTTCTAACTTTAAAATAGTTTAAAATTTGCATTTATGTTTTATTTTTTAAAATAAAATTTTCAAAATTGTTTAGTTGAAAATGAGCATATAAAAAATGATCAAAGTTATTATTATTTTATTAATTAATTAATATTAATAAATAAATTTAAATAAATATTAATTAATTAATATTTATTTATAGTTAAATATTAAATAAATTAAATAGTTCAATTAAACATTTTTCTTTTAAAACCCTCTTACCGCTGTATGCTGTCACCGGTACAAGCATCATACGAAGTAAAACAGATGCATTACATTAATATTTAAGACACTTTGAAAAATAAATAGCGATTGAAACAAAAAATTTCTAAAACTTCAAAGTTGAAGCACTCACGTCTAAAACGTTGGAGTCAAAAACACAGAAAACAGATAAAAACTTGAGTGAGTGATTGTCTTCTTTCTGTGCTTGTGATTTTGGAGTTTTAGTTGTAATATTTAAGATATTTTACTGACTTCTAAGGCATTATGAAACCTTATTTATTTGGTAAAATTTGTTAATTTACAATTCTTTTCCTTAGAATTTTGGTTGTTAATGTTGTTAACCAGTAAATCGTATAAAATGTAGACAGCACAAAGAAAGTAAGGAATTTTAACAAATAACTGTTTACAAAGTAAATTTTTTATAAATAAAAAATTACACCTGAATTAACAACCCAGAATTTGTAGTCAAAATGAACTACTTGACTTTTCAAGCATTTAAACCGTACGAAAACGTCATCTGCTATTAGGTAACATTTATTCAATAATTTATGCCAATAATGTAATTCAATCATCATTAGGATATATATTATAATTAATATAAGAGGAGTGACGAAGACAGTGACCTCAAGGTCTCCAGAGCTCTCCCTTAAAGCATATATGTTTACATAACAAAACCACTGTCAAAATGTTTTGCTTTATATTTTTTAAAAAAATGTTTTATTTCATTTACTCAATTATAAAACAATAATTTTATTTTATTTTCTGCAATTTCTTGAGATTTTTGAAATTTTAGAACCAATTCAATAAAATTATATTTATAAGTACAAGTATGTTATTTATAAGTAACATTAGAATTTTTCATAGGCAGCCTTTAATGTGCTCATTTGTAGCTTATTGAAACTTTTATCAATTCGTACGATGGATTTGTAAATTTTAACTATATTTATCAGTACCTATCATATTGTTAAAAAAAGATAACTTTGCTCAATAATAGTATTAATTACAACAATTTTTGAAACATGATAACTTTATTTCTGTTCAATCCATATAATGACCCTTAT
This sequence comes from Hermatobates lingyangjiaoensis, assembly GCA_026182355.1. NCBI lineage: Eukaryota > Metazoa > Arthropoda > Insecta > Hemiptera > Hermatobatidae > Hermatobates > Hermatobates lingyangjiaoensis. Next base: position 241,685 of record JAPFBL010000319.1, on the reverse strand, counting down.
TATTTATAAGAAAAAATGGGGTCTTACTTGGCTCACCTCTAATTAAGAAGTATTGATGTTGTTTGACACGCAATTTTAATGAGTTACCAGTCAGGCCTGTGAATATTTTATGACAGCATTAACACGGAATTTCGTAAATAACACTGTATATTAAATATATTGTACTACATATATGTAAATAAATATATATATATATATAAAGATTTCACATAAACACGTGAAATAACAAGCAATGATCAAACCACAATAAGAAATGGGTAAACAAGACTAAGATCTTTCAACCGTAACAAGTGGTCTTCGTCAGAGTCAAAAACAGTTGGGTTTTTGACTCTGACGAAGACCGCTTGTTACAGTTGAAAGATCTTGGTCTTGTTTTCCAATTTCTTATTGCGGTTTGATCATTGATATATATAAAACAAACACTTTTTCTTCTTCTTGGAATTTGGTCAGGGTTAATATACGGAATCTCCTTTTTGCCAACGTTTCGTCTTTATTTTAAGACATCTAAACTAACAAAAAAAAAACAATAAACAATGGACATTTGTCATTTCTACTTTAGAAACATCATAACAAATTCAAAAAACTTACTCAAGGCTAGCTTCTGTTACCTTACAACATAACCGTTATCTGTCATTACATGTCATTACATTTATAGCCCTGAGGATGTCTTAAAATAAAGACGAACCTTTGGCAAAAAGGTGATTCCGTATATTAACACTGACCAAATTCTAAGAAGAAGAAAAAGTGTTTGTTTGTAATTTTGTGGTCAAGAAAACAGTATCATATATTCTAATGTAGTGCAATCTGTTATTATGTGGTATTTACTCATTGTAGGGTAAAAATCTAATGAAATGGTCTCCACATATAAAACTTTCTAATGTAGTGCAATCTGTTATTAAGTTTTATATGTGGAGACCATTTCATTAGATTTTTACCCTACAATAAGTACCATATATATATGTAGTTCACAAAGAAAAGAGAAAAACAGATAAAAGCACACACAAAAAAGACTCACAACGACATTTCGACGTCATCGTCGTCATCGATCACGAATGTCGAAATGTCGTTGTGAGTCTTTTTTGTGTGTGTTTTTATCTGTTTTTCTCTTTCTTTTGTGAACTAGTAGTCCTGTTGGACGGTTTAATATATATAATATATATATATATATATATATATACTTTTTTTCGTTGGAAATACGATCCAAAACGGACAAATATAGTTCAATATAGACAAAGAAGCATAGAGAAATCAAAAGAACACACTTACAGTCTCTAATTTTCAGTTTGAACCGTCTTCAGGAGAGATAAGAGAGGGAAACCAAGCGCATATATATATATATATATATATATATACAACAGATTCAATAATATATCGACCGTTTGATAGAATAGGTGTGTTCTCTAAACGGGGTTTGGTCAATTTCCAGGATAAAAAATCAAACTCTCGTTGCCAACGTTTCAGTTTTATTTAAAACCTTTTTCATAGGCCTACAAACAAAGGATAATAAGAAATCACATATCAACATCAAACATATACACAATATGAAAATGGATTGTTACAACTTATGAATATTACAAGAAATATTTCAGAGATACATAAAAAAATTATTACTTACAGAAGTAAGAATTTTTTAACTAAGAAAATGAAATTTACATTATTAAAATTTTAAAAAATCTTACTTCTGTAAGTTATTGTTTTATGTACCTCTGAAATATTTCTGCTTGTAATATTCACAAGTTGTAACAATCCATTTTTATATTGTGTATATGTTTGATGTTGATATGTGATTTCTTATTATCCTTTATTTTTAGGCCTATGAAAAAGGTTTTAAATAAAACCGAAACGTTGGCAACGAGAGTTTGATTTTTTATCCTGGAAAATTGACCGAACCCCGATTAGAGAAGACACCTACTTTATATATATATATATATATATATTATATACTACTACTATATTAACGTTCAAAACACAATAAGAAATGAGAAAAAAAAACTAAGTTTATTCAACCGTTTCAGTACCTTTATGTCAATTCTCTCGAAGTATTACTAGTTAAATAAAGATTATTTTACGGCCATTAAAAAGAAACTGTATTAAATTGAAGGTTAGGAGTATCAAACGCTATAAACATCCGTAATGGTTTATTCCAGTTAGACTAATCCTTAAATATTAACGACACGACACCTCTCTTGCTTCTCTCCTTTCTCAATACCACTCCAAATGTTCGATTTAATTGTTTCAGTTCTTGTGTGACTCTGACGGAAACCAGTTGTTTTAGTTGAATGATCTTAGTCTCTTTTGTGAAGTTTAATATTTATTTTTCTATATTTTAGAATAGACGCTCATTATCTATTTCATTTGGTATTTAGTGTGAAATCTTCTAAAGAACACTTTTTTTGGTTTGTATATTCTAAAAAAAACCGTCATTGCCTACAGGAATACGTTCACCAAAGAAATGGATGTATCAATGTTTTTCATAAATAAATGTGACTTAAAACCTCGTTTAGTTTTTAATCTCAGTTTTATATTTCTCTCAAATGGTTTACTGATGCCGTTAAATAACTTTCTCTGTTAATAGTATTGATAGCAATTGGGTTCATCTGACATAGTTTGTTAGAAAGTGTAATTTACTATTTACGACCTTTTCTGTTCATTGCAAAAAAAAATATGAGTAATAACAAGCGAAACACAATAATAAATTTTAGCATATTAATGTTGCTGGTTGTGTTGACGTGAGAGATGCTGGTATAATAGCAGAAGGAAAAGGGAGTGTGAGGATGAAGAGGATTTAGCGCCACTTGAAGAGAGCACTGGCAGTCATAACGTGATCCACTTTACGACGCAGGATACCGCCATGACCCATAAAGCATGTCCCATGTCCTCAACCTCACCGCCTCTCTAGTATCATTCTACCTTTAAATATTCACCGTCTGCTGCCTGTTTGCAAACCTGATTCTACCTCCCTTACACCAGTCTTGTTATGCCGCACTGACATATTATTACTATCGGAATGTTAACTGAACAACTACTATTCGCCTCTGTACATACAGAAGGTTTGGCAAAATGATCTGACACATTTGTAGGTTTAATAAAAGTCAAATAAAGTAGAGAAACAAAAAAAGTGCTTTTATTTTTCAAAAACATGTATAATGCCATTCTGTTTTTTAGGTTTTAAAAATTAAATCAGTCAAACAGGATCCGTATTGTCCACACACTTTTGAAGGCGTTCACGAAAGTTGCCTATAACTCGGCGCGTCATTTTATGTGGAATGACAGTAATTTCTTGACGAATTGCACCTTTACGTGTTAAATAGATTGAGGTGATTAATGTATACTTCTGATTTAAGGTATCCCCTGAGACAAAATCGCTAGGATTGGATCACGTTTAAGGGAGATGTTCCCTGGTCATTTGATATCCTTGTGTGGTGACATCGGTTGGTCCGACCGTTCACCGGATTTATTTATTTGTTTTCTGTTTATTGCTTAAACCAATCTCCTAGAGGGTGATAACGTCAGCCGTTTACCGGCTTTTTGTGTGATTGATGATTCTACAGATTCTAAATAGGGAGTCCTAAATTTTGCTAATAATGGTTAGAAGACATGTCTTCTAATGTTTATTTGTAACAAATAAACAGAAATGTCTATTTATTACGTACTAGGTTAGGTTGCAGTGGCAGCCCCACAAGGGAACACACGTAGGCCGAGCATTGGAACTTTGTGATACCACACAATGAAGATTGATTCTGCAGTGGGAGTCTTAAATTTTGTTTAAATCAAATGTATTTAAATTAGGAATCTTTAACGAGTACCTGACATCGTACAGGCTCGGGACTGACGGCAAACGTTCTTCTCCGAAAGACGACGTGCTCAGATTTATTCACATCCCGCGTGAATAAATCGAGGGCCAGGTGGAGATCGAACCTCGGACTAGCAGCCCAGAGGTAGGTACGTTACCCACTGATCTAACCTGACCCTCAACACCTGATTTAAATCCGTGCGACTTTTTTCTCTGAGGATACCACAAGTCAAGATACATAGTAATCGCCCTTTATCTATTGAACAACTTATTGATGCAATTCTTTAAGAAATTACTAACATTCCACAAGAAATGTCCCACCCAGTTTTAGATAACTTTCGTGAACTCCTTGAAAAGTGTGTCTAGAATAACTGATCCCATTTGACTGATTTAATTTTTAAAACCTAAAAAACAGAATAGCATTATATATACTTTTTGAAAAATAAAAACATTTTTTCTTTTTTTAATTTATTTGAATTTTATTAAACCTTTAAATGTGTCTGATCATTTTGCCTAACACTGTATAAATAGTCGAATTAAAACTGAGAAGGATTCTTGTATGAAAGTATGAACTGATATATACATCTAAATATATATGAAAAATTCATTATCAACTATAACTCTTGATATAAAATATGAATTAAATAACTAAATGAAAAAAAAAAATATATTGGATACAATGCTCTAAGGTCTTTCATTATAGTATCATCAGAGAGCTAAATGATCAGTTAATTTAGCTCTCTAACTATATATTTATAAATATAGTTAAAAGTATCGACGTGGAATAGAAACAAAACTAAAGTTTATCGGGACTCGGTCAGTTCATCAATTTCAACAAATTAAACTCAACAAATAATAATTTATTATTCTGTCATTGTTATCCTAATACTCAAGATTGTATGTAATTTTTCATAGTATACTTCTTTTGTTTGTGTTTTTAAAAAAAGTACGTATTAAAATTCTTGTTTTCTTCTGTTTATAGGACTTTGGAAAAAGATTTTATATAAAATCGGAACATCGGCAATGAGAGTTTGAATTGAAAGTGGAAGAAACTGACCGCATCCCGATCTATCATTTTTTAGTTGTATATCTGTCACACGGTCGAGAATTTATTAGTGTATATATATATATATATATATATATATATAAAGATTTCACATAAACACGTGAAATAACAATCAATGATCAAACCAAATTAAGAAATGGGAAAACAAGACTAAGATCTTTCAAAACGTAACAAGCGGTCTTCGTCAGAGTCAAAAACCCAACTGAAACCAAAAACCAACTGAAGATGTTTCAGTTGGGTTTTTGAGTCTGACGAAGACCGCTTGTTACGGTTGAAAGATCTTAGTCTTGTTTTCCCATTTCTTATTGTGGTTTGATCATTGATAATATATATATATATATATATATATATATATATATACATATAAAAGAGATCTTAGTCTCCAAATTAACCAATTAAAAAATAAATTTTCTGTCCATGTTATCCTCCTAACTTTTTAATAGTCGTATAGTCTCTGCTGATGTACATTATAGTTCTGGTCCTGGGAGGGACCGCTGTGATTGTAGTTTTCTCATTAGTGCTTATTTTCTTGGTGCTAATAGGCTGTGCACCGTTAACGAGGAGATTTCCCCTTTACTTTCTTCGTCCTCCGGTACTTCTTCTATCTTCAAGGAGTCGCCTTTTTTCTCCTACCGTACAACAATATAAGATCTATCTTTTCTGATATCTTTTTTCCAAAGGCTTTCTATACTGCTAGTGGTATGATTCAATGTGGACGTGGTTGCTGTCTTACAACGTCCTAATATCAATCCTGCTTCTTCCTTTGCTTCTTTCCATAGTAATCACACCTACCTAATTCCTAGAAAACTTTCTGTACTTTTTGTAACTATGATTATCAACCGGACTGTACCCAGTGTGATGCTTTTATGTGGGATTAGCTTCCACCAAGCTAATATTTCGTATCAATAATCATGAGCAAAAGGTACTCTGTTGGCTAGTGCAGTAGCAAGAAGCTCAGCACTTATGCTGGGTCCAGCGGTAAAAGTTTTTCTATGGTTTTTGTTGAGTGTCCCGTTTATTGAGTGCACGTTCCTCTGTGCACAAAAGTTACATGGCAGTCAGCCAGCAGGTACAATGGCGTTTCTTCCTCTTCTTTGCAGAATCTGCACAAACCATCATTGATAATGGGCATATAGCGTCATCAGAACAGTACAAAAAATCAAGACAAAAGTTAACAGATGGTTACAAAATGAACAAAATGAACATAATTTATATTACTCCATTTATATTATATATAAATCTGACTTATATATTATATATAAGTCGTACGTGTATATATATTATATATATATATTTAACGTATTATAAATTTTATATTATTAAATAATATTAATCAATTTAACATTATTTTATAATTTTAAAATTTCACCTGAAATTTTAAATTTTATCTGAAAATTCTTCGATCTCTTAAAATATATGCTTATATTTTAATATAAGTTAATATATGGTGATATTTACTTAAATAAAGTTGCAGGCTTTCATGAATTAGAATAATTTAACCCGATATCTGAAGAGACAAGCAGAATGGAATGAAGAGAAATTAATTTACAAGATTTTTATTATGAACGCTTTTAGTGTAAAACTGCTAAAAGGAAAAATCAGAATTTAAACAAAGTGAAAGCTGGTTTATATCTAGGAAAAGTACATGTAGGTCGATTCAATTCATTGGGTCATACTTACAGTTGTGTTTCATTAATAAATATCACAAGAAATGAAATTAGTATTTCTCAAGAATAGTAATTTTATATTACAATTCGCATAGTGATTATTACCCGCTAACTGTTGAATGTAACCAATTATATGTATTTAATTGGCTGATTTCCAGCAACAGCTGTGGGTCATTATAAGAATGCAGGTCTCTCCATGAGAACTGTGTCTCGGTGTGAGTCGGTGGTTGTAAGGCCAAGATCCATGCACTTCCTTTTCAAGATATGACTTCATGCACCGCTGATGACTGCTTAGTGATACTGGGGGTGAACCTTGACTTACTGGGAACTTCTTGGTTTAAAACTACTCTAATGACAATGTGCTGATTTCATGCTTTATCTGCAGTTTATCTTCTAGCACTACTAAAAGAAGATAAAAACAATTTTCACATACTACTGATGATAAATTGACAACTCCAAACTTATATATTCGAAGTTTTTCGTCACATCTAATTGAATACAAAATTCATTGATGATAGCTTGTAAACATTTACTATATTCTTATATCCCTGACCTGCAACAACTGAAAGAAAATTAAAATCGTTTATTAGTTTTTATTAAAATCTTGTATATTTCATCTTTAAAGAACACTTTTTCCTTGGACACTTCATCCATTTACTACTGTTGAATGTATACTTCAAATATAGTTCTTAATTCACTTTTTCGTAAAAATATAAGCCAGCTTGATGCAATTCTTTTGACTCTGTGCAACTTCTACAGGCCTTGTAGTTTTCCTATGAAGCATAATTTAACCCACTCAACTCTAATATATCTGGTTCTCTGCACTATGTTTGCAGTCATTGGCCATACTTACTATTGCTCGACACAACCCTAAGGGCAGCGTACTTGATATCGAGGATATCACCTGCAAAGACGATGTCTGTGGTGATTATAACACATTGTACCAGTTTGCTGTATTGTTTCTTTCTCTTTTTAATAATAGCCACATACAGTGAGAGTTGACTTGATGTTTTAAGCAGTCACTTTTATTTCAGTTGCTCCTTTTTATCCAAAGTAATAGTCAATACTAATTATAGTGTGAATGAAATTAATTTTATTTCTTAATCACCTTTACAATGGTTTTGGCTACTGAGAGCATAAACTTAATTAGTTCTTTTCGCCCCATCAAAGAAACGACATTTCTCTTGGGCCAGAATATTAAATAAACAGTCCATTGAGACCATAAATGGTTGCGGTCTGTTTTTAATGAGTAAGAAACAGGGAGCTGTCTGTATGCAAATCGCTACCGGCCAGTCACGTGCGCATGTTTTCAGCTCAGCTAGTAGAGTCTTGCTGGTCGATATGCCTCTCTACCTCGACATGCAAATTAATAGCCTCAATTGCTCTTCGTATAAATCAAAAATCGATCAATTTTTCTTTTATATATGTGTATGTGTTCCGTTTGAATAAGGAACTATTCTTTTCCTTTCATTTTCAGCTTTGTATATTTATAAATGGCTAAGACCTTATAATCTACAGCTTTAATGCTTCACATATCACTTTTTAATCAAAACTATTTATAATGATGTGATGAACATATATTTAATAACTGTTTTATTTTTGTTCTGCTTTCAAAGCCCACATTCATAGGTTTTTACCTTTCAAGTTGATCTAGAAGTGGAAAGTATTGCTCACTTGTCATTTGGAATCCTATTTTTTTTATGGATGATCCACATTGATCATCCCCTGTCCATAACTTCTCAGAATCATAAGTCATCCATCACAAGTCAAATTGTTATAGTTTTTGTTATCACTGGCCTGTATGGGTATATAAATGATTTGTTATTTTTTTAGTTAATGCTGTAGTCAGCTTGATGTTAATTCCACAATTTTAAAACCATTACCTATAATAGTTTAAGAGGAAAAAATGTTCTTAAAATCCTATTTTTTTCTGAAGGTGACTTTTCATTGATGAAATATGACCTCATAAACTATATTACTTCTACATTCTAGGGTAAATGAAAAAATAAAACATAAAATTGGTCCATCAAACGATGTACCCTGTAGCATTCCCAAAAACTTATGAATACCCTCACAACACACACTCACACACACACTCACACACACACACACACACACATACACACACACACACACACACACATACACATACACACACACACACACACACACACACACACACACACACAACACACACACACACATACACACACACACACACATATATATATATATATATGAAGAACACAGAAAGTCACACGGACGGTCTACACGGACCTTTCATTTTATTCGAAGTATATATATATATATATATATATATATAATAAACGAAAGGATGAACATGCAAGGTGCTCAGAAACTGCATATTGGTCCAGAACCATATTGTGGTATAGGACAACATACGTATCGTACTATACAAGAACTCCTTAGGAGCGAGGATAGGGAAAACAGAAAGAAATGCTGGGATTCTCTTCAAGGGCACAGACAATCAAAGCTAGTTCTCAATAAGTTTGAGAATAAGCAAATCTTGTATTATAGGTAAAGGAACAGGAATAATCTAAAGATTTTCACCCGATTCATAACGGGTCACTGCAAACTTAATGGCCATCTGTGAGGAATGGGCATTATCAATGATGGTTTGTAAAGATTCTCTAAGGAAGAGGAAGACACACTGTTGCACCTGCTGGTTGATTATCAAGCCACTTTGCTACACAGAGGCAGGTGCTTTGGGACACTCAAGAAAGCTAGAGGAGAACTTTTACCGTTGGACATAACAAAAGTGCTAAGCTTCTTGGAGGCACTGAAGCTAACTGGGGTACTGTAGCACAGAAGAGGGGAAAAACAGTAGTTCTTAGGACGAAGTGCTATAATCACCCTCAATGAAAAATAATAATAATAGTATATATATATATATATATATATATATATATATATATATTATATAAAGATTTCACATAAACACGTGAAACAACAATCAATGATCAAACCACAATAAGAAATGGGAAAACAAGACTAAGATCTTTCAACCGTAACAAGCGGTCTTCGTCAGAGTCAAAAACCCAACTGACTCAAAAACCCAAACTCAGTTGGGTTTTTGACTCTGACGAAGACCGCTTGTTACGGTTGAAAGATCTTAGTCTTGTTTTCCCATTTCTTATTGTGGTTTGATCATTGATATATATATATATATATATATATATATATATATATAATATAACAAGATTTCACATAAACACGTGAAATAACAATCAATGCCCAAACCACACTATGAAAAGGATATTTACTTTTATTCTAACATCTGATAAACGACCAAAATTTGCTCAAATTGGCTCAGCGCTCACCAAAACTAGTTTGTTAGAGAATAAAAGAGAAGCAAGATTTAGATTTATACTATGTTTATCACTGTATTCAACTAAACTTATAGTGTACCAGATTTTTGAAGACACTCTTAAATTGTCGTAACTATGTTGATATAATTCACGTACGAGTACATGAGAAGAAATTAATGCCGATGGGTTTGTGACGATTGACTGAGTGAATCACGTAAAATACATTATCGATTTCGTTCGAAATAGTAAACAATTCTTCTTCTGAAAAAATTATAAGACTATGGATTATTTTATTGCATACAAGAATGTGACTAGAGTATTTAGCGTTGCATCAATTTGCCTAGGTTTTACTAACAACGGGTGCACAATGTTTTACCTATATTCTTTAGCAGAATCTCTGATTTCATTTCATTGTAGTTTAGTTAAAGGAAAATTTGAAATCAATGAGTTCAGGGTAGGTAACATTATTTCTAGCGGACATATACTTTTGATAGTATTTCAAAATTAAATCGTTTGTCAACATGTTTTGATTGATGTTTAGACGAAGAAATCATTTTGGCAAAATTTTTTTAGATAAATCTCATTGACAATTCCAAATTACTCTCAAAAATTACAATTTGAGTATAAACAAAATTGTCTATTGACTAAAGTCGTATTAACAAAACATCATTGTAGAAAAACTTCTTCCTTTTCATTCTTTCTTTATCCAACGCTCGTCCGTGGCGCTTCTGCCCGTTGACACCTAGCAGTCGAGTGTAGGTTAGCGAGTCGTTGTGCGGTCGGTCCAAGGTTGATGTTAGTGGATGTCAGTGCAGTGCAAATTAAAAAATGATATCCTTCCATCCTCCCATCACCACACAGAGGGTACTGGTCACTGTTTTTTTGAAGGCGGCTGGCTGTTGGTCGTTTAGTTAGACCTCCAAAACTTGTGACAAAACTCGTCCTGCCAAACGTTTTTGAGTTCAAGAGTACATAAACAATGTTTTTATTATATTATTGTGAAAATATACTGACTTACCTCGTCAATTTTTCTCACACATCGACCGGTTTTCAAACTTATTTGTTATTAAAGAGAAAATGAAAATTAGTTTCTTTTGACAACGTAGAACGAGAAATTGACGAGTTCCGAACCTGGTTGAGACGTGAAGAAATGTTATAAGGAATAATGGTATATTTAAATACTAATATTACTAACATATGCTGAGATATTAGCAATTATGATGTATGTTTATCTACTTACTTACCTTATGCGAAGAAAAAACACATGTAAATATCTCTTCTGATGTTGAATTACGTGTTTTGAATTGACCTCACCACAACCTTGTACCAAGAATCAAAGAACTACCACGGTATGCTCTTGGAAGTTTTTATACTGTTCAACAAAGTAGGGTGATAATCTATGGTTGTTACGCCTAACCACTGGTTCCTTGTCATTACCTCCTACGTGCTTTCTATCGGACGCTGAAAGTTTTTTTAAAACAATCGAACACTGCTCAAAATGACTCGCTTTTTTCAGGTCTAATTTGATGTTAAACCAAATATACTCGTAGTATTATCTTCCTTGCTTTTTAAATCCAATATCGTATGAATTTTAATAATGTTTGTCGTAATAAATTATTTCTGATGTTTTAAACAGTTTTTGCTGGTCAGAGGTAATTTATGGATACTTACGATATTTGTATTTTGTTTTACGTTTATTTGTATGTTCTTTATTATTGTGAAATTTTTTTTGAGAATTGTTAACTACTTATAATGATAGTTTTTATAGCAATCATAACAGTTGTTATCAATTTTTATTTACATACCAACAGCATGTGCACTGAACATTGAATGAAGATGAACACTGAACATTGTTATTGGAATGGCGGTGATGGGTTCTCTCTTATGGGACAGTTCTTTATTAGAATGCTTTCCTGGAACACCTAATAATGATAATTAACATCATTGTGATGCTACATTAATTAATAATTGCAATATTACCATTGCAATCCTATTTATCTAACATCTAATACTTCAAAAATGTATAAACTGTCTTTAGTTCTTTGTTCTTTATAATCTAACCTGTTTTGTAGAAACAGTTATTTTATTTGCACAATCTAACATAAAACTTATTATGGGTAAAGAGATAGAGTGATTTGGGAAAGCAATTAAAAATCATCAATTTTATGAGGTATTTAAAACCTTATTACATTTAAAAGTCAATTAGATTCGTGCCCGAAAGCTAAACCATCAAGAAGAACATACTTCGGGATCGCAATATAGAACGGTGTTGTTAACCTCATCTAAATAATATGCCTAAATCACTAACTTTAATACTTACATTTACAAAAATATTCATTTTGAAATCATTATTTTGAAATTTTGAAGAGGATTCAACGTACTCCCTTGTTTCCAGGTATTCATATTAAAATAAAATGATTTACTCTATTTTAATTATTAATTATTTATCACTTGTGTGTGTATCAGACTAGAGTTCTATTGATATCAGTTAGAGGAGAGAAGATAATGTTCAATTCATATTTAAAGTGTTCATTTTGAGGACCCTGTAAAATAATCTACGCGGATCTCTGTTTCTAACCAACATATACATCAAAAGATTGATACTTCATTCATTAATTTTTTTATTTAGTCCCAAAAAAGCCTTGATTTTATAAAATAAATAAGAAATTAATCAAATTAATTAATTAATTTAATTAATTAAACATTTTTTTTAAAAATGTTTAAGTGGTTTTTGTGTGAGAGTCCGATTAGTCAATTCTGGAGGTGGTACAGATCGTGGGTGATTGATCCAGTCATCATTATACACTTTTGTTTTGTATATCACACAGCCTGGGCTAGTAATGGAGTGATTAACGCCACTAATAGCCTCTAACACTCAACTCCGACTTTCGGCCTTCACGAGGCTACTCTGTTAACCTGCTATGTGTAGGGACAAAGGAAAGAGAAGGAGAAGGTGATCAGGAGCTGGGCCTGACCACATTCGTTTCACATCGTTCCTAATCTCCAAATCCCCTCCTTTTACCCCAGCCCCAATCTAAGGTGTTATGCGATCCGTGCTGAAAGATTGATGATACAGGGGTTACTGTATTATGAACGGAGCCTCACGGGTACTAGGCGCCCCCCTTGAGTAAATAGCCTTACTCCGGTATGTGGTGGTCTGCCGGAGCGGACAAAATACCACCGCAAAATAGAAGAACAAAAATAGGACAAAATAGAGTTTCAGGGATTTTACCCTGTAAGGAAAAGGAAGACCGGAGACTATCCTTCGGAAGTGCAGAGAGTCCAAAAGCGCTAACTAGTAGGAGCCAATCTCCCACAAGTGCACGAAGAAGGAGAAAGGAAGTTACTTTCTCCTGAAACATAGGGAGCCTGAATGGACATTGTCAATGATGGTTTGTGGAGATTATGCAAAGAGGAATAAACACCGTTGCACCTGCTGACTGAGTGTAAGACAACTTTGTTGCACAGAGTAGGTGCTTTGGGATCCTCAGCAAAACCATAGAAAAACTTTTACCTTTGGAACAAAAGTGCTGAGCTTCTTGGAGGCGTTGAAGCTAACTGCTGGGGTACTTTAGTACAGAAGGGGGGAAGTACAATAGTTTTTTTTTTTTTAAGACGCAGTGCTATAGTCACCCTCAAATGAAAATAATCACACAACCGATGTACAGCTTATTATTCTCATCCCCCCCCCCCCCCCCCCCCCCGAACCAAATTGCATTGAGCAACCCATTTTGTATGCTGACATATTTTAATTAGCACCAAGTCATGCAGGTTAAGTGAAAAATTAATAAAAAACTTGTAAAGTGTCTTTCTATTTCTACATATTTCTTAAACAACTTTGAAAGTTTTGAAACCTGTTACGGAAAGCAGAAATACAAGTTTATGAATGAGAGCAACTAGTGCAACTTTAAACTTACTTATTAACAATTGTTTTAAAGTAATATTCCAACCAAGAACTATAAATAACTTAAAAACAAGAATAAAAAATCTGGAGTGGCCTACACTCTACTTTACTATAAGTAACTCAATGTCAAATTTCTTGAGTATATAAAACATAACGTATCATTTAAGCATAACATAAATATCTAAATGGGATATAATTATTAGCATTGCATTCGTGAGGTAGTACAGATAGTGATTGAAGGACATATCAATTTATAAGCTTATTTTTGTACATCACAAATAATTTATTATTTGCAAATAATTTCATTAGTATAACTACAGCAGTAATAACATTTTTGAAAAACCAATGTGAACATTTCTTGATACGAAATATTATCCTACAAGAGAACATGGCTATTGTTCAAATAGCTAGTAGATTTCTTACATCGTTTACTTAACATCCTTCTACATTGAATATTAATGTAAAATTTTCAAATTTCAAACAGTAAAATACCCTTTTTTTCTCTGAAAAACTTCTTAAACAGGGAAGAAAATGTTGTTTTAAGGTGATTTGTTAATTAAAGATGTACGATAATTACAGTTATTAATCTCTAAACGAAAGATTTATATTTTGAATTATCTTTTACATTTTTGGTTTTTAACAGAATTATTATGCTGGGAATTTTATGGCTTCTTAGTATTTAATAAGATCATTTTCCTTCCCCTTTGTCAAATAACATATATACGAATTTTTTTTTAACGAGTGTTATCATTTACCTGCACAATATTATTCCTCTTACATCTCTTATAAGTCAATAATATATTTTCATTTTTCCATTAGAAACATCAATTTTATCTCAATGGATTCGCTCAAAAAATTTCTAAGTCAATGTAAACAATGTAAAAAAATACAAAAAATTCGACAAGTATAGCAGGTGATCTCTTAGTCTAGGATAAACAAACAGTTTTTATATCGTTATTGCTCTTTCCCGTAATTGAAACTTCATGATTTTTTGTTTAAGAATTGCTAATTTTTTGTTCCATTTTTGGTCAAATTTTCATTATTTTTTAACGAGCCGTTTAGCGTCAAAAAAACATTTTCTGAAAACACAAATCGTACTGTAACGCCCCTTTAGCGAATGTAATTTTAGAAAAAAATATCTCAACTCATTTTCCATATAATGTTCTATTTATAGGCATAGTTTCATTCTTGTCCGTCAAACAGTATGGCTTGTATCGCTCTCACAAGGTTTGAGATTGAATTATAAGTCAAAATTTGTACATTTTATTGAAAAAAAAATATTTCCTGTTGTTTTAAAATTCTGAATATATTTTTCGTTTGTTGCATTTGAAACCTCAAAGATAATGTCAAAATTTCAAAACTCTAGGGTTATCAGTTTAGGAGAAATAAATGTTTAAAAAAAACGGTTTTTGGCAAAAAAAGTGACTTTCCCATCATGCATAATTCTTCCCAAACAATAGGGATCTTCGTCTTTATGGGGCCCATTTTTGTGTAAAATATCAACTTGATCCATCAAAGATTCTGGACCGTAGCGTGGTAACAAGCAATGCTAACACACTCACCCACCCACCCACCCACCCACCCACACACACACAGACATCATCGTAAAAATGTCATAAAACGACTTCTGGTACCTCAAAACACGTAATTCCGTCAAAATCTCGAGATCGAATTTTTTCACGATCACTATACTTTACTTATAGTAAAGTAAAAATTTGGAATCAGTAAAAATAACAACAAACCTGGAATCAGAGTATAATATAACTGCAAATATAATAAAAAAAATAGTTTCAACTTTTCATTACTTTTTGAAAGAATCTTTCTTAAGAAATTAGAGTGAAATGAGTGAATCCATTTACAAAAACATGAAAACGATAAAGAAAATCATAACAAAAGATTAATAAATGATGATATTGGAAAATAATAATAGAATATATGTATATATATATATATATATATATATATATATATATATATATATAAATGTATAAATGCATAAATGTATAAAATGTATAAATAAATAAATATATATATATATATATATATAAAATGTTTGATTTAAACCTTAAAGGGATTTAAGGGACCAAATGTGGCCTTCAGAAGCTTTAAAAGTTAATCTCGTATAGTCAATGGCTATTTTCTTTGACAGGTTTTTATTTACTGCAGTTATGGGTGAAGAGACCATGACTTTTGGTGTGGATAGCAATGTGTAGGTCACTACGGTGTGTTATGATCTGCGACCATACATGGGTTGCTAAGCTTGGTGGAAGAGAGACCAATGTAAGAAGCGCAGAATAGGCCACATTCCAGACGGTCAGCACAGTCTCTAGGAGTGCTGGAACCATCAGAAGGGGCAGGATAACTATTACTCGTGCAATTAGGATAGAGCTGGCGGCTACGTTGTTTCTAACCTCCACACTTAACTATCCTAGTTAGCTCTATCAGTTCTGCTAAAAAACTTGGAGGATTTTTGAAAGAGAGAGGAAGAAGTTTTAAATAATTGATAATACATGAATTAGTTGATAAAGCATGGATGGTGTATTGATAGTCTTCAAGTATTTGCATTATTAAGAGCACCCCCCGACCCCCCCGATGTGCCTTCACCTTGTCGTGGTGGGGGGGCTTAACATGCCTGAGTGGTTGTTCCCTCAGGACATGAACCAAGAAAGGCACAACTAGGCTAACGAGCGAATTGTTAACCTGGATCGACGTCAGCGGGTGTAGAGACCACTCTATCGCGCGCTGGGGAGGGGGGGGGGGCTGTCCGTCCATGTAAGTCTTATGTATGTCTGTCTTTTTCAAGACTTTCTTGTGGGGTTATGGCAGGGGGCTATGGCGGATTAAGGTTTACTTGGCCGTCTCGTTATGGTTAGCTGTTATATGCTTCTTGTTCCTTCTCCTTATATCTTTTTCTTCTATTACTCTTTCTTTTGCATATATATACTTTGCTATATTTTTAACTCTCTATTATCTCCTAGTTTTTTTTCCTTTTAATTTTTCACCAGTAATTCTTGATGATCTCTTTCAACAAATAACTTTCATTCTTGTAAAGGCTTACACCTATAGCTCTTGTCCATGTAGGTCGTGGAAGCCCTCCTCCGCCTTTGTCACTTCACGAGCACTGTCCCGTTTTCCTCATGTGTAAGATGCGGTTGACCCTCGTGATGTGGCGAAAGGGCTTAACGTCAAAAAAAAAATCAACCTCTTCTGCTTCATCAATGTATGGTGGAAAGACCGAGGATCATTTGTAAATTAATGCAGGATTATTAAAATTTTGAATACTATTTTTTTCATAGAACAAATACAAAATTAGCAAATTTTATCAACTGTTTATAGGGAGATAGCCAACGGATGTACATTGAGATAGATAAACAACCAATTAGGAGTTTTACTACTTGGGTTTGATGATTTGAGGGAATTCACAAGCATATCATGTTAAACCCAATGCTGAATTTCATACTCAGTGGAAATAAAATAAATTGTTAAAAGTTATTCTTTTCTAATATCACGCAAATAGCCATAAATATAGTAGAGCCTATCCTTTTATTATTAATTCAGTAGGTTAAATATATTTTAAAAAAAATCTGATTGAATTGAAATTTATAGCTAGGAAACTGTACAATGTGGAAATGACAAAAGCTATGTAACAGTATTTTTTTTTTAAAAAAAATTAATTATTATTTTTTACTCGGGCAAAGTCTGGTGGGCTGGTAGTTGTTTAGTAAAAGTCTTGAGTTGAAATAATGCTACAATGGTTGGCCATGTTCTTTCTTATATCAGAAGTCTTCGAAAGAGGTTTGTGTTTGTTAATTTAAAGGGTATATTGGAAACAAATGTAATTACTGTTTCTAAATTTGTTGTAGGAATGCAAGGCCAAATAAAAATGATCTCAGACTGAAGATACCTTAGTATGACATACCTCCTGCGATACAGAGGTGCTTGGCATTTCAATCATCAACAAAATAATAGGCTACGCCCTGACCAGGCAAGCACGAAGAGTGCGCTGTCGGGTGCAGCGGCACCAGACCGTTACATGAGCGCGCATGCGCTCCCCGACTGACGCCCTGCAGTGTGTCGAGAAGGCTCTTTGAGAACGTGTCGGTGGTGTTCTCGTTTCTTCAAGACTGCAGCGTCTGAGTGTCTCCACTGGGCCACCAAGGTACTAAGCTTACATATTCTCATTTTGGTTATGGTTCAATTGCATGCCCCTGTTCGGGCTGTCTTTAGACTCAGCCCTGCGTATCAGCTGTCCCTCAGCATTGATTTTCTCAAACAGTTTTCAAGGCGGCCACAGTCTTTCCTACCCTAAATATTTTGCTAACATCAAACTTAATGATGTTTTCTAATCATTACATGAAGGTTACCAATCTTCTCTACTATTTATTTCAAATGAAAACTTTGTTTAGAAGCACATGACTTCATTAAAAGCGGATTAATCACTATTTTGATGTTCCTCTACTTCATATACTTTGATCTTGTCTTCGCTAATGAAATTTCATTATTCAACCAGTATATTACTTAATTTTAAGCTTTTATTAAAACTGAACTTTTATCAAAATACGGCACACATAAAAAACCTTAGTTATAGTGTCTTAGATGAAGGAATAAGCTTTTTCTTACGGAATTCAATATCTAAAGTTGATGTAAAGTTTGTATTATACTAATAAAACCTTTCATTGTTTTTAGCGCACTCTTTTAAGAAAATCTGCTAATCATTAAAGTTATACAACTGTGGAGTTCTAGAGACATGCTCGCAGTAATACTCCTCTTCTGTCACCATTTCATTATATTTCTTTGGCATTAGCAGAAATATAAGAAGAAAGCTATGAAGAAAGCATTAGCTAAGAAGAAAGCAATAGGGAAATGTGAGAACCTCCCTTCTCACATAACTTCATTATGCTTTCTAGTAACGTCAACCATCTAACCATCTTTCTATCGGCACCGTCCCTACATGATATAATGGAATTTTGAGAGATTGGTCTCCAAAGAGTGATATGAGTAATAGGAAATGTGATTTTGTTTAATTCTGTTCACTGTAGTCAATATTTTCTTATCTCGACCATATACATCAACACTATTTTTCTTTATCTAGGTTTGGTCTAGCGTCAAACACTAAACACTTTTGACCAACGTTTTGTGTATGTTTGTAGACATCTTCAGGGATACGAACATAGACAAAACGTTAGCTTAAAGTTGTTTTACTGTTAGACGCTGGACGAAACCTCCATAAAGAAAAATAGTACATATATATATACTAAATTCACCGAAAAGACACATAAAAGACATGTCAAAAACTCACTACTATATTTCAACGGTCTCATCATCAGGAAGAAAGATATGAGTTGTTTCGATGACAATTGAAATGACAACTTTATTCGATGACAACTTCAGAGCTACTCATATCTTTCTATCCGAAGACAGGGATATCAAAATACAATAGTGATTTTTTGTTGTGTTCTTTTTGTGGATTGTTCATTAAGTTCGCGGAATTGTTTGATTAATTGCTTATATACTTAAGTTCAATCCAAGACGTCCAAACCACAGTAATGCACTTTAAAAAGGTGATCATACCTTGAGAATACCTTGAGTCTCACTCACATTAACTGGCCCACATGTTTTGGTTAAGGGTTCTTGGTTAAAATTCTGAATAACTGTATTTATGACTGTGGTTTAGACGTTGATAATTGTTTCACTGGTTGCTATGAAATCTTGTATATATTATAAAGGAATAATTCTGAATCAGTCTTTTTCTAGTAGTAATAAAACTTCAAACCTGATATTTTGGCTGAACAAAATATTTAAAACCTTGGTATGTTGGAGCTAAAAATTTTAAAAGAATATGTGCAGATTTATTGTATTGTATACGCTTCTTCTCACAATAAAGAAGGTTTAAATTAAACTAGTAAACTGGGTTTAATAAGTTTCCTTTTAAAATTCATGACATACTGGAAGGATATGTCATGACAACATAAGAGATGTTATACTAAACAAGCATACACAATGGGATTACACTTTTATAGCCTCAAATTTTTGGTTTACCCGCTATCAGGAGGAATAGAAGAGGGAAGATACAGATCTGCACAGTGCGGAATGAACAAAGGTTGATAATCCAGTCGTTTAAGTTTTTCACCGTTGTATATAAATCAAAATGAGTCTTTATCTGACGGGTTAGTATATATATATAAATATTATGTTAAAAGGCACAGCAGCTTCCGCGTTCACGACTCCCTTGCTGGTTTATTCTAGTTTTCTCACAAGTTTTTGTTGGAAAGGTAAAAATTTCAACAGGAGTTGTCCCAGATACAGTCATGAAACAAGTCTTCATATAAGTTACTATATAGTAAATTTAATTCACTGAAATGATCTTCAGGTAGGTAAAAGAAAATTCAGGTAACAAACAAAAATATGAATGCATGCTGCTGTATATTTAGCAATATATATATATATATATATATATATATATATATATATATATATATATATCAATGATCAAACGACAATACGAAATGGGAAAACAAGACAAAGATCTTTCAACTGTAACAAGCGGTCTTCGTCAGAGTCAAAAATCCAACCGTGTTTGACTCTGACGAAGACCACTTGTTACGGTTGAAAGATCTTAGTCTTGTTTTCCCATTTCTTATTGTTGTTTGATCATTGCTTGTTATTTCACGTGTTTATGTGAAATCTTTATATTATATATATATATATATATATATATATATGTATATAAAGCTTATATATATATATATATATATATATATAAAGCTTTCACATAAACACGTGAAACAACAATCAATGATCAAACCACAATAAGAAATGGGAAAACAAGACTAAGATCTTTCAACCGTAACAAGCGGTCTTCGTCAGAGTCAAAAACCCAACAGTTGAGTTTTTGACTCTGACGAAGACCGCTTGTTACGGTTGAAAGATCTTAGTTTTGTTTTCCCATTTCTTATTGTGGTTTGATCATATATATATATATATATATATATATATATATATATTCTCATTAAGGTCTGAAGTTTCTCAATAAGGTTTGAAAGACAGTTCGTAATTTATCGGACAGAATAGTAGACAATAACAGAATTACATTAACAGATTTACAATAGCAGAATTAGAATACGGTTTAAATTTTGTACCTAAATATTGTAAATATGTTATATATATATATATATATATATATATATATATATATATATATATATAATATTTTACATATTGATAAGATTTTACAATAAAGACTTGAAATTGTAATCACTTCAAAATCACAATAAGAATTTAAGAAATAGTACTAAGATCTTTAGACCACAATCGTTCGTTTGAGTCAGACTTGGAACTGAAATAAGGGGAGTTGGACATTTGGTTTTGTATTGAGATGGTAGGGAGGCCAGAGATGTATTTTGTAAGGTGTCAAAGGCGAGGAAACGGAACAAAAGGCTGGACAAGCTTTTAACAAAGGAGGTCAGTAAGAAAGAAGTAAAACACTATCTGCTAGTTGTTAACTCTAGTAGACATGGCTATTGCTCTCGCTAATGCTGAACCTTATTTGACTAAACCACCACTAATGTTTGTTGTATTTGATCAGTTACGTTTAATTTATTAAACATTGATGATATTTCTTAACCACATTTATCATGCAAACGGATCATTTAGCTTTTGTCCAATCTATATCATAACTTCCACTATGTATGTGCAAAATTAAGGCACTCATTTTTTTTAACTCTAACTATGAAGTATTGATGTTGTTTAGAAATAAGTTTCATATTTTATCAGTCTGACCTATATGATGGGATTCTTCAGTGCAGTTTCGCTCCACAAGCGAATCACATCTCTCATAATTCCTTGTATTATCCAAGTGAGGTTTTGTAATGGTTTACAGCTGAACTGTCGGTTTCCAAATCGTTTAGTATCCATCAATTACTTCTCCTGATGACGGTTGAGTCGAGAATCATACAGTACACGGGACGTGATATAAGTTATAGCCGTGAATTTATCATTTTGTGTCAACAACTAATATTGAACTATTGGTGTCCGTCTCACATCGTTTTCTCATCAGTCAGTATTATATTTGTCTAGTTCAAAAGTTATAAATTTCACATTAGAATTCAGTGCGTTTTTAATTATAATAATGTAAATTTTCTTCAATATAATATTGATATAATTTTTCTTCAATATAACATGTTGTATATTTTCTACAAAATTTTACCAATATCCCTTTATAATTATTTAAAATTGGTCTCTTTAATACTAATTTTGTTATATTTACAGATATGTTTACCAGGGTTATTTATTAGTTTATATATTTGTTATAATTTGTTTCTTCCTCTTTTTTCTTAGTTGTATCAGCTATTGTTTCTGCGTGTTTAATATTATTCTTATCTTCTTCATATTACATTTCACATTACTTCATATTACAGATTCATCTCAGACTTTTAATTGTTTATTTAATGTAAAACTACTGAATGTATATGTTTATAATTTGGTGGTCATCGTTTAGAGATGCTTTAAAGGGCGATAGTCATTATAGAAGTTGTGTTAACTTGTAGGGAGAAAGGGGTTCAGATTGTTTCAAACTATAGAACAAGGTAATCCTTCCTTGTTATTAGTTCGACGTTGAACTTAGGACTTAGACTGCTGGTGTTATTGATTCATCTAGAAATAAATATATATCTATTCAGGAGTGCCGCATTAAGTGCACAAAGAAATCACAAAGTTGTTAAAAAGAAAAAAAAATGAGATTATTCCGAGACCTTTGATTGCTCGTTGACAGAGAACTGTTTGCTTTATAAAAAAGGGGGTTTGACAGTGACTGGTCAAAAGATTTCAGAACTTATTGATTTTCTTTTAACATTGTGATGTAGAAATATTTATTTATAATAATAGAAGCAAAACTGATTCTGAATTCAGTTTGTCTGTTTTGAATTGAAGGTTTAAAACCTATATTTCAATAAAAACTCTGAAGTGTATTTACTATTTCACGGTGGTTTTTTTTTTATTTTTAAACTCATGGTAACTGTAACTGATACAGAGACGCATGTGGTCGTGAGAATCGAAGAACCACATAACAAGGTACTAAATTGTAATTATGAGTTGAGCTTTTGACAGCTCCAGTAATTTTCTTATCATTTAGATGTTGCTTGGCCTCCGAGCATGGAATTATTCCCTTGTAAGAATACAAGTAGTCTTATTACCTGAAGCAGCATTCATTTTGGTTATTAATCTAACCACATCGATTGTAGGGTAATACCAACATAATTGCGATGCTTCTTTGGATCTGATTACCACCTTGCAGGTAGAGCCAGCTCAGCAATACATGTAGTCTTAAGCCTTGGAAAGCTATCAGTACTGGTTTTTCGGGTAATTCCACTGTAAGGGATGTAGTACTTAGGTTCCGATTACTCTCTTGTAGCTGAATCAGTAGTCCGTACTTGGTAATATTATTGTGTGAAACAATTATTATGGTTATTAATTAGATTACTTAGTCAAGTCTTAATGGGTTATAATAGTGATGATGCTTTGGTTTTGATAACTCTAAAACGGTTGAAACCTTAACTGGGATATAAGTAGTCGTCATTCATTGGTTACCCTGTCAATCACTGTGAGGAAAATAAAGAATTATCTCCACATAAATATATTTTGAAGAAAACGCATTTCGAACACATTATTTCCTTCTTCTAGTCTAACCTTAGCATTTGTCACCAATAAGCATATGTTACTTAAAGAATCAGATTCAAAAAGCGTTGTGTTTTTTCTGAAACTTATTTATGCGGAGGCTGATTTATTTAATGAGTAGGCGTGAAGCTTGAAGGACACCTGGCTTCCTGCTTGCACCTGGTAATCCCTACGCTTGCAGGCGTTGGGGTTGTCACTTGGACGCACGCAGGTGGTTGCAGGGATGGATGTGCAGGTTATTGCTCTCCTTCGGGAGCTGTTTGTCCTGGCTCGGAGCACTGGTCATTAGTCCCAGGTGCCTTCCAGGACCGGTTTACTGACTAGTCTTTGCTCCCCCTCCGTCCCTCAATCACAACTGGAACTGTTGTGACCACGTGTATCTTGACCAAGTTCACGCAGCTATTTAAAACAGAATTGCGCTTAATTTTCTTCTTCCTTCCTCCACCTTTGTTATTTTTCTTTCGCCATTTAAATATTTTCAATCTACAGCGTGCTTGTTAACTTCCCACACACAACTTCACACTAACTGTTTAGTAAGAATCAAAATGGAATTTAATTTGCATTATCGTATTAACACAATTTGCTCTCTGCTGTTTACTATTTCTTCTAATATAGAAGGCTTTTTCAATAACAGCGTAGTTATTTTCAGGGAAAATTAATTATTTATTAACTATTACCAGTTATGTTGATTATGTCATACACGTACGATTCAAAATTATAATTTATAAAACCTTATACAATAGAGGATATATTATTATATTTAGCTAAACATGCATTCTGTAAGCCTAATACTACCAGATATTTTGGTATCTATCATCAACCAATCGAAATAGCAAAAACTGCAATTACAAAATTACAATTAGAGAACAATTAATGTTTCAAGACAAAATTTATTTTAAAAATAATCTTCAAATGAAATTAACGAAATAAGAACAATGTATATATTAAACTATCAGACGTCTTTGACGGGTATTTTACAAACATTTAGATATGATACGTGGTATTTTAAAATATCATTAGAAGAATTACAGAATAAGAAAAAAAAATGTTTATTAGCGCAGTGTTAAGTAAGTGCCTCTTTATACACCACATTAGCTGTGTGTCCTTAAAATTCATGGAAGAACAGAGTTGGAACCTGTGACTCTTTAGCAAGCAACATACAGTTGACCATGTAAGAAACACTTGGTCTCACTAACTTCAATTCCCGCCGTATACAGAGTTTGATCTTGCAACTTATTTACCAACATTGCAAAACAGACGCTGTCGGGAAATTGCAACCGATTGAATTGAAAGGGACAGTAGCTAGGTATCAATGGTATGCGTTGTATAAACACTGACTCCACAGTACCACACCCAGTCATGACATCAGCCTCTACTACGTATCTGTGCAAAGCACGAATTCGAAGTCGTGCCCTGTTGCACATTTTTGGCGCACTCAAAGTTTCGTAACTGCGTGATTGCTGCCCCCTACTTTAAGTTTTAAGTCATGAACAGGCAGTCCAGGAGCAGTCACGGAGTCAAGGAATTCAAATTGGATAATGAACTGCTTCCTCATCACTAATCACTCTTTTTACTGACTTGTAAATTCTTTCCTCAGCTTGATGTAGTGCAAGAACTTGTTTATTGATTTTTCCTGCCTGCCCATTTGTAGAGGTAAAAATTGCTCGATCACAAAGCCTGTATTCTGAATAGATGGCAGATCTTGATCTACAGGAAACACCTTGCCAATTTTCTCTAGCTGGGAGCATACATATAAATGAAATTGAAATCAACTAACAATACCTGCTTGCTATATCTGTATATTTTTAAATAAACATGTCTGTAAAGTTAGCCAAACACAGCTTAAAAGTCCATAACTTCGCTTCTACGTTGAATTTTGTAATCGATTCAAAGCTTAGATTTTAAGTTAGACATACACAAATCTACTTTTAAAGTTTCAATTCACTATGTCTCATCGTGGCTCAGTTCACTTGTGACGAAATTTTGCGGACAAACTGACAGACAGACAGAAATTTTTCTAAGGGTGGATTCGGTTTCTCTAATGGTATGAAACGTAAAAATAACTTCAAATAAGTCAGTTCTGAGCAATGTACAGACAATATCTTCCTTTTATTTATATAGATTTGACAAAATATCTGCGTAATTTTGTATAAACGTCAGTTTTGTTTAATTTATTACTATGTTATAATAAGGGAGTATTTTCATGTAAGGAGTTTTTTGTCAGTCAAGTAAATTTTATGAATGGCATAATGATCTGTTTAAATTCTCTCAGTGATCGACTGATGAGTAGCCCAGAACTTGTACTTTATTTTATTTTGATTTTATGATCTTTATTCAAAGAGAGAGAAAGAGAGAGTGAGAGAGAGAGATAAAGAGAGAGAGAGAGAGAGAGAGTGCAATGAGTTTTATTATAATGAAATCATGATGTTCATGAATTTATTTATTACTTTTTTATATTTCTTTATATAAAAAAGAAAGTTATATTTCTTTTTTTATAAGTGACCCACCTTAAAGGCATTTGCAAAAACACTGTTCTAATTATTATTTAATTGTAAAATTTAAAATTTCAAAAAAATACACATACGAGTAAATACAAAAACATATGTATTAAATATATAATAGAATTTTTTTACATTTATTAATATAAAAAAATGAATATTTATGTGCTACTCAAAAATATAAATATAAACAATTTTTGAATTCAAATATAGGAATATATATGATTAAAATTCCGACTGTTTGGCAGAATTATTCCAAACGAAATCATTTAATACAGTCCAATATTTCTTCCTTGTGTCCAGCTTTAGATTACATTATGTTTTTTAATTTGTATTGAATAGAATATTAAACTAATTAATACATTGTGTGAAGCAACACACCTAATATTTAGTGTTATACCATCTGTTATGCTTTATTGGTGGAAGTGGGTGTCAATTTTTGTTTTTTCGTTTATTCATTTTTCTTTCTGAGCAAAACATGTGACTCATTTGTTTGCTGTTCGCAGCCTTAGTATAGGTGACCCACATTACCGTAAATTTAATATATATGCAAAAATTATGTTAATGTTAACACTCCTCTCCGTATGAATAAAGAAATAATACTAATTATCTGACAATAGTTTTTTTTTATTTGAAATACTGTTATATGGCCTTCGTATTTTTTCTGTTATAAGATATCTTCACTAAATTTTAGTATATTTAGTGATTTAGTATATTTAGTATATTTTAGTATATTTAAGTATATTTTAAATTCATGCATAACAGTCAATACTACATCAATTCTTTAGTGTTATAACAGTAAATATCACAGTCGGATTCTTTTATATTTATTAACTGCGTCATACTATCTGTACAGTCGTCTTTTTATCTTTATTAATGGTTTACATAGAATATAGATTTGGTGGTTTTATAAGGTTATAAACCATTAATAACAATCAGGCTGAACTGCTGGCGATATCAAGAGCGCTTCAGTGGCTTGAAGAAGAAGGAAGAATCTGGAGTACTGGGAAAAGAGCTATGGTCAGAACAGATAGTAAATGTTCCCTAGATCGCCTCCGCAACAGTCATATTCGTTGTGTTAACTCTCAGAACGTGAGGGCTCAAATAAGTAAATTAAGAACACAGGGTTGGAGTGTGGGTATATCATGGGTTAAAGCTCACTCGGGAATTGAGGGAAATGAAGTGGCAGACCAAGTTGCCAAAGAAGCAGCCATGGACGACACTTTGAAGATAGAGTACTGGACGGTCCCATTAAGTTATATCAGGGCAAGTACTGCAGAGGAGAGCCTTAAACAGTGGGACCACAAATGGAAGTATTCTCCGAATGGGGCTCAAACAAAAAAGTTCTTTCCTACTGTACAACTACGTCTCAGGTCTGATGTGAAGATGTCGCACAGGATGACTCAGATGCTCAGCGGGCATGGGAAGTGCAATGAGTATCTGAGTCGTTTTAAAATTGTACAAAACTCTGCTTGTCTTTGTGGGTCGGCTTGTCAGACATGGGATCACTTGTTGTTTGACTGTAAACTCTTGGAAGGAATAAGAGTGGACCTTGTCAGAGAGGTGCTGACCTCAGGTGGTACATGGCCTGAGAAACACAGTGAAATTTTGAAAAGACACTATGGACAATTCCATAAATTAGTGAATAATATAGACTTAGACGTGTACAATTTGTAAAATTCTTGTTTATTACTATTAATTTAAGTATGTATAAATATTACTTCATGATATAGGCAAAGATAAATTTGATATATTCCCTATAATTAATAAGATATATATTGTATATAATTAGATATAAGATATATTAAAGTTGTGATAAATGTGTAATTAGTAAATGTGATAAATGTATATAATTGTATATAATTAATGTGTAATCTATAAGGGAACACATTGTAAATATACGGTCCTGATGCAGGGTTACTGTGTTGGGAAAAAAAAAAAAAAAAAAAAAAAAAAACCATTAATAAAAATAAATAGACGACAAGATAGACAGTATGACGAAGTTAATAAATATAAAAGAATCCTACTAGATAATAACTAAAAAACAAAAAATAAAAAAACTCAATAAGATATAATAATAATATTAAGATAGCAGTGGACTGACTAATAACCCCTTCATACGAGTAACAGTAGGTTAGTTGCGATCGAAGATGGACAACGTCCGAAAGCGCTCCAACAACTCCAAGATCATCTTACGAGGTACGACGTTTTCCCATATTAAAATAAAAAAAATATATTAAAATGTTTGAATCAAACGATTAAAAAAAAACTAATATAATATACACTAACGGATAAGAGGTTATCAATGAATTCATGGTTATACGCATGAATTTAAAAGTGTGGAGTGCTGTAAATAATGAATTGTTCATAATTCCACAATAAAGTGAAAGGTAAACAAATAAAACATTTCTAGAACAAAAATGAATAAAAGACTGGTCATTATGAATATTTGGATAGATAACAGGTGAATAAAAATATTTAAACAAATATTTGAACAAAAATATTAAACAAATAGCATTTTTAGGATTTTAAAGGCGTCAATGATAATTTTCATTTTTATTTCTTAATTTATCATTTCAGTCAAGAGTTTGACTTACATGTTTTAGAATATATATATATATATATATATATATATATAAAGATTTCACATAAACACGTGAAACAACAATCAATGATTAAACCACAATAAGAAATGGGAAAACAAGACTAAGATCTTTCAACCGTAACAAGCGGTCTTCATCAGAGTCAAAAACCCAACTGAAACACTAGATCTCCTCACCAGATGTTTTCTGCATCTAGTATTTCAGTTGGGTTTTTGACTCTGACAAAGACCGCTTGTTACGGTTGAAAGATCTTAGTCTTGTTTTCCCATTTCTTATTGTGGTTTGATCATTGATATATATATATATATATATATATATATAAAACTAAAGTTTATCGGGACTCGGTCAGTTCTTCAGGTTCAAATTAAACTCTCATTGCCAACATTTCGGTCTTTATTTAAAACCTTTTTCATAGGCTTACAAAAACAGAGGAGATAAAAGAAATAATACAATCATTCAAAAATTAAACATACATAAAAGTGGAATTAGATACGATTAAGAAATTACAATAGAAATTTTGACTGTAGGTTAGTGAGAAAACTTAGAGAATTATAAATTTTGAAACAGAAAAACTGAGTATTACATTACAAATTATTTTACAAAGAAAAATAGTATGTGGATTTTAGCAACAACTGTAGTCTGATTGAACACGTGACACTGAACTGAAATAAACAAGCAAGGTAACCAAATTTCACCAGACAACCAAAAAGTCACTGTGTTAGTAATGTAATGTTTGTAATGTAATCCTTAGTTTTCCAGTTTCAAAATTTATAATTCTGTAAGTTTTCTCACTAACTTATAGTCAAAATTTCGATTATAATTTCTTAATTGTAACTAATTGCACTCTTATGTATGTTTGATTTTTGAGTGATTGTATTATTTCTTATTTCTCCTCTGTTTTTGTAGGGCCTATGAAAAAGTTTTAAATAAAGACCGAAACGTTGGCAATGAGAGTTTAATTTGAACCTGAAGAACTGACCGAGTCCCGATAAACTTTAGTTTCGTTTCTATTCCGCGGTCGATACTTTTATCAAGATATATATATATATATTA
This sequence comes from Hermatobates lingyangjiaoensis, assembly GCA_026182355.1. NCBI lineage: Eukaryota > Metazoa > Arthropoda > Insecta > Hemiptera > Hermatobatidae > Hermatobates > Hermatobates lingyangjiaoensis. Next base: position 212,100 of record JAPFBL010000319.1, on the reverse strand, counting down.
AAAAGTATATATAACTAAATAATAAATTTATTAAATAACTGGGTTTAAAATTAACACTAATAAAGTCAGATTTCATAGTACTCCCTTGTCTTGATAGTCTATTGAAAGGTGAGAGGAAACTATGATCATTTTTGCTGAAACAGATTTGAAATTGTAATGGTATGAATTCTAAGAGAAAAAATGTAAATTAATTGTTATTATCATGATAAATTAATTACTCACTATGTATTTAGTAATTATTTAAGGAAATATTTTTATTTTGTATAAAATCTGTTTTTATTTATTTTTTAGGAAATATACTTTGGAATATAATATATATGGTGAATATTTAATAATTTAGTTATAAGTATACTGAAGTATTGGAGTAATGACCTACTTATCTATGTTATAAATTCAGTTAATTTAATAAATAAGTATTTATTTTTATGTATTTTTTTAATTTTTAAGTCTTGAGTTTTTTTGAAAGTTTTCCGTTTTTTATTGAATATTTTTTTGTAATTGATTAATGATATGGGTTCTTCCCTATTGGAGAGCGAGAGCGAGAGAGTGCTGATCCAGGTGGGGGGAATGAAAGTGTGTGAAGGTTTTGCAGCTCAAGGTTCCTTGTCGCCCACTCCAAAAACCTCCTGTTTCGCTAAAAAAGGAGAGCCATCTATTAATTGATGCATAAATCACCTTTCACTCTCTTCGGTCGATGATCAAGCGCTCTTACGTAATGGAATAAGAGACGGCCTGACAATCCTATTTACTTAAGTCTCTTATACATTACTTCTAATTGTAATAAACATTTATGACATAGATATTCGCACAACATCTTTATAAAAAATATATTAAAGGACCAAACCATTAATTATTAAGAAAAAAATTGAAATTGATCAACCAATGACCAACGATTCTTTCCGCGTACTGTAGTGCTCGTTGTAATTAACAGTTCCAGATCACGGACAAACCACCTGCTGAATTTTAATACTGCTGTGTTCGTGGAGTCAGCAAGTAAATGTTTTGTTCAGTATTTGGTATACATTATTTCGTGGACGTTTGGTCTTCTTGAGTCATAAAAAGTTGTAAGTCTAGGATTTGGCTTTCTATTTTAACAACACCCTTATGATGGATGTGGTTCGGGAGTTCTTAGGGATAGGCTCTGGTTAAATTGATGCCAATTCCATTATGTTTTTACCACATTAAGTAACTTCACTTTATAAAGATATAAACATGTAACATTGATACTGATATAGCTTCTCGACCACTGATTCTGAAAGTTCAAAGATGTGTTCCTTGAGGATTTTTGGTCTGATTTAGACTTTAGGCCAAAAATCCTCAAGAAACCTATCTTTGAACTTTAAAAATCCAATATTCAATTGTATAATGATCCAAAAACACTAATTGTGGATTTTATCATCATGTTAAAAACTTCATGTTGTATGTTTTCCTTGAAGACTGACAATTGAATGCGTGAATAAGTTGCTTGTCTTAATAATCAACTTAGAACTAAAACATTATTTATATACATGATTATATCAAATATAAACAGTTTCGTATTATCCACAAATATGTGTCATACTGTCTACTATGAGACAAAAATAAAGAGCAGAATCAGTCTTCAGAACGTGTGGAGGGCAATTTTTCAGGAGGATAATTTTAATTAAACTTTTTTTTTTAATAATGAGCTATGAAATGAGCTACTTTTGTATATTTCATTCTTCATTGAAACAATGCTCGTTTGAAATTGTTTTTTATTAGGGACTAGGTTAGCTCAGTGGTTAACTTACTCGCCTCTGAACTGATAGGACCGGGGTTCAATCCCCACCTGGTCCTCTATTTATTCACGCGGGAGGTGAATAAAGCTGAGCACATCGTCCCTCGGAGAAGGACGTTAAACCGTCGGTCCCGAGCCTGTACGATGTCAGGTACTCGTTAAAGATCCCTACTCTGAATACACTTGAGTTAAGAAAAATTTAGGACTCCCACTGTAGAATCAATCTTCATTGCGTGGTATCACAAAGGGCCAATGCTTGGTCTATGTGTGTTCCCTTGTGAAACTGCCACTGCAACCTAACCTAACCTAAAATGTTTTTTTAAATTAAGGTATTTTATGTTTATGCCTTTAAAAGAATTGGCATTTCGTACTTTTAAAACTAAGGAAGAGTTTCTTATTAAATAATAAGAAATTTATATTACCATATGGAGAATATAAGTGTTTTGAAAAAAATATAGTGTTTGTTTCACTTTAATGCATAATGGTTCTAATTTACTATTCAGAAATGAAAGGATTTATTATTGGTTCTCTGTAAAATCAGAAAGGCCAACTAAACTGGACACATAAAAGTTCAAAATCAAGGAAGAGTAACACAAAGGGTAATGAAACACACTTATTAACTCAAGTTTTTAGAAAATCTATCTTCAGAGAAAAGATGGAGGGAGACTAAGCACTCCAGAGAAGCAACGGCAGGGAACTATTGAGTTGCGTCTCCATCATGCTTATTGATGATCATGATCCATCAACTATCATGATTAGTTGAATCTCTAGCATACATGGTCTCCCTCTCTCTTTTCTCCTGAAGATTTTCCGAAAACTTGAGTTTTATTGTGTTTCTTTACTCTGTATGTTTCTTTTCTTCGATTCTTATTTAACTTGATGTCTTTTTATTACCCTAATTAATAATAGCTTAAACAATGAGTAGTATCATTGCAAAAAAGAATCATGTATTTGTAAATGGATCAATAAGTAAACAAAATACAAACTATAGTGTAAAGGAAATTATTGCTGTAAATAATGTTTGGTACTGATATAAAAAATAAATTCTGCACTTACAGAATTTTTACCGTAGTCATTCATGGTTTTTTTTTTCATTTCCTAATATGTTACTATTACCCTTACAGTGGTAACAAGTAATAGTGTTCCTTGCTACTTCTAAAATAAAATAAAAGAGTGGAGAAACTACTCACTTATAGTACGCCATATAAATTGTTCTTGTCACTTGTAATTGGTCTTATCAGTTTGCAGTGCTGAGCAGATCTCGGAGCCAACATCTTTTCAGCTTTCTAATAGGATTACTAGGAATCTGATAGGAAGATAATTGCTAAATAAAAAAAAATTTAGGTTGATGTGTAAAGGTTCATGAAATTATGAATGATCGGCTTTTTTTTTTTGTGGATAAAAAGAATAGACAGATCGTTATGAATGGTGTTGTTAGTTGGTATATTTTTTAGTTGAAAGCGATTTATCATTTCTATCGTCAGTGGCGCTAAATTACCAATCAGTTGATACTTCTGCTCTCCTTTATGAGATTTATAACGAGTTAATTTTGTTTTTCTTTTGATACTGCCTATAATCGAATACATAGTAAGTTTTTAATGTTGTTATAAATTAAGTAGTTATTTAATAAAGAGTATAGGATAAAAAAAGCCTTAAAATTTCTTAATTTAACTTATACTTACCAGTTTTAAAAATATAATATAAAAAAATAATAATAATATGATTGAGTTAAAATGGTGTCAAACTCTCTTGATTTTAACTTAAAATATGGTGCTACGTTAGCTCAGTGGTTAATGTACTAGCCTCTGGGCTGGTAGTCCGTAGTTCGATCCCCACCTGGCCCTCGATTTATTCACGTAGGACGTGAATAAATTTGAGTATTTATTCACGTCCTCGGAGAGGACCTTAAGCCGTCTGTTCCGAGCCTGTACGATGGCAGGTACTCGTTAAAGATCCCTACTCGAATGCCCTTGAGTTAATCAAAATTTATTACTCCCAATGTAGAATCTGTAGAATCACCGATCAAAGAAAAAGCCAGTATATGGCTGACGTTATCACCCACTAGGGGATTGGTTTAAACAAAAAAAAAAACCTCTGTAGTACTAATAATAGTATTCTATAAAGCAACATATTCTATTAAAAATACAAGGTTTTTTATATTTTGTATTACCATTAACTTTTATATAAATATTGATATTATTTAAGTTGTTAACGTAGATAATACTCGGATAGAAGCAGAATTATGTGAAACTCCGTTATGGATAGTGGACAATCTTCGTCTAATGTATACACTGTCACTAAGAGGATTCGGGGATCTTCAACCCCAGTTGACCACTGTCAAGAATTAATTAATTTGAGAATGCGAATGATATGTTGGATTATTGAATTATGCTTATTATGTGAAAAATATTAGTCTACTGTTTCATCCATGTGCCTTGTAATTCATTATAATGATGATATAGATATCTATATCTAGGTAGTAATTAATTAAAATAAAATTATGTTCAAATAAAAGTGCTTTTCGATATACTTCGGATGAATGGTTGGAATATTTTTTTACAAATGCAGCAGTCTAAGAAAATTCCTTTCATTTTGAGTGGACGGGACTGTTGTGAAATGCTATTGTCGACGTGCCATAAACAAAAAAAAGTTCAAGGCAGTTGTGCATCGGCTCATCTCAAGGCACCATGACTTCTGCTAACTAATTCAGACTTCACGATTTTGCTTTGTGACTTTACTTGGTTTCTTTCGTTCTGCTCCTTATATTTACAAGTTTTCGTAACTATTATTTAAATGTCAAGTTGAATGACAGTATAGGTTATTTATTGCGTGAGACACGATCCAAAACTGTTTTGCTACTAGATTTATCTAAATAAACGACAAGCTGTGAGAGCCAATGAAGAATAAACGACGATGACTGTGCAACTGCGTGGGAAAATAGGACTCGTGAGTCAAACAGCACGAACCTAAGCTCTTCCTTGAATCCCCGGACATCTCTCAAGCTCCGTCTACCAGCATCGGACAATATCAATCTTTATGATATAGCAAATGTTGTTTGCTAAAATGCTTTATCAAATCTTTAAAATTTCTGAAAATAACATTATAGTTAAATTGGCAACTCCTGCAGTACGGTGACTCAGATACTGGTTAGTAGTTAGCCTTGTTTTATCAAGTATTGGTAAGGTTCTCATAAAACTTACATTTGAAGTCGCAATTTCTTTCAAAGGCGGAATTTTTAAACCAACACATCTTTAGAAAGTGTGAAGGTATAATGTACAATTTGACACTAAAGAAACAGGTTGAGGCGAAATCTAGGACATTTTTTTTTACCACATTTGTCCTTCGACATCAAAATTTTGTATCCATTGAGATGAAATTAAAAACTATTTTGGTAATATAATCTCTAGTTTAGACTAACATCACAAAGTAGGAGATTCAACTCTGAATAGAATATTTAAATAACGAATAAACTTCCTTTTGGCCTGCTGTTTATAGTATTAATATTGGATTATATTTAATTTTAATTTTGGACTCTGGTGACCCGTCAGGACATAATAATGCATATTTTACATTATTATATTTCACTGGAAAGATCGATATTCAGTCTGTGAAGTAATTTATTTATTTAATTTAGTGTATTTTTACCTCTGAGTTGGCAACATTGAATTTAAAAAATTAATTTATATCTCTAAGCTGGCATCACTGTTTAATCAGGAATCCTGAAAATTGAGGTATCTTTAAAAAGAAAATAATCACCTAATTTTAGTGGATTTTAAAATCCAAGAGGTAACACTGTTTTGAAGCAAGCCCCAATTGCTGACTGTGTCCCTAATTGCTTAAAGAATACTTAAGGATACTTAATTTCCTAAAAAAGAGAGGAAGTAGCTGATTTGGGTTTATTTTTTCTCCAATTTGGTAGCATTTATCTTGTTTTGATGTTCTTCCGATGTATCAGTTAATATGGTGTCTGTTAAACAGCATGTGTTACACCAAATTGAGTAGGTTTTCATCGTTTACTATTTTCAAAAGTGGACGTTTCATGTTATGTTTAATGAGATGTTATGCAGTAAATTTTGTATTAGAACATATGTAAACAATGCTGACAGCGTTACCTTTCCTTTGTGACGACATGCATAAAATCTACGTTTGTCGGTTTATCATACAAGAAATTTGTTTGAACTACAAAATTCACATGATTCACTAATTTCGCCGCCGAAGTTTTCTAATACATCAATCTCATGACATGGACCCTTCATTGCTTTGATGATTTAACCGTACCGTTGTTGAGCTTATCTGCAATAGTGGTCAGTGGTAGTTTCTTAGGATACTCCATGGCTGTTTCTATTAAGTTTCTGCTGGAATCTGTAAGATCTATGTTCGGATATTAGATTGCCACTTATTTGACTCTTTCTTTCACTATGACTTTTTAATCTGTTTTCTGTCTCCTCATTAGTTTCAGTTGTTTTTCTTTTAAGCATTTTTTGAATATACAAAGAAGCTTTGAATAAGAATGAGAGCATGCTAAAACTAATTAGTTTTGCCCAGTTGCACTTCTTCTTCATTGTTCCGAATTCATGGTTAATGCTTTGTTTCGAATAACATTTGTTGATCATCAATTGTTTAGTTTTCATTGGTTTGATCATCTTTGTTTCTAATGAATTTGATTGGCTTTTCGGCATGTTTGTGTGAACTTCAAACTCAGAATGAACTAACATACTCAAGGTTTCATATTATTAAATTTTTGTAAACTCAACATACAATCCCATATTTTCTCATACTCAAGTTCTAAGGATATTTAAAGCGTACCGGACTTCGTGGAGGCCTAGAATGATTAATTATCCTTAAATGGTTTCACGTAACACTTCAGTAACTGATCGCATTGCGATTATGTATTTTTTTTCATTTTATTAATGAAATCCACAAATTGAATCATTCGATAGTTAATTAGTCACGTCATAGCAAAAGTTCAAGAAAATATCGAATATTTTTTTAAATTTTGAATGTAATAATTACAAAATGAGAAAACATGCGAATGGTTCTTACCAAGTTCCATCCAACTATTACAAATTAAAGGTCGTTTGATGAAACAGATAAGCATAATTGATTATGGAAAATAAGTTACCTGGAATAGTTGAACAGATAAAATAATAATGCAGATGTTTCATGAGGTAAACCGTTTTATTATACAGGTGAAAGGACGTGTTTTGTTAAGGATAACGAAGGCCTTCCGTATGCTTTAGATTTCTGTAGAATCCAAGATGATAAAAAATGATGTATTGTTACATTATTGTACTTGCATGTGCAATAATGTTGGTGCTACAGTGGTCAAGTAGAACTCTTATTCACCAACATAAAAAAATAATCTAATCTATTCGAGATTTATATATAATTTATTAAACATAAAAATGTTAAGTGAATTTAAATATCTCAACATATTTAATTTAATTTAATAATTCACTCTTGTTTTCATATTAGAATAATAATATTAGGTTAGTTTAGGTTGCAGTGGTAGTCCCACAAGGGAACACACGTAGCCCCAGCATTCGCTCTTTGTGATACCACACAATGAAGATTGATTCTACAGTGGGAGTCCTAAATTTTACCTAACTCAAGTGTATTTAGAGTAGGGATCTTTAACGAGTACCTGACATCGTACAGGCCCGGGACCGACGGTTTTAACGTTCTTCTCCGAAAGACGACGTGCTCAGATATATTCACCTACCGCATGAATAAATAGAGGGCGAGGTGGGGATCGAACCCCGGTCCTATCAGTTCAGAGGCGAGTACGTTAACCACTGAGCTACCCTGGCCACCAATAATAATATTAACAAACTACAAATATGAGATATATTAATTTGTAAGTGTATTAATGTATTTATTAAGCTTTTAAATGTATTAATTAATTAATAATTACTTTACTATAAGTTAATATTGTAATTATGGAATCAGAGAGGAATTAATAAAAAAAAAAAAGAAAAAAAGTCATTATATTTCTAAAACAGTTGAAAAGGTATTTTTAAAGTAAATTTAACAATTTTGAGGTATGATCGAATATGAAAGCTTGTGAGGAGGATGCAAGCCATAACGTTTGAGGGATCAGAATTAAATTATGCCTAAAGATAACTCTTTATGTGGACAGTTAAGGAATTATTTTTCCAAAATTACATTAACATTAAGAGGCCTTATTGTAAATTTCATTATTTCAGTTTTTTAACTATAAGTCCCTTATGAGAGAAAAAATGAAATTTTGTCAAAAAAATTAAATATAAAATTAACTATCTAAAAAAGAAATTTTATGAAATGTGATATATAGGGAGACTTAAATTCTTAAAAAAAAATCAACGCCAATAAAACATATATATTCTGATACTCTCTGTTGTATAATGAACGTGTGATAACCCGCTTCATGCTTCGAAATGTTCCTGTTTTGTAATAAAGTTGGCTGTTATTTAGTAAGAGTAATATTTCTGTTTGTTGCTCTAATGAATTCATATATTGCTGCATACTGTTTGCACCATAAAGTTAATTATGTTGTATTAAAGAATCATTGTTAATTTTATTTGAGACTTATATATATATATTATTTGGAATAAAAATGTTAAAGACTAGTTTTTTTTTCAAATATAAAGCTCATACATATCAAACCAAAAAAAAAAAATACTCGTTAGTAATGCTAAAGTTGAGATCGGTGAGTTTCTTTTTTGTAGTTTTTGTGATAAACTATGTTTTATCAAGTATAAAGTTCAGGTACAAATAGCGTACAAGTTCAAATATAAAACGCATGAATATTGTATTTTCATTAAGAACAAATGAATATGCAAAAATTGGGTGAGTTTTCTATTTGTTTCAGGCCAACAGATAAATGAGAAATAAACGAAAAAAAAAACTTTATTTCAATTGTTAGAACTGTTTGATATTGCTATATCAAAAATTACCATTTTTGGGCCTAACAAGTTATTAAAATTTTGTTTGCTTTTCTAAACTTTAATATGAGCGGTTGTTAAAAAGATATGAAATATTTAAACTTTATAGAAATTGTCATCTCGATTGAAATCGATATGGGAAAAGTTTTATTGTATCGCTTGAATTAAAGTATTTCAAGCGTAAAACCTATCTCAGACAAAATGGAATAATTGACTTTTTAAAATTTTCAACCTCTCTGGCATTTTTTTCTGATAATATGTTTTCAATTTTTTTTTTTACCAGAACCAATTATGAAGAGTATCTCTCCATCTGGATTTTGTCTCGTCTTAAAACAAAAAAATACAGACCCATTTTCTTTATTCCTCTTATGCTTTTCTTTATCTCGTTTATTATTAAGTATGATCTCCCTAAATAGTATATTGGTTATATAATTGGAAACGTCAAAATATTAAGAAAATGAAAAAGGATAAAATATCCGCAATAAATTGTGTTTCTTGGTAATGCAATCGCATTATTTTCATTATTTTGTTAAAGAAGTAATTTAAATGCTTCTTATACAAATTTCTCTTGCTATCTCAGAAATTATTATTGGCCTTTATACAGGAAAATAAAGTTTTAATGTAGTTCAAAATATTGTTATTTATTGTAACTCTTTTATTTAATTTAATCCGTTCTAAATTGTTCAAAAATCATTAATTTGACTGTATGTGATTTTGTAAATCCTATAATCCCTTATAAATCTTCTATAAATAATCTCCTATAAATGTTGCAATCTTTAAAAACGTAGTCTGTATGAAATACTTTAAATGAAAATTTGCTTATTTACATGTATATAGTATTTCCATCAGAATTACCAACCGCGTAAGCTATAAACAAAAATCTGGATTGTAATACTGAACTTTATTAAAGTCAACGCATTAACAATTTACTGAATGTCTATTTATGTCATAGATGTTTGAAATATGGTGAAAGGAATAATATACATATTTGTAAAAGTTGGAAGAAGTCCTTCTTGAATACATATATTTGAATAAGATGTATGTATTATTATTATTATTATTAAAATTGCGTTCGGTGATAAAGAAATGTGTTCAGAAACTTTTAAAACAACTTCTTTTAAACAAACATCTTCAATTTCTATTCTCTATAGTTAGAATTCAGGAAAATAATTTACATGATGTGAAATAGAATTTCTTTCTCATGATGTAACTTTGCCTAAAAACTATATAGTCCATTTTTACTGTAAAGGTGAAATTGGGTATAATATCAGTTTAATCCATCTTAGGTGTGACCTGTAGCTGTCTACAGACTTTTGGATACATTCCCACCTAGCTACGCCTACATGCATACGAGTATACGGTAGGCGTAGTTACATGCAAACATACACACCAACACCAACGTTAAAAAAACTCCTATACCTCAAGATACCTCAAAACGTGCAAATGAATTAATAATTTAGAATCGAAATTTTTCATACCCCCCCCCCCCCCCCTATTATTCTGTTTATTATTATTCCTCCATATATTGTGTTTCAAGGGGAATTAAAAATGCTTCATTAATCTGTGAGCGACTCTACGGTGACTCCATCAAGCCTATCTGTATACTTCGTTAAAGGAATTCTTTCGCACTTTTCAACCTCTATTTTCTTACTTTCATTAGCTGATAGTGGCTTAAATTTAATAAGAATATTTTCGAATAAACATCGAAAACTGAGGCGTCAGCAACCAGTTTTAGGAGGCGAGAGATGTGTGAAGACGGTTTGGAAAAGTTTGACAAGGGTCCAATATGATCGATGGGTCATTTGGGTCATTGGTCCTTTTGGGTTTCTGCTTCGTTGCTAACCGTGTTTATTGTGTCTGAAATATTTTTTATCCGACAGTATTTTTTATAAATGAAAACTGTCAAAAATGTATATGTAATGATAAAGATATATTGAGGAATCGTTTGTTCGCCCGTAATATTAAATCATTTAAAAACAAAACTGATTCTAAGGACAGTATATCTAATGATTCAAATAATATACGAAGTACGAATGAAAGATGATTTTGATGCGTCAATCATCAAATCTGATGAGAATGAGAATGAGGATACATATTGACTATATTGCATATAATTAAATATATTCTAAGATTTTCGTAAATTCTATAAATTCTTAAATCAAAATTAAGTTGAATTGATTTTTCTCTTTTCACAAAAAGGAAACTGATGATGTGAGATCGTTGGCTAAATATGAGATTGTCAATCTATTCAATCCTACAGAAATTTTCAATCTCATGGATTTATCGAGGGTTGGTGTCAGCATGCTTGACTTAGTATCGAATGTTAGTGCCGAAATCCAGCAAATTATTTTAGTTTTTCCATGTTTGAAATAAAAATGTTACACCCCGTCTCCCTCAAAGATGAGGTAAAGCTTGATTTGGTTTATTATTATGAACTTGGCTTTTCACCTCTCGGTGGTGTCGGTGCCTTTATTGTGAGAGTTGGTAACTGGCTACGCTGATTGCGTAGTCTGGCTAAGAAACAAAAAGTTTGCCGGCCACTGTCCTCACCTGCAGCCAAAGCAGGTTCAGTAGAACCTCGGTTATGAGTTCCATCCGATAGCTCTTAAAACACTGTTGCTACCATGGGGCGGGGAAAGCTTATGCGCGATTTTCTTTAGCCTTTACTGCATGCTCTACCATTGAAGTTGGACTCGTGATTGCTGTTTTTCCCCTGGAAAGGGTAGACTCTCTAGGTAGTCTCTGCGTGAGAAACAGTATCTTTTCGGGAGGTTGCCTCCTTAACAGCAAGAGGGAGCTAGACCCTCGGCCCTCACCATTCGGTAAGGTCCACCAGTTGGAGGGTGCACTTGAAAACTGGTACATATTCTTGAAGTAAGACCGGCCTCTGTTCAAAGGACACTATTCCTTCGACAGGTGTGACCAAATCCTTGTGGATCTTAGGGTAGTCCTAAAACTGACGATTTAGTAGATGTTGACCATCTGCATTTGGCTTTCCAGTCAAACATGAAATTAAGTAAAATAAAGTATTATAGTTTTGCTTGTAACTCTTTTGTCACATCGCTGAATTAATTCCATTTCCTAAAAAAAAAAAACGAAACAAAAACAAGGAAATGACAGTCCCTGTGATTCATCGAAAGTAGACCTTTCCTGTTCAACGACCTACATCATTTGCAGCAAGACTAATGAAAATACTTGAATGAAGGATATGAACTGAAATTCTTAAAACTACTTATGACTGGTATTCCCGAAGCGTAGAGTAGTTCTGCGGGCAAAATCTTACTGGTGAACCTCGTATTAACCTGCCACGACATAATGGCAGGCAGCCGATTGAAACACTTATAAAAACTTGTTATAATATATAAAAACTGCTTATTTTCATTTATTTAATGAATCGAAATAATAAAATTAATTTCAGTCAATTTAAAATGTTATAACAAAAGTCAATAAAAGATAGTTGATTATTTAGCTGTTGGGTAGAATTCAGAAAGATGTTGAGTAGCATTTTTAGGAATTGTATAACAAAGTTAAACGTGCACTTTACTGTTCCAGTTTGTCTGAATAGTTAGCTAGTTTAGTAGTTTCATAGGAGTTTCACATTTTTTATTAGTTCTAAAGGTATTATAAGAAGCATTACAATGGATGCAATAATCAAATGAGCCTTTCAATTTCAAAAATCTTGGATTTCCCGATGTTGAAATACTATTGAACTGTCCGAAATTCCAGAAATTGTGATTAATTTGCATATTTCTAGATGCTTTATTTCATTTTTTTCTTAATTGTAAAAAAAATTGATGAAAATTAGTTACTTTTAAATATTTAATGAGATAATCTGTTCTATTTGCATTTCTTTATCAACAATTAGTAAGTCGAAATACATATAACATATTTAGAATAGAAATATGGATTTATAATTATTTACACCTTTTGTATATTTGGAAGGAGTCAACAATGTTGTTCCACGTCATAAGTTTCCTTGTTACATCATTTTCATTAAATTCTCAAGAGGTCTCTATATTATTCAATTACTTCCTTTCAGTATACTTTTTCAACAGAATGGAGAGTTTGTAGTCTCAGTTTTGGAATGGGCATTTAATGTGATATAGTATTAATAGAGGTATTATTTTTTCATGGAAGAATAAGCAGTGAAGGAAGACTTATAGCGTGTATTGAGGTCTGGGGCTAAAAGCCCTTCATCTGACCCTCTACCTGAGCAACAATAACAGTCAAAAAAAGCACAATTTGTAATTACGTTAAAGTGTATAAACTGCAGTGATATAAAAAAAGGTATTCATTTTGAATTGCGACCGATGTATGTTTTTTAGACCTTTATTCGACGTTATATAGTATTTAGAATGTTGGCCAACTATGTATTTGAGTAAAAGTAAATCAAACGTAATGTAATAATTCAATGAATAACAACGTCTGACTGGACTTAATCAAATTTGTGAGATATAAAGCTCTTGGAATGGTAATTTATTCTACATTTTTGGATAATATATATATATATATATATATATATATATATATATATATATATATCATGATTTGTTTTCTTGACCCAATATTTATATGATGTAATTTTCTTGAGGTTTGAGGTCCAATGATAAAAACTAGTCCATTTGCCGACGTTTCGACATATATTTATGTCATCTTCAGGGCTACAACATGATTGTTTTACAATTAGCACTACTATTACTACTATTTGGTAATTTATTACATTTTAATATGTTCGGTAACAAAGAGGAATTTTTTGATAAAACAGTTATTACGACTATGGATTATTTTTTTATACATTAACATAAGGATATTTTTATCATTATTCTATTGCTTTAGAATTATTGCATAAGTATAGAGATCACTATTTGATTACCTTGGAAATCTGTTTATGTTGCAGCATTCTTCTTTAATGCTGTTTCATGATGGTTACTATTTGTTTTCTGAGAGGTTTCTTTACGGTTATGTTCTGTTTTGCTTGTTTGAGTACACAGTGTTCCCCCCCCCCCTATTTTTTTTCTTATTTTTATTTTTTTTTTGTTTTTTTTTATTATATTATTTTTACTGGGTTGCCTATTCTTCATTTGTTAGTCCCTATGGTTTGTTTTCTTGTATTGTGTAAACATTTTATACACAATACAAGGTATACATACAAGGTACATTTATAAATGTTTGTTTATACAAACATTTTTACACAATACAAGAAAACAAACCATAGGGACTAACAAATGAAGAATAGGCAACCCAGTAAAAATAATATAATAAAAAAAAAAAATAAATAAATAAAAATAAGAAAAAAAATAGGGGGGGGGGGGTAAACACTGTGTACTCAAACAAGCAAAACAGAACATAACCGTAAAGAAACCTCCCAGAAAACGAATAGTAACCATCATGAAACAGTATTAAAGAAGAATGCTGCAACATAAACAGATTTCCAAGGTAATCAAATAGTGATCTCTATACTTATGCAATTTGTTTTTTTATATATATTTCATTGTGTATACAACTTGAATTGATGTTTTATTTATTTATATCATAAAATAAATATTTTTTTTTAGTTTTAAATGATTTTTAGTTTGCTTAATATACTTAATGTGTATATCTTGAATCATGTTAAGAATACTATATCAAAAGCTTGAGACATATAATGCCTTGGATCTGTTTCCGTGCCTTAATAACAAGAAACAACAATTAAAATTATCCCTGTCAATCATATTCAGTGAATTTATTTCAGTAAGCTATAATTTCTGAGTGACACAAAGGGTCACGGGTAGTCTAATATCTTATATAGTCTATAATAAACTATGTAGACATAGTTTATTAATTGTTTTTTAAGTACATGAACATGATTAAATTTTCTTTATTATTGGTTAAATAGAGACAGCATCCTAAAAGTAAGTCAAATGATTAATTTAATCATCAGTGATCGTTAATATTTTTTTTATTATAAAATTGAATAACCATTCTATATAATTTAAAAAAAAATTATGATACTAAAGTGGAGCTCAATACAGAAACTTCTGAAATAGTTCAAAAATAAAACTATTGTTAAAAATGAAAAAAAAAATACTAAATTTTTTCCTCATGGAGGAAACAATACTGTAACCTTTTGATTACAATTATTCAGACATTAAGGAAACATTTTATATTGCAAGTATAGCTTTTAAAGTTTATTAGATGGCATTATATTTTGTGAAATAAGAATGGCAAATTCTCATTTATACGAGGCCTTAGCTGAGGAATGATTAGTTCTGTCAAGAGCGGAATGTCAGTAAAGGGAACATGGAATCTGACTAATTAGCACTCCAGAGATCTGCAGTCTAATTATCAGCCACAAAAGACTGGCCACTTGAATTTCCATATCTGCCAACAGAGCTGCTCCCTTCATAAATTAATTGCATTCATCAACAAATTTTCTTCACTTTTCTCTTTATATTTCTTTAGTGTTGCCTTGAAATTTAAAGTTTCTATTCCAATTTTAAGAAAGAAAAAAATACATAAAAATGTCTTTGTAATGTTACTATTAATTTTATTAGATTATTTCCCAAATTCAAAAGTTGATCAATGTTTTTGATAGCTAGACCAACAAGACTGAAGTTAATTAGGAAAAGACATCATCAAGAATTATAGGTGAAAGTTGTAAAAGAAAAAGTGAAAAAGGTATAGGAGGACGGTATAGAATATTACAACCGCCAACAATACCGAGACCAGCCAAGCAAACATAAGTATGCCATAACCGGTCCCAGATAAGCAATGCAGATTAACCTTAGGCATGTTGAGCAATTCAAGTTGCCAAATCTTTCCGAGAGGCGAGAACCTGTAGCCCCCAAATAATCACTCGACCGAGCGGACTTTCAACCTACGGGTGTCTGTACAAGAACACAGCATTCTAAAGAAGCAGGCAAGCTGTTGTGTCACAACAGAAAGAAAGAGAAGGCTTGAAGAAGACAGGCGCTAGTTGCACAAAGTTGAAGGGACGGGCTACTCCCCAGACCAGGCAAAACTCCCTGATCCAGTGGACCATCTGCCTGCAGACCCGGGCCCAGGGACATAACTCACTCCACCGTGCTTCACAAGAGTCTTCAAAAAGACAGGTATTAGCCAGATAATTGTTATATGGACAGCCCCCCCCCCCTCCCTGATCGAGTGGACTCTCCCACTTGCTGACCCCGACCAAGTACACCATCCTCCAGTTGTTCTTCTTGTTAACCCCCTCCCCCAACAGTACCTAATGCTGAATTACAAATATCTCGAATAGGACATTAGTCTATTCAACTTCATTGCCTCTATCAACAGGAAATTGTTCAACAAGAAAACAGTTACTTCTAATTCTTTAAATGAACAAACTCCTTTATAAATACTCCCTGCCTTCATTTGCTTTATTAGAACTTTTATTTTTTTTTTATTGTTTAAACCGATCCCCTGGCGGGTGATTACGTCAGCCGTTTACCGGCTTTTTGTTTGATGGGTGATTCTACAGATTCTACTACATTGAGAGTCTTGAATTTTGTCTAACTCAAGTGCATTTCGAGTAGGAATTTTTAATGAGTACCTTTAACATTGGCTCGGGACCGGCTTAACTCCTCTCCGAGGGATGACTTACTCAGATTTATTCACCTTTTGCGTGAATGAATCGAGGGCCAGGTGGGGATCGAACCCCAAACTACCAGCGAGTACGTTAACCACTGAGCAAGCCAGTTAACCACTGGCCCCTTTATTAGGACTCAGTTGTTATTTAACACAAATGATGAACCTATACATTTGGCTTTCTTTACAAGTAAAGTCATATTTATAAATTGAAATTTCTAAAAATTTTTTTGAAGAGACTTTACTTTTTGATGGAAATTAATATTTACAATAGATTTAATTTGAGTTTTTAAGAATATTTTTCTGTTTCGTTTTTGTAGATTGCCTAGGGGTTTATTGATTCGAATTTGACTCTATTTTCTAGCACGGTTTACCACTGGTGGAACGATTTATTCACCCCAAAAAGCAATTTTGAAATGTAACAAGAGCTTATCCAAGTTAAGGATTATTCCAATTCTAACGTAGACCATAAAGACTATATTTATTTAAAGTTTGTCTAAAATTTATCAATTTGATTTAAAAGGTTTAGGAAATGGTTTGAATTTGCATGTCTTTTTGGTCAAACGATTTTCAATGTTCAGGTAGGCAGTAAATATTGAAGAGAATGCAAAATAGATTTTCACAAGCGAGAATATCCCATTAAATGCCATCTTGATGGACTATGCTAACATTTTTATTGTAGACTTGAATGTTTTATTATTGATAAGACTCCCAGTACTATTCTGTATTGAACCCTACAGCCTTTGTCGTGTCTTTGTAATATTTAGCTGACTGATTGTTTATTCTTGTGTTCAGTCCTTGTACACTAAGGAGTACAGTACGACTAATAGTTTGCTGAAAACTTATACATAATGCATGTAAGCCTTGAAAGAGATCTTGTGCAGTTTCTCCTTTTTTTTTTCACTGTGTTCCATAGTGACCAGAGACTGTTTTGTCTGGTTTATCTATTTACATTCAAAACAGTTGAATTTTTGTTAGTTGTCTCCTTAATCTAGTGAAACAATCTGCTTGAGTTTTGTTTTCTGTCCTAACTCAAGTCATATATTGGCACAACTATCATTTAATTCTTTTTAAACACCAGAGTAATTTGGTGTTGATAGTTTTAGTAGTTAGCAAGGTTGTTGCCTTTTTTTATTTTAACTCTAAAACGATTTCGTAGAGTATGTGTTTTGCTTTCTATCTCACGTGTGTGTCAATCCAACTATATTTCTTTCTTAAAAGTTCAAATCAGAAAAGAGTAACACACAGAGTAAAGAAACGCACTTATTAACTCAAATTTTCAGAAAAACGTCTTCAGAAGAAAAGAGAGAGGAAGACCAAGTAGGCTAGAGATACAACGACAAGTTTTTTGAACTTGTATGTCTAGTTTGGTCTTCTTCTGATTTTATAGTGCATATTTCTTAAAATATATATTACATTCTATATATATAAATATTGATAGATTCAAACTACAGTTGTTGTTGACATCCACAGACTATTTTTCTTTGCAAAATAATTTGTAATGAAATATTTAGTATTTCTGTTAAAATTTATATTTCCGCAAATTTTTGAAAATTTGAGTTTGTGTGTCCTTTCTCTGTGTGTTGCTTTTCTTCGTTTTTGAGCTGATTTGCGTCCAGTTTGGATAGTTTTTTTTCGAATTTTGAGTGATATATATATATATAAAAGTTACCAGAAGGGATCTTGAGTATGTTGGTAATAATATTCCTCAAGAACCCCTTCTGTGAGAGTGAAAAATCAGTGGTCGAGAAGCTATATCAATATATGTTTATATATATATATATATATATATATATATATAACAGATTCAATAATATATCGACCGTTTGATAGAATAGGTGTGTTCTCTAATCGGGGTTCGGTCAATTTTCCAGGATAAAAAATCAAACTCTCGTTGCCAACGTTTCGGTTTTATTTAAAACCTTTTTCATAGGCATCTTCTCCATATACTTAAAAATCAAACTCTCGTTGCCAACGTTTCGGTTTTATTTAAAACCTTTTTCATAGGCATCTTCTCCATATACTCCATGGACATATACATATAGTATATGGAGAAGATGCCTATGAAAAAGGTTTTAAATAAAACCGAAACGTTGGCAACGAGAGTTTGATTTTTTATCCTGGAAAATTGACCGAACCCCGATTAGAGAACACACCTATATATATATATAGATAATAAAAGAACGGAAATAGTGGATCGTCGTGAGAATTTTTTAGAACCTCACTAAATCTTAGATAGATGGTGGTTATGCTCCTAAATTGTGGTTTTATAGATATTGTCCCTCGTCACATTGGAATGTCCAACGTTTTTGCTCCATCTGTGCTTCCCCTCGAACAGATAATGTCTGTAAACCTAAGAGAAAAACACATTTCTTATTCTGTTTTAATTCACTTGGGTTAGAGAAAAGTGAGGAGACTTATGCGCTGGTCGAAGAAAAGAGTATTAGAGAGGGTGCTGAAGGTCGGGCTTGGCTTGAGCCTGGGTGGGCGGTGTTCTAATGGGAGTCGTGAGATGCCTTCTAACCCTTAACACCCTCTACCTGCTCAACTCAACCAAGATTCAAAAACGGAGAAAAACTTTTCAAATTCTCCCATTTCATATTTTTATTTGATTATATTGTATTTCATAATATCTTTCTAATAAACAAGAACTTTGAATGAAATTACTTCACCTGTTGGACACTCTTGAACAGGTGGAATTAAATTGATCAAATTCTCTTCATAAATTAGAAATCTGCTTTCATTTGGCAATTCAGAAATTAAATTAATGAAATTCTGCTTGTGAACTGCATGTATCATAAAGTAAATGTTTGTAAAAAAATGAATATTATAAAGCGGTAATTATTACAATTGTTGAGAAAGTTTGAAGAAAATAAATACAGTTTACTAGATTGGTAACCATCATGTTTCGATATCAACTTATGGTTACTTTTGACAGCACTGGTTACTTCAGTTAAAATTATAAGTATTAATTATAATTACAAGTGCATGGTTCATGAACGAGATAAACGTGCTTCGGGAAACCATTCCTTCAACGTATAAAAAATAAAATTAAAGAACGAACGATTAAAAAATCAAGAAGTTTTAGAGAGTATTAATTGTTTAAGATATTTTTGAAGATATTTGAGGACAAGCACTCAAAAAAAAAAAAAAAAAACTAAAATACCAAATTACATGAATTGTGCTAGTGGTACAAGTTTGTTGTAATTAAGGGAGTTGAAAGATAATAATATTCATCGTGATGTAAATGAAACAGAAGAGAATCGGTCATATTCGTAATGTGATTATTATAGCAAGTTGCCGAGTTGACAGCTGAATATATTTCTCTATCAAATCGAAATGCAACTTTTAATTCACATTCCATACTATTTTGGCTCGTTTGAAACCGTTCATACCAGTGCATATTAAGTGCTTATAACTCCTATTGATATTCATAATAAACATATGAACCTGTTGTCAATAACTTTTCTATCTAGATATTGAGCTATATGTTTGTGAAATAAAATTCTCTTTTCTTTGTGAATGAAATTCTATAGGAATGTCATGCAAAAGAGGACTTTTATTGCATAACTACCAGATGAAATGAAGAAGAGGTTGTTAAAAATAGTATCGCAGAAGAATAGAGATTATTGCTTTCCTTTTTACCCTGCATAGCGTCTCTGGTAATGAATAGTTTTTGACGCAAGAGCATCCGAGCGTGGACCTTCTTTGAAAGCTTTCCTTAACAAAAGACCTAACACCTTTCAAAGGACACCAGATATCTTATAATGCTATCCGAATAAGATGAATGGTTTAAGTCAGATTTAAAGGGCTTTTCAGAAATATTTTTTGACGCGCTGATTGCAGCTGTGCCATCACAAAGTTGTGTTGTCTGAGACGAATGCAGTTTTTTTGTATGATGTTTGTTTTAGGATTTTATTGCTCTTCCCTTCTAATTGGAAAAGTAAAATCCATAAAAATAAAGTTTATCTATATTTCAAGTGACTAGCCCTGACTGAAAAATATCAGTAAGTAAACAAAGATGTAACAACTATTAATTTATATCTTTAAACTTTAATATTTCATAATTTTTTTATTATCATTCCTCCTTTTTATTTATTTTGCAAAAGAATAAAAGCAAAATGGCAGCAAATGTTTTATATTCAGTTTAAAATAAAAGAATATTATTTCTCTTTGATTTCATTAATATGTGTAGTATTCATTTTTTGAACAGATAAATATGTGTATTGTGTACGAAACATGAAATGTAAATTAATGACTCGGTGAAATAGAAACAAAATTAAATTTTATCGGGACTCGGTCAGTTCTTCGGGTTCAAATTAATCTCTCATTGCCAACGTTTTGGTTTTATAAACGTGTTTATTCAAACTAGACAGTTGTCGTTGAAATCCACAGACTATTTTTCTTGGTAAAATAATTTCATATGTAATACTTAGTTTTTTTTTGTTTCAAAATTGTATACTTCTGCCTTTGAAAAAGGTATTAAATAAAAACCGGAACGTTGGCAATGAGAGTTAATTTGAGAAGTAAGTTAGGAACGTTGGTAATTTGAACCGGAAAAACTAACCGAGTCCTTTGCTTTTGTATATATATATTCAGTAGTGTTTAACCAATCAAGTATATGAGGTTTCCTATCGAAAGTAATATACATATACTTATATCGTATAGGTAAACGATATATATCGAAGAAGACTAATTACTATCTAATTACTAACTAACTAACCAACCAACTAATAATAACCAACTAACTAATTGATAATCAATTAATTAAATAACTTACATAAAAAGGATGTAGTAAATAATAAAATTTGTTTAAACTTTCAATCTGCATAATGACTGAAAAAATTAATGATATGTGTACTTATTACAATTTTTATTTAATTGCAATTAAACATGCAATAATGCATCTTTTTTTTGAAAAATAATTGATATTGTACTCATTAATTTGTATTACTTTTTTTTTTAAATAAAATTCATTTTTCGATATAGACAATCATGTTGGGATTGTATTAAAAATTTTAAAATTGTATATTTGCAAAAGAGTTAATTTGACTTGCAAAGACTATAACACAAGACAGGTTGTACGACTAATGTATTCTTAAACTTTACCAAACAGAAAGAAAATCTTCTAGTTGAAATTCATTTGTTCGCTGTCAAATTACTCTGCCATTACTCATATTGGTTGTAAAACTATGTTTTATATAGATTATTCAATGCACATGACATTAAATATAGTGTACAAATATTCAAAAGCTTGAAATTGAAATAAAGGATTTTTAATATCTTGTAAAGCATAGATAGTTAATGAATCTTTGAAATGACCTTATCAGTATACTTTGACAGTATTGTGCTACGTACGAAACTGCATAAAATTCTGTTTAAAATAATTTAGAATTTCATGTTCTTTAACAACTAGCTTTATATTTTAGATCTTTGACATATTTTAATTTTTTTTTTATTTTTAATTTACATAGTAACAGTAACGTAAATGTAACATTACCGGTGACAATGATGAAAAAATTATATAATTTCCACATTATATACTTCTTTATAATGTGCTTTATATTATAATATATATATTATATATCAATGATCAAACCACAATAAGAAATGGGAAAACAAGACTAAGATCTTTCAACCGTAACAAGCGGTCTTCGTCAGAGTCAACCGTCAAGACGGTTGAAATATCTTAGTCTTGTTTTCCCATTTCTTATTGTTATTTGATCATTTATTGTTATTTCACGTGTTTATGTGATATCTTTGTGTATATATATATATATATATATCAATGATCAAACCACAATAAGAAATGGGAAGACAAGACTATGATCTTTCAACCGTAACAAGCGGTCTTCGTCAGAGTCAAAAACCCAACTGACGACCAAAAACTCAGTTGGGTTTTTGACACTGACGAAGACCGCTTGTTACGGTTGAAAGATCTTAGTCTTGTTTTCCCATTTCTTATTGTGGTTTGATCATTGATTGTTGTTTCACGTGTTTATGTGAAATCTATTATATATATATATATATATATATATATATATATATGATATACATTATTATTTATAACGTATTTTATATCTTTAATTTGCACATTATATACTTCTTTATAATATTATAAAGAGGCAGGAGGGAAAAAATAATCCAGTAATTATACTTTCTGGCGTGAAACATTTTTAAATTGAATAACGATTTAGGTTTGATTAACTCTGATGACCCTTAACAGATCATTCTGGTAAAATCTTTCTTTTTTTTTATTTTAAGTTATAAAGGTAATAGGAATATACAATTTTTATGGTTTTTCATTAGTTTATTGTAAGAAGAGCACAAATGCATTTCTGTACATTTCTTTTTCAGTTGACCTTCATGAACTTGAATTCCTCTGCCTGCATATTTTCTTTCTTTAAAGATCAATGTTTATGGAATTATTTCAATTTTTTTTTTAAATATTTGCAAATATAGAAAGTTGAAAAGCATTTGCATGTTTACTGCAAGTATGATTCAATCAATAGCCCTTCGTAAACAGGTGGACTATTTTTAGCACCTGTTTAAAAGTTAAAACTTTTTATTTCCATTTCAGTTTTCACGTAACCACTATTGATAACTTCATTCCAAATAACTTTTAAGATAAAATCATTTCTATTTAGAATTATTTTAACCAGGAGTGGACTGGATTTAAAAATATTATTTGCTTGAAGACAAAATGAGCCTATTCACAATTAGACTGATAATATGTAATTGTTATAATATTTCAAAACTAAATAAGCTGGTAGAATGCGTAATGCAAAGGACTTTTTAGGGGGCAATGTTATACATATGGAATATATATTTCCAGCAGTATTAAATAGTACCAAATGGAAATTAGTACAGTTTTTATTTAAAAATCGTTAAAATGCAAATAATGTTTTATTTGCACTTTAAAACTCAACATGTTATCTTATTTTAAAACTATATTTTTAATGAATGTTTTTAATCACACTAAATTAGTTCATTGAAGTTGGCTAAATCCTTAGAAAAACTTTGAATACTTAATTCATAAAGTAATTTTTGTTGGAATAAAAAAAATTAAGAAAGGACAAGTCTAACTTATTAAGGTCCTATATGTTTTTATAATATTAGATGGTAACTAACAGTCACATATGTTAACCTAAGGAAGAGGCTCTACTTGCTAACTACCGATCACCTATCACTTCAATTATATTATTTTATTTTAAATTGAGTAATCTTAATTATTTATTCGAATTTACCTTTCCTGAAATTCCAAAAATGATGTTTTGCCTTTATTTTCCCTCTTTATGAGATGTTGGTATGAATGTATTGCGTTTGGATCAATATTTCTTGTGTGTGTGTGTGTGTTGGTTTGTCTGTATCTGTAATCAGAATACTTCATAAACTAAATCATTTAAAATATCAAATTTTATATTTATGTTCCCACCGACATTGAATTGGAACGACTAACTTAACATCCAAACTGAACTTTTTTACTCGGTTCTTTATTCGAAAAAAAAAGTCGGGTTTTTGCAAATTTGTGGAAATCTGTTCACGCAGTTTTGATTAAAATCAGTGTAGTTGAAGCTTTTTAGTTGATATTTAATATGCATAGGATGTAATCCACATAGAAATTCTATTTTAGGGTAAAGTTTACCATACTGGTCTGGAATAGGAATAAATTAACTTTAAAGGGATCCGATTAAGTTGAGCCGAATAATGAAACAAAAGCAGTAAAGTATTCATGATAATTAATACATTAAATATTTGATATCCTTAATGTGACCTCTGTTTATTATGATTTCAATTATTAATAAGATTGTAAATAAAGTTCATAGCACTTCAAAAATACCAAAATATCTACCAAGTATTTAAAAATTTACATAGAGGTTTATGAATTAAAGAACTACAATAAATAAATATATATTAGATACAATGCAATGCTCTAAGACCTTTCGTTACAACATCATCAGAGAGCTAAATGAACTAAACAAAAAATATAATAACAAGTTAACCTGGTTGGTTGAAGTCTTCACGATTGCTGGCATCCCTGTCTGAATTTAATGTTCCTAAAATTGAAGGAGTCTTGATCTGCTTACTTATTTCTTTTATCAATATTTCATCCAGTTTGTAAAGTCCCAGACTATTGTTCATTAAATTTCCATAGAAATTTAAATTTAAAATTTAATTTATTTATTTAAGTGTAAAATTAAAATGTAAAATGTAAAATTAAACAACAATTAAGCAACAATTTTTAGGTACTAGCTGCCACTAGTAATAATTATTTTATTTAAATGCATTGGTTCGGATTACTAATTAATAATTATATTTTAAATGATTCATTCTTTTAATCTTTTGAAAATTTACTAAAAATGGAATAAACTTTTGTGGTTGAATCGGTCGTAGTGACAGAGTGTATGCCAGCAAATATTTTTATTGTTTCCGAAGTAGGGTATTCCACTAGCCTCAGTTGGCAAACGTTAAAAAGACTTAAATATTTCCTTTAAAAAGAAATCGTTTAAATTGAAATATAATAATCTTTGTGGAAGAAATTCAAAATATCAGTGTAATTACAGATGTTTTAATGGTTTCAATTTATTTTGAAGCCTTACCCATGTTTTTTAATGAATTTTGAAGCTAAAATTGTGTTCAGTTTCTAAATAATAGTCAGCAAGAGGCATTGGTAGGGATTCGCTGAATGAATTAGAGGAAGTAATAATTATCCATGGAGTTGTTGAGTTTAAACCTTGCCTCCTTAATGAGATCTCTATGTTGAGCTAATTGAGGGAAGAGAGAATTTGAGATGCAGAATATCAAGGTAATCCAAGGTTTCTGACCGTTTCAATAGAGAACCTTATTGCAACATAAACATAGGTGTTTTACTTAAACATAAGTATTTCTATAAACTTCACATGTATAAGCGCTTCAGTATTATTATAAATTAGTAATATAATTATATTTTAATTAATACTTAATTAATTATATCAATTATAATGATATTATAATTCATAATACAATCTGGAAAAATAAATATCAACAAAAAAACAAAAATTCAGTACTGTGTGAATAATTTAAAGCTCAAGAGAAATATAATAACGATTATAAACTAATTACTGGAATAAATATATATTTAAAAACAAATTTAAATAGTCCGACTGAACAACAGAAACGTTAATATGATGGTAAGAACACAGAGAAGGAAACTCAACTTCGATATTTTGATATTCGTCGTCTTGAAGTGAATGGCTTCTTCTCTTTAGGACAGTTGTCGAAATATTGACGTGTTTTGTGTGAATTATTTTGTTTTTTTTACTTTACTATAAGTAAAGTATAGTGATCGTGAAAAAATTCGATCTCGAGATTTTGACGGAATTACATGTTTTGAGGTCCCAGAAGTCGTTTTATGACGTTTTTACGATGATGTCTGTGTGTGTGTGGGTGGGTGCGTGGGTGGGTGCGTGTGTTAGCATTGCTTGTTACCACGCTACGGTCCAGAATCTTTGATGGATCAAGTTGATATTTTACACAAAAATGGGCCCCATTTAGACGAAGATCCCTATTGTTTGGGAAGAATTATGCATGATGGGAAAGTCACATTTTTTGCCAAAAACCGTTTTTTTTAAAACATTTATTTCTCCTAAACTGATAACCCTAGAGTTTTGAAATTTTGACATTATCTTTGAAGTTACAAATGCAACAAACGAAAAATATATTCAGAATTTTAAGACAACAGGAAATATTTTTTTTTCAATAAAATGTAAAAATTTTGACTTATAATTCAATCTCAAACCTTGTGAGAGCGATACAAGCCATACTGTTTGACGGATCAAAATGAAACTATGCCTACAAATAGAACATTATATGGCGAATGAGTTGAGATATTTTTTTTTGAAATTACTTTCGCTAAAGGGGCGTTACAGTACGATTTGTGTTTTCAGAAAATGATTTTTTGACGCTAAACGGCTCGTTAAAAAATAATGAAAATTTGACCAAAAATGAAACAAACAATTAGCAATTCATAAAAAAAAAATCATGAAGTTTCAATTACGGGAAAGAGCAATAACGATATAAAAACTGTTTGTTTATTCTAGACTAAGAGATCACCTGCTATACTTGTCGAATTTTTTGTATTTTTTTACATTGTTTACATTGACTTAGAAATTTTTTGAGCGAATCCACTGAGATAAACTTGATGTTTCTAATGGAAAAATGAAAATATATTATTGACTTATAAGAGATGTAAGAGGAATAATATTGTGCAGGTAAATGATAACACTCATTAAAAAAAAATTCGTATATATGTTATTTGACAAAGGGGAAGGAAAATGATCTTATTAAATACTAAGAAGCCATAAGATTCCCAGTATAATAATTCTGTTAAAAACCAGAAATGTAAAAGATAATTCAAAATATTAATCTTTCGTTTAGAGATTAATAACTGTAATTATCGTACATCTTTAATTAACAAATCACCTTAAAACAACAATTTCTTCGCTGTTTAAGAAGTTTTTCAGAGAAAAAAAGAGTATTTTACTGTTTCAAATTTGAAAATTTTACATTAATATACAATGTAGAAGGATGTCAAGTAAACGATGTAAGAAATCTACTGGCTATTTGAACAATAGCCATGTTCTCTTGTAGGATACTATTTCGTTTCAAGAAATGTTCACTTTGGTTTTTCAAAAATGTTATTACTGCTGTAGTTATACTAATGAAATTATTTGCAAATAATAAATTATTTGTGATGTACAAAAATAAGCTGATAAATTGATATGTCCTTCAATCACTATCTGTACTACCTCAGGAATGACAGGCTAATAATTATATCCCATTTAGATGTTTACGTTATGCTTAAATGAGACGTTATGTTTTATATACTCAAGAAATTTGACATTAAGTTACTTATAGTAAAGTAGAGTGTAGGCCACTCCAGATTTTTTAGTTTCACATTGATTCATTAGTTTATTAATATCTGTAGTAGAGATCTAAAATATCGTTGGTTGATATTCTGAGTATGTTTACATACTCTGGTGTAAATGAATTGGTCTCAGATAGGCTACAACAGTGATGGTGAATCTATGACACGCGTGTCAGTGTTGACACGTAAGCTCATTCATGGCGACACGTCTCTTTAAAGAGAAAAAAATTCAATTATTTGTCTCTCATAAGAGCAAGAGTTGGTTAGTAATAATAATATTACTTACGTAAATAATAATTAATTTTGAATAATTGATTTAATGGTACTGTCATAATAATTACAGTATTTAGCTATCATCATATATTTGAACATATTTAAAATATATTTAAATTTAATATGAACATATATATTAAAACAATCATGTTGTAGCCCTGAAGATGACATAAATATATGTCGAAACGTCGGCAAAAGGACTAGTTTAAAATCATTGGACCTCAAACCTCAAAATAATTACACATATCATCATATAGCTAAATACTGAAATTAGCTGTACATGTGGATTGGGATATTCTGATATTTATCCCAAATTTGGGATAAATATTGATATTTATCAATATAAATTTTAATATTGATATTTTTCTGAAAATGCCAAATTTTAAAAACATTCTAAATGCCAAATTTTGGTTTCATAATTTTTATTTTTTTATTTTAATTGGCATTAAAAAATAATTTACTTACAAGAATTATAAATATTTATATTTTCTTTTTAGTTTTTACTTTTGCGATGTGTGACAGGCCACGAAAATTACATTTCTATTTTTTGAGATTTTGACATGCCGAACTCAAAATGATCGTTATCACTGAGCTACAATTTTCTTATGTTGTATCTGAGTTTTCAGACAATACTGAAGACTGAGTATTACGTACTATGAGTTTTCCTGACAGAGATGCTAAGCTACTATTACAGTTGATTATTTATATTAAGGTTGAAGTATTTAGTTGATTATGGAAACTATTTAGAATTATCCACTATTGATCCTAACTTATTTGCTGCACAGGATTTTTTAGAGTGGAGGTTGACCTTTAGTAAAGTTACATATATTTTGAGCAGATCAGGCCATCGAAAGTATAACTTAAGTTAAGTTTTAACTGTTACGTCAATTTCGTCATTATATGTATAATGCATATTTCATTGTGCTCTCTTCAAAGATTGTGCATAACATCACTAAGCTACAGTAAACCATATGTGATGACATAAAATTACTTACTTTCTAAATTCGATTATATGTTAATTGTATTTTTTCGGTTGTGTTTAATTAATGCGTTTCTTTGTGCAAGCTGACTATATACTAATAATTAAAATGAAATGTTTTCATTATTTTTGTTTTAATTTTAGTCATCACAGCATCAGTTTCTTAGCTTGTTACAATACGACGTTAATGATGTCTTCTCAGAAAGTTTTATAATGGTTTGGAACATCACAATGGGACACTTAAAGCTTTTAATGAATGTTATCAGGATGATTCAAAACGTTGCGTTATAAATTTAAAACAAGCCCAGACAAGGCACGTGAATGCACTTGAGTATTCTTAGTAAACTTATAGAAGGCATTGAATTAGAGGGAAGCAATATTATAATGCACCTAAACTAATATCCTTACCTTCTAGATAGATGTAGGGGTTAGACTGCCTAGTCTATCCAGTTCCCATCTTGATAGCCTAATTAGAATTTCTCTTCAGAGGTATTGCGGTATTAATTGAATTTTTCACTTTCCTTTTTTACTTTCATAGCATGAAAAGTAATATTCCTTGATAGATGCACTCTGTTCAGCTTGTGAATTGATAGTGGTTTCTGTTTATTATGATTTAACAGTTTTTCTGAGGTAAAATGGATAAACCAACAAAAGTCTCCACACAAATGAAGTTTTATTCAACGCGTTTCGAACACTTTGTGTTCATCATCAGGAAGACACCAAGGAAGACACTGAGTTGTTTTCACTGGACCAACCCGTCAGTACCACATCCTTGGTGTCTTCCTGATGATGAACACAAAGTGTTCGAAACGCGTTGAATAAAACTTCATTTGTGTGGAGACTTTTGTTGGTTTATCCATTTTACCTCAGAATGAGTAAATACCACACAATTACGGATTGCACAAGTAATGAATTAACAGTTTTTGTTTTATATTAACAAACAAATTGAAGTTTATGTTGAAACAAATGTTTGGTTAAAAGAATTTCGTAGTTTGTGTTGAATGAGACATTGACAACGGGGAGAGAATGATGAGGAAAGTCATGGTGGACAAGAGACTGAGTGGAATTGGGTTGACTGGCAGCCGATACGACTCGTCACTCGCCGATACTTCCTTACGCCGACAGCCAGATATTGTCACTGCATCCCACACTCTGCCTGTCCTCCATTCTGCTTCTCTAGCAGTGATCAATGGCCTTTCAGTCCACAACTCAGAACCAGATGAACTGAGATACTTACAAATAATCGCTCAAACATGTTTTTTTAATTCATTCAATTTATTTTATATCGAACAATAATGACAGATTTTTGAATAAAACGTCAAAACTGGTACATTCCGGGTTCGATTTTCACTCTGATCCTATATTCTTTTATATGCGAGGTTAAAAAAAAATCAGATCAGGTCACCCCTCGGAGAGGGCGTTTATTCATCGGCCTTGTGTCTGTACGATGCCAGGTACTCGTTAAAGATCCCTGCTCTACATTTGAAATAGGTAAAACTAGAACTCGCAATGTAGAATAATTAGGTAGAGAACACTGCCTTGAGGAATGTGCCTTCTAGCAGGGCTTCAATCGCCTCCACTCCCTTCCTCAAAAAACATCACAATGCTATACAGTTTTTATTGATTATCTCAGACATAGAGATTTTTTGTTGGAATATCACATTTGCTCCTCTTTTTCATGCCAGGTCACTTTTTTGACTCTCACTTTAGTAGTAAATGAAGATCAAAAACTAGCTAAAAATAATGAATCGTGTTTAAGTGTATTTTCACGTTGATCTGTGCAACTAGAAGCCTATTGTGGGGGCCAAATTAGTTAAAAACTACTGATCTAAGCTATTTGAGATATTGTATTTGAAATAATGCTAACAGAATTAGAATTTAAATCAAAAGGTACCATTTGATTTACGGCTGAGTATTAGTAATAATAATGAAGAAAATACTATTATTCTTATTGTTTTCATGATATGAGTATACTTTTGTTGAACACACCGGCGCTCACTAGATCACTAAAGTTAAGCAAAATTGGACGTAGTTATTGCCTGGATAGGTGACAAATGTTCCGTTAGCGATTTGGTTAATGTGTCTGACTCATGGTTTAAATTGTTGAAGAATTATTATTGAACGACACTTTCGCTCCTTGTAAAGCCCAAAGAACATTAAAACTTGGAAAGAGTGAACACAGAACAAAATATTGCTGCTGTAAATTGTTTTTAAGTGAAGCATTATTCACGTACATGAATGGGTTTTAAAGTATCAGGGTGAATAAGTATCAACCTCTAAACCACAGTAAAAAAAACAGATCTTTCGAATAAAAGAACAGAGTCTCACTTGGACTAATAAGTCCGCTTTCATTTGCCAGTTGACTCGTCCTTTGACGAGGACTAAGTACTTCGGGTGAAAGTGAGTTCCATTTCCAAATTATTTATTATTGTTAATAATTTATATATAGAAAAGTTTTGAAAAGGACCTACTTACTGACTACCCTGTGAAGTCTGCTTTGTCTTGCCAATGGATGTAGAGGTTGCACAGTCCCTCTTGAAAATAAGCAACCTATCCATTTACAAGACAACAGAGTCCTCGCTGCGTGGCAAGTAACTGGGTCTTTTAAAGAGCTGCATAACTTCAATTCACTTTGACTTACAAAAGCTCTATTCGTATTGTTTACTAACCCAACTAATCATATATAGAAAAAGAGAGAGAGATAGATAGAGAGAGAGAGAGAGAGAGAGAGAGAGAGAGAGAGAGAGAGAGAGAAATATACATAAGTAAACTATTTTTAATGTAATATTTGAATCGATGACACTATAAAACAATGAATGATATTCAAAATTAACTGAAAAAAATTAAGGGAATGCATTTGAACTCTGTAAATTTTCATTGTATTTTTCCTTTAATGATGGCAAACAAGAGTTGCAAACTTATTGATGCATATAATCAAAATGATGAGTTTCGAAGAGGTGGGTGATGTAGTAAGCCTTTAAGACATACGAACGTCTTAGCGATCTGTATTATGTAACATACCATTGATTTCAGAAATGTGATGTTTGAATATAAACGAATATTTCTATTGAAGAACCTCTTTAGTCCAAGATTAATGCTGATTCTAAAGATGTAAGTACTCAAGCCTTCTTTTAAGGTTGTATTTGTTGTTTATTTTTCAACTGAAATGTAATGACATTTTAGCTTTGTGTTTTCGAGAGATGTTGGTTGTTCGATGTCTTAGATTAAAGTTGTTCCTACTCATTTTGTGTCATTGGACATCTTGGCCCTATTTAGATGTACAAGCAAACAACTTGTCTGAGATTTTGGCACCTTGCCATTTGGAGTGATTCAAAGAAAAGGAACTTGTGGGGAAGTTGTAAAGGTATTGGCGCAGGATGGAAGGGTCGGGGTGGAGGTATGCCACAGGGTGAGTGAACTGGCTTGGTCCATCGGGAGGGGGAAGACAGCCTTGACCTTGCACTCCGCCGCCAGTCTTGAATCACTTCCTACACCTTTCTCCCAGGAACAACTGTCCGGAACAACAGACGGTCAACCCAGTCTCAACAACCACATAGTTTATCTTCTACTCCTAACATGCAGTGGATTACTCACTATTAAGCATAACTCTGAAATCTTTTCATCTTCGGAAAAACTGCAAGAAGAAGCACACTCTTTTCAAAACTCTTCGCAAATATGATTAGAGTAATCCAAAACTCCTCTCCCACCAACTTTGGATAGCGACCATCTTTTGCATCCTATTATAGGTTTAGCGCTCTTGGGTGGTTTAAATTTTCTTGTATAAGTCAAATTAGAATTCTAATTGGTGGGAACTATTAATCTATAACGATTAATTATTCCTTATTAAGAATTTTACACAGAAAACCTAAATCTCAACGAAGATCTAGCTAAAACGAAAACTAATAGACAATATGAGGACAAATACACAAATAGGAAACATTTTATCCATATGTAAATGAAATAAATAAATAACCATATATATTTATTGATTAATAAAGAAATTTATGTTCATTAATTTAATGTAAAATGCAGTATGCAATAGTCAATCTTCATTCATCCTATAACATTAAGTATGACTGTTACTTCGTGGGAGGATCTTAGCCACAATTTTGAATTTTTTACTATTGTTTGTGTACGTCAATATATATATTTCATTGATAAAAAGATTTCACATAAACACGTGAAACAACAATCAATGATCAAACCACAATAAGAAATGGGAAAACAATTGTTTTCCCATTTCTTATTGTGGTTTAATCATATTTCATTGAATGCAACGCCATGTCTAGCGGCAACTTCTTTCTTCAGGCTTCTTTCAAAAACACGGCGTTTCTTTACATTAACGTCTTCAATCTGGTATAAGAGCCAGTGGCGTAGCAAAGGGTATCGGTAGGGGGTGGTCTGCTCAGGGCAGCACCTGCCAGGGAGAGGGGGTCATTTGAGCGGGTAAAAATATAAAATAGAAAAAAAATTAAAATAATAAAAAGCTAACAAAAAATGTGTATGCCAAAATATTAGCGTTTTTTATATTGTAATTGTTTTTATGTTTATGTGTGTAATGCTGTTTTAAAACGAATTTTTCAATTGAAATATTTGCAAATTACAAATAAATTTATTTCAAATATTTAAAAAATAGTTTTTTTAATGGGATTGAAAGTTTATTATATTTACTTCCGTACGCCAGTTAATTTAATTTAACAATTTTATATCGTATAATTATATGTTTTTTAAATATTTTTTTTTTTTTATGAAAACTATGTATGTAGTAGTAGTAGCCAACCCTGTAGGTTGCAGTAGCTGTCCCACAAGGGAACATACATAGGCCGAACATTGGGCCCTTTGTAATGCCATACAATGAAGATTGATTCTGCATAGGGAGTCCTAAAGTTTGCCCAACTCAAGTGTATTTGAGTAGGGATCTGTAACAAATACCTGACATCGTACAGGCTTGGAACCGACGGTTTAACGTCCTTCTTTGAGGGAAGACGTGCTCAGATTTATTTACTTACCACGTGAACAAATCGAGAACCAGGTGGGTATCGAGCCCCGTACCTACCAGTTTCAGAGGCGAGTACGTTAATCACTGAGCTAACCTGGCCCCCTGTCGTACTTGTATACATAGAGTATTGTAATAAGATGAATGTATGGGACTAATAACAGCAGTCTAAAAACAGATCCCTGATTGTAATTCCATGAAAATAAATATTTTGAGTACTTTCTGAAATATTGAAGGTTTAACGGATTATCCACAGCCAGCGGGGAGGGGTGGCCGACAAATCTTACTACCGCTTCGGGCGGTAAAAATAGTTGCAACGCCTCTAGTAAGAACTTAGCTAAATTATTGGTAGCAACAAGTTTTTTCAGAATGTCAGACATCATCAGGCAATTTAAAACATGGCAATAATAATTCATTAATATTAAAATTTGCAACCAATAATTTAGATGAACTGTCACACCTAATTGAAGACTTGATCATTTTAAATACGTTGTGTTCAATGCTAGTACAGTCAGTACATGGAACATTAGCAGGTTAAGTTATTGCTATCTCTTACAAGTTTAGCTTTTGTTTGATTATATTTGGTTGACAAATTAAAATTATTGCTCAGATGCAGTTTAACAGATGGTTTGCTGGAATTTAGTGTTAAACATTGGAGGTTCCAATTTTCATAATGACCCTAGGTTTCCCATGTGAAAGATAAAAAAAGGTTATGCTTATCGGCATCAGAGAGGACGTAAAGCTGGTCTCGAGCCAGCACGACGTCAGGTATTCGTTAACAATCCCTAGTCTTAACGAAATTCAGTAATGTGCAATCAGAATCAACCTAGTAATGTGCTTCGCCTTTAGTAAAACAACTGTCAACAACCAACTAACATCCCTCGAACAGCACTAATTTTGAAACCCGACAAATGTAAGCGTTGAAATAAAAGAAATCCATATAGACGTATGACAGATATGATTAATGAATATACTTCAACACACTTACTATTACAAATAAGGATTTGTCTTCACGTTATATTTCAGGAAATGCTCGTGCTGAATTCATCGGTTGATTTCTTTGTTCGGGTCAATGGTTGGTGAAATCAGGAAGTAGAGTACGGAAACCTTTCTGCTGTGGGAAACTTGATTATACCCAGCTTTCAACAAGTGAAAAACAACCAACCTGTCTGCTTCTTTCATTGATTCTATTTTACTTGAAATCCCAAATTATAATTTACAGCAAACATGTTATTGTAGATGCAGTAATTGTGACGAGTAATCCTTAAGTAATATTATAATTTTTTAATTTTGTTAAAATTTCTCTGCTTTAAAATTTATCAGGTCATCCCAGTACTATTTCGTAGCTTTATATTATGAAAATGAAACTAATTTCTTGCACGCATGTTTGGAAACTCATGAAGGAACAAAATGTTTTTCAAAAATTCATTCAGAATATCATTTCTCGTCAATCAATTTTTATTTCAATTTATAGCTGCACTTAACATGCTCCATCTTAAATCTGAGAATTATAAAAATAGAATTTAGACTTAGTGATTTGAATGCATGATTAAGCTATATTGGTCCCGCTCTATAAATAGATCAGAGGGTCTGTGTGTATGTATTCTGTATACACATCTAGAATGTTTATCCTTCTTTGTTGAAATTTGACACATATGTTCTTCAAAAAGGAGCAAAAATAGTATTGCTGCATTGAACATTTCTACGCAATGAAACCTGAAATGTAACGTTTAACATCTTCATTCTTAACTCCACAATTGTAATGCAGATGTAATTTTTTCCCTTTCCAATTATCTTTTCTTTTTATATAAGGAAAGTTATGCATATAAAGGAAAACACCACTAAAAATCGTAAAAGAAATGGAAATTTTCCTTTTTGTTTAGCACGTTTAGTAGTAATTTATTTGATTATAAGGTTATATATAAATAAGTAACTCAAAAGTAATATCGGTAATGATTATAGATTATCTAGAGCTGAGGGGGTTAATATGTGAATTATCTGAAGCTCTTGAAAAAGCAGCAGTGTTAGATTCGAGGAACTGATTGAGGTTTGGAACACCAAAGTAGTCAAAAGAAATTTTTTTTTAGCTTGATGTTGGTATTACTTCATACAAGGATCACTTCTCCAGTCCTGTTTAATTAAAACCCATCAAAGCCCAGCAGTACCTGAATTACAACAGTCGTCATCCTTTTTATATTAAGAAGTTATACTTACATATTCCTAACTGCATCCATCAATTTGTAACAGCTAGAGTTTCTAGATTTCGCTGGTCTCTTCATACTATTGTGATGACTTTTTCACCAAAGATTCCGAAGAGTTATAGTGGTTTTTTGTCTTTAAAAACTCTAATTCATTTCTAAATAAACACATAAATGCTTGAACGCCCGCACAGACACACACACATTCACATATATATCCTTACCCAGCTACTTCTAATAGCTTAGGATTTTTTTCAAATTTTTACTGAATGTCTGGTAGTAGGCATGGAGTGGGCGTGGTTAGCCAAAGATTCAGCATCTGTTTGTTTGTTTCTTATCAAACTACTCCCAGAGTATAGAGATAGTACTCCAAAACCATATTATTCTCAAACTCTATGATCCAGGGAATATTGGATTTATTTGTTTATTATAAATATGCGTGACATAATGATGTCATGTTAGGATTCTTTTTTTTTTATATTAATATTTTGAATTTATTATTTTATTTTCGTTCACTTTGACTTTCGTACTTTCTATAAAGGAAATTATGAAATAAGTCAAAAATTGGCCTTTGTTGTTATTACGAGAAGGAGTACTCTATTTGAATGCAAACAGTAACCGATTCTCCTGAAGATAGAAGAAGGCAATAGAAGAAGATAGGTCAAAAAATAAAAAAATGTTTTTCACAGTATTTTACTGCCTATTTTTTTATTATTATTTTTTGTGGTATGCTTAGAGAATGTTCACTTTTGATATCCATTACGTAAAGTTCAAAAATGTAGTAAACATTTGCAGAAATTAGAAAAGGATAACTGCAGTTATCAATTTTTTTTTAAAAAAAAACAGAGTATCTGCTTGCTATTTGAGCTTGGCTAATTAACTCGAAATTTATTTTTGACTTTAGTTGAGTTTTGTCGATGCCTTTACTCTGATCTCAATGTATTGTTTGTCTGGTATGTTTCTTAGTTAAAATATTTATAATTTATATTTAAGTAGAGTCAACGATAGTTTCTGCGGAAGTTAATGTGAAAAGGTATTATGTCTTCTGAAACTAATATTCCTCCACGATGAAAGGAAATCCCTGGAGAAGCCTTGTGGACAGACACGCTTCCTTCGTCTGTCAGACTGCACATGCTGGTGGCTACTGTTCCAACAAAGCACGCATGAACTCAACTAAAACATTATAGATCGCCTTGTATACAAAAATCACCAGTATGGATGAACGATTGTGTCATTCATTTTGGGACTCTTACGATGATCAATTACTGGATTGAAAGGTCGTTGTCCTATTTCTAAATTTCCTACTGTGCTCCCAAAGCTTATAAAACTCGTACCTATGAATGGTAAATATATAAGAAATTAATTTTATTATTTATGGTTTTTCTTATGTACATTTTGAGAAAGATATGTTTAGCATAGGTTTACTTTACATAACTATATATAGTTTGCTTCTCAACGCCAGTACTTTGTACTTCTTCCTGATGATGACATATATCGAATTATTGAAGTGAGTTCTCTGTGTTCTTTTTTGTGTGTTAATGTATATATATATATATATATATATATATATATATATATAGGTGTAATGTAATCGGGATTCGGTTTATTGACCGAATCCCGATTACATTATACACCTATTCTATCCAACGGTTGATATATTATTGAATTTGTTATATTATTGGGTTTATTTAAATACAACTATTGACCAAATCCCGATTACATTATACACCTATTCTATCCAACGGTTGATATATTATTGAATTTGTTATATATATATATATATATATATATATCAATGATTAAACCACAATAAGAATGGGAAAACAAGACTAAGATCTTTCAACCGTAACAAGCGGTCTTCGTCAGAGTCAAAAACCCAACTGAACACTAGATGCAGAAAACATCTGGTGAGGAGTTGAGAAGAGTGGGAGGGAAGAGTGGTATTTTAAAAGGGTGAAAGCACAGGAAAGGACTAATGTCCAGAAAGGGATGTTTGGGGAAACAAAGGAGTACAGTAAGAAAAAGTAAAAAACTATCCGCTAGCTGTCAACCCTCTTTGAAGAGGCTATTGCCCTCGTGACGAAAATATCAAGTTTGAAGAGACCGTTACTAATGTTTATAATATTAGATCTATTAAATTTAATTAGAGACGATTCAATAATATTTCTTAACAACATTGATTTTTCATAGGTAATAAATTTAGCTTATTGTATAGAATAATAAATTATCTTATTGTGGTTTAATCATTGATTGTTGTTTCACGTGTTTATGTGAAATCTTTTATATATATATATATATATATATATATATATATATATATATATATATAAGTTGGAAGCAGTCCTTCATTTAAACATATATTGTTAAACAACGCCACATATTTGGCTTGTATCTGTTTCTTACACAATTTCTCCAGTTTCCGGAATTCCTTGTCTCTTCATTAAAACATTAAAGCTTATCACCAAAATTGTTAGTCGACATGTTTCGAATGTACCACATTCATCATCAGGACAATAATTATTAACGACATCCCTTTTAACATCGAGTAGACCTACCTACACTTATGTATTGAGATTAGTGTTGAAATTATAGTATATACGTATCTATGGCTTTTGCCTGTATTTCTTATTCATAACAATCGTTACGATCATATGTTTACAGTTTTAACTACATAGCATGTGTTGTTTTTATGTGAGAGGATAAAACTTATGCTTCGGCAATTTTTAGCTGAAAAAATAATTAGAAATAGAATGCTATAAATATACCAGTTATAAACTTTTTTTTGCTCATGTTGACTCACTGTACCCTACTGTCAATATTTTAAGAGTTTTTGAGCACTTAATGCCATTTTTTACATAAAAATTATGTAATGTACGATTTTTTATTTTGTAAATTCGATTTACCCCAAAATGAAAGAAAAATAATCAGAAAATTAGAGACAGTCAGTAAAAAAGTCGTAAATGCAAAGGCTGCTGCATATTTCAATTCAACTTGTTTAAAAGAAGATTTTTTTAAACTACCTACAAATACAAATATATACCTATACAAATATATATATATATATATATATATTGAAATACAAAAATACGATCCAGACGTATTTTTATTAACTGAATTATGTTAATAACTGAATTACAAAGACCTGTATCAGAGCAATAGACATCATCTAGTCGATATCTTGAACTATATTTCGTCTTCTGATGACGAAACATCGTTCAGAATACCGACTACAGTAAGAGTCTTGCTCTGGTATGTGCCCTGAATCAACATTCAGTTAATGTTATTTAGCCCTATGTAAGTTTTAATATATGAAATTCTGATATATTAACTTAGGATTAAAACTGGATACATAATAAACTTTCCCATATTCACTGGCCCACAGTACTTAGAAAGTGCATTGCTATTAACTGATTGTTATATCTTATATACTATAATAAATTTAGTTTCTCAATATATTGTGAGTGAACACATTTCAATATCATTAAGTTTTTAGTATTATGGCTTTCGTATTCCAATTCATAAGCTCCAGTTTCTTCCAGATAATATTATGTCATATTAATTGTCAATAATAACTTATTTCCAAATCCATTTCATTTAATATGAAAATTACCTCTAAAAGTTATTTTTGTTTGTAATTTGAAGCCTCATATTCAATATTTTTCACTTTTGTGAGTTTAATGTAGTTTTTTTTTTTACTTGATGACTCGATTCTGGGTTTCTCTCAGGCTGGGCACGCATGAATTCTTGATCGTCAGTTTTTTCTCGTTCTTTACTTTAGGTTCCCACACCCACGCTTGTAGACGTCACGAATGATAGTCAGTCCTTTTTTTTTTTGGTCTCTTCTAATCTTCTCATCTATGTACATACCCTTTATCAACCTTAATGACCGAAGGTAATTTAACATCATAGTCTTTTATGATATTACTAATTATTTGATTATATCTGTAAATACTTTTGTTTTGAAGTGTTGAACATATAGCTATGTTAAGAGCAAGAACGCCATCTCTCGTTATAGAATATGTAGTTTCTTTGATCTAGAGAGGCCATTCAGGGGGGGATGTGTCAGTTTTAGCAAGGCTCAACCAACTGCCCGCTCTACTTCCAAATGATTCACCTTTAAGCCGAGAGTGGTTTTTATTTCACTAAAAGCTGATCATCTGGTCTCGATCCATTCGGGTCAATTGAACGTCATTTCACTCTCATTCCATTACGAAACGAAAGAGAAACAAGCTCTCGCTAAATTAACAATCTTAGAATTAAAGTGCACTTTAAAGTATTTCATGTCAGTGCTGCTCTGTATGTTTCAATTTCAACTAATATTTCTAAAAAGATATCAACTCATACATTAATAACTTTAATAAAGTTCTTTAATTTTTGTTTAGTTTTCTTTTGCTTTTATCACAAAAATTAAATAATTTTTGAAAGTTTATATTATGGCCATAATAAGTGTTTCAAGAAGTTATACGTTCCTCCATTTTGCTAAAATCGTCCCATATAGCGGATATGAAACCACATTTTTAATTTTTGAAGTATAATAATTTTATTATTCAAACCCTATTTTTGTGTGTGTTAAATTTATCTATTTAACTCCTCCATGAAAAGTTGCCACGTATGACTGATTGAAATCTATGAAATATTTGCAGTTAATAAACGTTGTAAGGTTGTTCTTATTGCAAAGTATGCAAAGATGCTTTGATTCATTTACTAAGTCGTGAAAAGCCTTTACATCTTTAAAATTTGCAATTAGTTTTTTTTATTATTAAATTGATAAGGGGCTTAAGATTTGATTGTAGAATTTTGTATAGTAATAATTTTACAAATGAAAGTATATCATTTAAAATCAACTGATTATGTGAAATGTGTATCTTCAATAAAGTCATTTTTAAAGATCATTTTAAAAATAATTGTAATAAAATTTAAAATCTGTAATAAAACCAATCGGAAGAAAAATCACATTTTGCTTATACAAAAAGATAATTTTTTTTAACCAACTGGTCAAACAATGACTATTAATATTTTTCTTTCACTTATATATATGTTGTAATTAGCATTTACCGGTTTTTGACGTATTATTACTGAATTAGCTTTTCCACCATAAGTTTGAGGTCATTATTACAATATTATTAGTCAAAGAGCCCAAGAGTTCTTACGGACTCGTCAATATTGCAGTAAAAATGTTCTTTTGTGGTACTATTTTTCGTTATTACAACAACATATATTTTAAGATGTTTAATGAACTGAATAACTATTTCTGGGAAGCACCTCTTACTTTTGTTGGTTTTAGGTATGATTTTCTGAAAAGTTTTAACTTTTTAAAGGCGATCATTTCACACTCACCCTAAATAGCCTGAGAGGTATCTTCCTCTTACAGACAGTGCCTTAATTCTACGTCTGATAATTTCAGCTTATATAAGTAGTATTTGAGAAAACAAGGTCCAGTTAGATATTTTACAAACATTTTCCTTGTATAAATTTATTATTCCCTTCAGTGAGGTCAGTAAGTAGATGTCAGTTCTATATTTGTTTAACAACATCAGTTTGTTTCCATTGCATTTACATTCGTCTATTCTTCTGGATACTGGTCATTCCGTCATTGGATGGATAGGTATTCTATAAAGCTATTCAAAGGAATGAGGTGTATGAAAGAAATGAAGTCATAGTTATCTTCATACTTAGTTAAATTATAGATCCAGATCAATATCTAATATTAATTCAGACTAAAATCCGATTATTTCCTGCTTTTTTTTTCGAATCAAAATTAGATTATTTTTTCCCACTCCGGTCTCATCAAAAATATTCATAAATTCCAATTATAAATTCAAATGCAATCCGATTTTACATCTTTGAAATATTGCAATAA
Organism: Hermatobates lingyangjiaoensis; assembly: GCA_026182355.1. NCBI lineage: Eukaryota > Metazoa > Arthropoda > Insecta > Hemiptera > Hermatobatidae > Hermatobates > Hermatobates lingyangjiaoensis. The sequence continues at coordinate 170,625 of JAPFBL010000319.1, read as the reverse complement.
TATTAAAAGATGAAATAATAAAAACGGATTATAATTTTTTTAATTCAATTTCAAAGCATTTATCAGTATAGAGAAAAGATTTCTTAAAGAAAATCAGAAGTAGTCATTACCTTGTGGAAGACTTATTTTATAGCAACATCACTAAAAGTTTTTTTGTGTTAAAAAAAATTATTCATCTAGTAATCATAAACTTTCATCGTGATACTTTAAGTATATGTTTCTTAAGCATGCTTATACAGAAAATTATCAGAAAAAAACTTATAGATTTCTTTGAATTCTTGAAGATACTTACTTCTTACTTCTTAGTTCGAGCTTCCAAAGCTCTCCGCTTCGTTGGCAGGTATAGGTCGGCAGCTATTTACCAGAATTTGGTGTTGGTCAGGATTCTTTTCAGAGTGGCTTCATCTCCTAGCTTCTTCTTTAGTACTTCTCAACCGCGCAGAAAATCCGAGGACTGTAGAAAGATATGAAAAAAAGAAGAATATGAATTCTTGAAAATACTTCTAGAGAAGAATATTACAATAAATCTAGAAAATATTTAATGTCAATTTATAGTGTTTGACATTTGATTGAATACAGTTTATTCAATATAAGTTTCTTGTCTATTTTTAACTGTCTTTGAATAGATTAGTGTTTGAACTTGTAATCATGATCTATTCCTCTTTTCAATCACAATGAATGTTCAACTGAATGATTTTCTATTTTGCATTTCAGTTGTCGGCATATATTTGCAGTATGATGGTTGTGCAAAAGCACTTTCTTCTTCATGACTAAAAATCAATTGATAAATAATAACTTCTACTAATTTTATTTAGCTATCACATTCTAAGAGTTTGTGTCACTTTTTTTTGCTTTTGGTTAGATTGCAGTGGCAGTATCACAAGAGAAAACACATAGGCCAAACCTTGGTTCTTTGTGATTTCACACAATGAACATTGAGAGTCCTAAATTTAGTTTAGAGGTAACAGATTCGAGGATGACAGCTTAACCAATTCTTTAAGGACGACGTGCTTAGATTTATTCACCTCCCACATGAATAAATCGAAAGCAAGAGTAGGCATTGAACTCCAGATCTACTAGTTCAGAGAAAAGCACGTTGCCTTTTACAGATCTAGAAAAAGAGGTCAATAAGTAAATGTCAGTTGTACATTTTTTTAACAACATCTGTTTGTTTCCGTTGCATTTGCATTCGTTTGTTCTTGTGGATACTGATCATTCTGTCATGAAAATATTTTAAAATTTTTTGGGAAAATACCCAAAAAAAAAGACCTGGGCTAACCTGGTCTTTTTCTTTTCTCGAATGCTTTATTCCTAATATTGTTGTTTTATAAGCCTGAATAAATATTTAGGTATAAATTTTCATGTTTAAGGTGCCCTGATGTCACGTTTGCTCATTTCTTCTACTCCGACCATATGACGTGAGAATGAACTTAAATTTTGACTAGCAAACCTACTACGATTGTAGCACAAAATATGTTGGTAAGCCAATATGTTATAAGAAACATTCGCTTTTGCGTCATTTGGTGGTTCATTCACCAAATTGCTTATTATATCGAGTCAGACAGCTCTAATTGTTTAGAATAACTTTTACTTGTTATCCTCATACTATAATATAAAAGTGAAAGTAGAATAATGACTTTTCATTAATTTTCCATTAAAAAGCAAAAGTACAGAAAGAGATAGAAATGAATCTCATTTATATGTTAAATGTAAAGACTGTTGACACTATTAAGAAACAAATTTTCTGAAAGAGCGACTATATCAACATCGTTATTCAATAAGACCATCTAAAAGCAATGCAACTGCACTTGCCTTTGAGGTATAAAGTAAACTTTACTTTTTTGAATTTTGAGAATATAATTATTATTGATAAATAACGCGATAAACAGAGAAATAACACGCCAAACATGCGTATATTAAAAAAAAAACCTCCATTAATTATGGAAGTAGCTCAGTTTATTTGTGTAGTATAGATTCAGATGTATATATTAAATTGATTTTTCAAGATATTCCAATTAAAATATAGCACATTTTTTGATAATTTAGTAAGAAATGTTTTTTTGGTCTTCAGTGAAAATTTATTGCTTCAGTTCTTTGTATTGCCTGTATGAAAACTTATGTTCTCATCTATACCTTGTATAATTCCGTTTATTAAATATTGTTATTCTATAATAATATTTATTAGTTTTGCAACGTAGGATCAATATTTTTTCGTTTTCAAAATTTTCTCAATTCAGTAAGTCTCTTAATTGTTTATAAATAATGAAAAAGAATAAACAAAAGATATATTATGCACAGGAATGAAAACCCTGGTATTATTATTATTAAAAATATTGTTAATTCAAATGAGTTTTTTCTAATTAATTCTTGATTAGTGGTATTTTCATTACAACACCTCTATTACTTTGAGGTGTTATCCTGTCATTTTAATTTGGGTGTGAGTAATGAAGGAGGTAGGAAGTGTCATACATAGATTATTTGATATCTGCATTGCAAATACCCTTTGCTGTCCTCTACCAGGAATGTATTACACGCCCTCAACCTTTATTATAATACCCTTGAACCCTCCTCAGTTTGAGAGTTCAAGATCTTTCAAATTTAAAACAATCACAGCAGAGATTAAAAATACTTTAATCAAAAATACTTAGGTTTCAAAAATAATTTTGAAACCTATTTAGCCTTTCGGTCTGGATTATGAGGTGAAACTGAGTTTCTGTTATTGTTCCATCAAAAATGTTTGAACAAAAGATTGAGTCATGAAAATAATACATACACTTAGATTATGTCTGCTACCTGTTTTTACCATCTATAAAACAATGAAAGTTCTTATCACACCGATGGTGCAAGTTGTAGTAGTTAACTTTAACCTTGTGTAGAATTTTTCTTAGTCTGATGGTATTATTTTAAGTAAAAATTTGTAGTCATTAGTTTTTTGAAAACGATTCACACATTTGAAGTCTGTTCAGGTTCATATATTTTAACTACCTAATAACATATGATGATAGCATTGATTATTATTTAAGATGGCCCGGCCCGTAACATTTGTTTTTGGAACAAATAGTTCCAATGCCCACACCTATAAGGTTTTTACCTTCAGTACTGTTCTAGGGGGGGCAGAAATTATGGCTCATTTGTTATTTGACACCCATTTTTGTAGTGGGTGAGTCACACTACCTGTTGGTTTTGGATTGGGAGTCCTAAAGTTTGCCTAACTCAAATGTATTTAGAGTAGGGATCTGATATCCTACAGGCATAACATAATGATCGGATCTGATATCCTACAGGCATAACATAATGATCGGATCTGATATCCTACAGACTTAACATAATGATTGGATCTGATATCCTACAGGCTTAACATAATGATTGGATCTGATATCCTACAGGCTTAACATAATGATCGGATCTGATATCCTACAGGCATAACATAATGATCGGATCTGATATCCTACAGGCTTAACATAATGATTGTATCTGATATCCTACAGGCTTAACATAATGATCGGATCTGATATCCTACAGGCTTAACATAATGATCGGATCTGATATCCTACAGGCTTAACATAATGATCGGATCTGATATCCTACAGGCTTAACATAATGATCGGATCTGATATCCTACAGGCTTAACATAATGATCGGATCTGATATCCGACCGACGACTTAACATAATTTCTGCAAGGGACGACTTGCTCAGATTTATTCACCTCCCGCATGAATAAATCGAGGACCAGAGAGGGCATTGAACCCTGGATATACCTTTCCAAAACCGAACATGTTGCCACTGTGTTAACCTGGCCTAACAAACAGATTTTTAAATCATTAGTTGTGCAATCTGTAATTGTGTGGTATTTACTCATTCTGAGGTAAAATGGATAAACAAACAAAAGTCTCCACACAAATGGTTGTTTTCGCTGGACCAATCCGTCAGCACCACATTCTTGGTGTCTTCCTGATGATGAACACAAAGTGTTCGAAACGCGTTGAATAAAACTTCATTTGTGTGGAGACTTTTGTTTGTTTATCCATTTTACCTCAGAAACAGATTTTTGTAGATTTTGCAAAAAAAAATTTTCATCTTCAGTTTATTTCGTTATTAGTATAAACATCTGCAACGTTACATCTAGCAGTGTCGTTACTGCGCTTTTTCTACAGGCATACTTTTAGTATGACTGCTATTACATTCTGTAGGAAAGTTTCCATTAGTGAGATTTTAATAAGGATGACCTCAATTACTAGCTTTAAAATCACTACGTTTTTCCTGAGAAACAACAAGATAAACCTATGAGTAAAAGAATTGTCAAGAATATCTATCTTTGATGCTTATGAAATCAAAACCCATATGCAGAGCCCAAAATTTCTTGTTTTCCCGCTAATTACCTAGATTATAATTTAAACCTCAGTAAGTTAAGATCAGGAAACAAAAGTTTGTGTATATGAAGTGGTTGGTTACTAAAATAGAGCACATTAACATATAGCCGATTAAATGAGAAAATAATCTTTACGAAAACAAATGTTTTTGTTAATAGATTATCATCTTGTCTCATGTTCATCACTAACAGATCCTTCACAAGTTAGAAGATCCTTTGAAAATTTATTTGGGCAGCATGTATTTTGTGGGCTTTAATAGCTCCCAAAATGACTGAGAAATTTTTTGTTGGGTTTAAAAAGTCTTTGGTGATAAACAATGGCATTTGCACGTGTATTTATACAGAAAAAACAACGAGAAACTATTTAGGATTGACAATTACTCCTCTGGGAGAAAGTAAACAGCATAAGAAGAGCAAACGAAAATTATATGCAAATTTGCAAGCATAGTTTGCAAAAAGTAAAATATTTTAGTTTTAAATTTTTGTTTAATACTTTTCAACTTGGAAATGAAGTACCTCGTAACTGGTGTCTTCTGGCCAGTTATGATGGTCAGTTATTGATTTAATGTATCTATGATATGTGTGAAAACTATTTAATTGTGGATTCATTTATTTTAAACAAACAATGAATACAAAGAACATTTGCTACTTTTTTTTTACCTTGAGCCAATTTTATTTTCTGCAATAATTCCTAAAGACTTCAAAGTTAAAGAAAAGTTCAAATTTCCTGTAATAGTTGTAAATCTCTTCTCAAAGTTTTAAGTAGTGTGATCCGATTGGAAACTTGAATTTAGTTCCCGCATAAAACTTTCGACTTGAATAAATGGCAAACTTCTTACAGTTTAGATTTTCTTACTACTTTTAACTAAACAAACAACAAAAGATATGGTTAAAAATATACTGCAAAAATAAATCTTATATATTTATAAAATGTTTGATTTTGATGTATTAAATATTTTAAAAATATTTTCAGAATTACTTTCTTGTTTATTTAGATAAGAAATATGTTGTTTTAGCTAATTAGAAAATGTTTGCTCTTGAAATAAATAGAGCCTATGGATTTTGTTATTTTCAGAATTCAGTCGATTAGTTCCCAGATTGCTTGTTCACTTTGGATGTTAGCTTGGAGCGTAATACTCCGCTATAAACAGCTGTGATAATTTTTTTTCTTACTTTGATACAACTAGTTAATGTGTTTTTCTTTTTTTGGATATGAAAACAAGCTGTATCCTAGCTGTAGATCAATTTAAACCTCATTCTCGAAACATTAAATGGCTCCTCTATAAAAAGCAACTTCTATTCTCGTGTATCTTTGATTTCTTCGGCCTGTACAAATATTTACGTTTCATTTGGCTCTTTTGAAATGGTCAAACATGTGGTAGTGCTGTGGCGATCTGGCAAGGAAACGCGAAGCAGCTGCACGTGTTGCTGTTGACAAAACTAACAGGCTGCCGTGGCTCAGCCCGTGCATTCGTCATTCCGGTACAGTAGCCCAAATAAGGTAACCTCTTTCCACATTGCTCCTACATTTTGATCTCAACTTACCCTTATAAGTAAATTGCAATAACAATAACATATTTCGGTATTAAGTAAAAAAAAAGTTTTCAGTTCTCAATGGAGTTCTAGGTAAAGATTATCGGAAACACTTTTTGATATTTTAGTGTTTAAATCTGTAGAAAATATTGTGTTTATATCAAATATTTTTGTATATTATAAATCCTGCAATATAATAAATTTCCCTAATATTATAAGTAGTAAAAACCTATCAAAAAGCTTCATCCATCGGAAGGGTAATTTATTTTATATTTTAGTATGCCAATACTGAAACTTAATTTTTTTACATAAAAAATCTCTATAAATTTTACCCTTGTTTGTAGTATGAGGAGAATTTTTTTCCCTTTATGTCGATAGGAAAAGTTTTTATTGCATACATTTTTTTGTATATAGATAATAAAATGTTTAACTGCTTACCAAAGTCCGAGTATCGGAAGGGTTCATTATCTTAATTTAAGTCGGTACAAGAACTTGGCTTGTATACATGGATTTTATGAAAAAAAAAGAAAGTTAATTAATATAGGTTAGTTAATGAAATGTTCTTATATTGACTTAAGTGGTTTATTAATTAAAAAAAATTGAAATAAATTAATTTACTTATTGAGTTAACTTGAATATGTATATAGTCATTTTTTTGTGGTAAAAAATTATTTCTCTTTTTTCCAGTGGACAAATACCATTTATATACATGATTTTAATATGTATTGGGAAGTAATTTATATTTTATATGACTTTGTAACGGTTGGTGAACTCGTTCATGTCTCCACACTTGTATTTTTTCTTCTCCTCCTCCTCTCCTGAAGACGACGAGAAATCATAAGTGTTAATATCATTTTTTTGGGTTTTTTTTTTGATGTTTTTTAGTTGTAAATTTAATTATATATATCTGATCAAACCACAATATGAAATGGGAAAACAAGACTAAGATCTTTCAACCGTAACAAGTGGTCTTCGTCAGAGTCAAAAACCCAACTCGACTGCTTGTTACGGTCTTAGTCTTGTTTTCCCATTTCATATTGTGGTTTGATCACTCATATATATATATAGATTCTATGTATATTTTGTTATTGAGGGCTAGGTCAATAACAAAATATAGAATAGAATATAAGAGGTCAAGAACAATTTTTGGAGATTATAAATATATATATATATATATATATATATATATATATTATAATTACTGCATATACTCGTAGTTACACTTTGAATTCTTCGGTATGTTAAATTATATCAAAATTTGTCTTTCTAATTTTTTTTTCAATATTCTATTACCGTAGTAAAAAAATTCTGGTGTAAAATTCTCTGAAATAAATTTCATATGTGTGTTACTGAAAGGGACAAACAGGAAAAAATTCTTCACCGATACATTGAAGGGAGGATCGAATAAATCAAAGCATGTCAGACAAAAAAAATACACACTCGATAGCCCCTTTTCAGCAGGAACTAAGCCTGGTTTAACTGTCACATATCAAACGATAGCAGGTTTTTTTTTTTTTAAAAAAAGGTAGAAATTCATGAAAATAAATTGTATCCAAGGAAAAAGGATTTTAAAGTTATGTAATTGATGTTTGTATACTGTATACAAAACCATTTTCTGGACGCTTTTGGTAATTTAAAATTAGAATTCTATATGAGGCATGTCATGTTCGATTAAAATGTATTAGGTATTAAATCACGTAATGTGAAATAAATAGCAAATTGAATCGTTTTTAGGACCAAAGAAGATAATAAATATACTAAAAGACTTTGTATCGGTCAGTGGACGCTTTCACATTTCCACACCTGTGTTTGTTCTTATTTATCTTTTTCTTCTCTCTTGAAGACGGCAAGAAAGCCGAAATGATCGTGAATCATGATTTCTCGCGCACAAGTACACGCGCGCAACTGACATTAAAATTTAATTAATATTATGAAGTGAGAATTATTTTAACTTTTTAGAATTTTTAACCATAACTTTTTTTTTAGCTTCCGAACGTTTATCACTTTTTATCCTTTTGTGTTTTATGATTTTTTTTAATTTATTTTTTACTAGTTTTGTTTGCTATCGTTTTAGATAAGTTCCTCCTTGTGGGAGGGAATGCCCGGATCAAACTGGGGTTAAGGGATTGGCAAATATGAAAACAATTAGATAGAATCACTCTCAAACAAGATAAAACGAAGCTATGTGTGTTACGGGAAAATGACGAGAAAAAAAAACCCTATATTTTAGAGAGGATGGTTTACGTCTGAGAGCTGAAAAAACGAGCTCTTACTTTTGATAATTTGGCATGCTGAAACAAAGTTCGTAAGATGAGGCACTTTTTTGCAGAAAGACTTTTCATAAGATCGAAATTTCGTAAGAAGAGGCTTTTGTATGAAGAGTTGCCGTTGTTTATTCATTTAATTCATATAATTTTAATTTAACTTTGCTGTACTGACAATGGTTAAATTAACTATTGGTTATAAATTTTGGCATGCCACAAAACAGTTTACAGTGGGCGAAGAGTTTTACACCATTGATACATATAAAAAAACTTACTTAACATGTTATTACTGGTTTCATTAAAGAGATCTCTAGAAAAATGATATGAGAGAGAAAAGGACGCATTTTTTAGGTAAAAAGAAGCTGGCAATGAAGCAGATGTTCTAATGGGAAGCATTTTATTTGATTTCAGGCTTCAAATGCCCCCTCTACTACTCACTCATAGAGTTATAATACTCTATACTATAACTCTATAGAGTTATAGAGTTATATAATATATAATAACTCATAAAGTTATTTTACAAACTTATAAGTTATTTATAATTTAACAACTTCAGTTTTAAGTAAAATAACTTAAATAATTTTATAAGTTATTTTAAAAACTTATAAAATCTAATTTTTGGCTGAAGGTTCAACAAATTGTGTGTTGTCCTATTCTTTCTGAATCACCATCATATTTTTGAACATGCGTTTTTGACTTAGATAATTTTTTGATCTTTCAAGTGTGTTAAAGAATAATAGAAGGTGTCATTTGAGGAAAAGGTTTTAATGAATTTCTATATTATATTAATATGAAAGAAATATTTTGTGTTAGTTAACATATAATAGAAGTTATTAAATTATAAATAACTTACAAGTTTGTAAAATAACTATTGAGCGAGTGGGTAAAATCTGTAGTGCGGGCTTGATGTCTGACATCAAGTAAAAAGCTTCCATTAGAACATTTGTTTCATTGACAGCTTCTTTCTACCTAAGAACTACGTCGTTTTCCCTCTTACATCATTTTTCTTTTATGTTATTTTATATCTGTGTATAGTTAACTAACATTTTCTTGTCTGATTACACTCTTGTGAACCATGGGGACATGGCTCTATTTGCCCCAAATATCACCAAAACTGTGCATACCTCTGTGGTTGATATTGTGAAAGTGAACAAAACTAGACATATAATGTATCTTTGAGGATTGTATTTGGGAAAATGTAAGAGTTTTCAACTAGCTGGTTATTTGGGACACTGGTTTGGGTTGAGAAGAGTTATAGAGAAGAAACTTTTGTAATGGGAAACTGCGGCGAGATAAATGGGCAGTATTAGGGTCAGACAGACTATTTGAGAGCAAGTCTTGCAGAGGTCGCTAGAGATTTCACAGGCGTCCTTTGATTGGGGACCGAATCGGTCGAGAGTTCAACCACAGCTGGCACTCTCTGCCTTTACCCCCTAACTACGCTTAACCAAATTATTTACTTGTTTTCAACTTGCTAAATTACCTCACTTTAAAAACTTCCTTCAAAGCTTTTCATTCCTCTCCTTTGGCTGAAAGTAGAGTTGCTTCAGTTGTTTTAGATATAACCCATAAATAAATCCGCATACCATGCTTATGATCCTCTGGCAATAATTCAATAAACGATTTCATTTCAAAGAGATTGTACAATACTAACAGCATAAATCAATTATCTTTTGAAACGAAAGATTATATTCAGTTCATTTCTGGTTCAACTTGTTTCTATACCTTAAACATATGAATTAAAAAATATAGATTCACAAGTTTTGAAATTACCTGAGACCATTTTTACTATTTTTAAGATGTTATCTGGATGTAAGTGTGGTTAGGTATGAATGAAATTTTTTTTATTACTCTACAGGTAGAACCGTTTGACAAATCTTACTATTCTTTTTAGATATACTGTTCATGGTGTGAAGATGCATGTTGTATGTGTGAAATGTGAGAAAATGAAGTGTCTTGGTCAAAATATTGCCTTATATTTTAGTAACAATGCATAATGGGAATGGTTCTTTATTGTCCTTAATATCAAAAAAGTGTTACTTTTCACACCACCACTCCATTTCTAATTGTTTTAGAGACTCCACATTTTTCAATTTTTAAAATAAATAAATTTTTTAAATAAGTAAAAAGTAAATTTATTAAAAATTAATAAATTTATGAAAATAAATAAATAATTTTTTATTAAAATAAATAAAATTTTTATTTTTAAAATAAATCATGAATTTTAATTTATTGCAAGAACAATACGAGTATAACAATAAAGACAACTACTAAGTCACCACCTGTAGCTACTTACATTCAATTTTAGACTATACATATAGAAACTATACTTTTCTATATAGTTCATTATAGAATTAATAAACTATACAGAATATAGTTTCCTTAATCTATATCTCTATATATAAAGTTCGTGTGTTTGTTGGTTTGTTTGTTCACCCATTTTCCGTTAAAATGGAGACCTGAAATTAAATATATATTATTTATTACCTGAATAATGTTAAATAAAAGAAAATGATCACTATATTCCCAAAATTGGAGCCAGGGTAGCAAGTGTTGTCTTGCGTGCTCGCTGATGACAGTAGTGCAAAAATATTATATATAAATATAACAAAAATTTTTTTTTCTAATTTAATATTTGTGTAATATAAACACTGTTAATAAACTAACGGCATGGAGCCAGGGTAGTTCACTGGCTTGCGTGCTCGCTGATGACAATAGCACAAATATATTAAAAATAAGTTTAACAAAACAATATTTGAATTTAAAATTTGAATAATATAAACAATGGTAATGAAATAAAGGCATGGATCCAGGGTAGCCAGTCGCTTGCGTGCTCGCCGATGACAGTAGTGAAAATATATTATGTATAAATGTAACGAAGCAAAAAAAAAAAAATTTCAAATTTGCGAAATATAAACACTGGTAATAAAGTAAAGGCATGGAGCAAGAGTAGCCTAGAGGCTTGCGTGCTCGCTGATGACAGTACGACAAATGTATTATAAATAAATGTAATAAATATATAATAAACTACTACATGAGAGGTTGAAAATGAATAATTTTACAAACAAACTTGAACGCAACTGTCAGATAAAATACGAATGTTCTAAGGTAATATTATAAAGACACATTCCTTTCATTAATGCTATATTATGTTAGGTAAATAAATTGAATATTTCAATTTACAAGTTTTATTTGTTTTAAATATATTTCATTGTGTACATAACTTGACTTGATGTTTTATTTATTTTTACCATAAAATAAATGATTTTTTTTTTAGTTTTAAATGCTATTTATTTTGCTAAATATAATACTGTGTGTACGTTATGAATCATGTTAAGAATACTATATGAAATGCTTGGGCCATATAAGAATCTGCTTCGGTGCCTTAATAACAAGAAACAACAATTAAAATTATCCCTGTCAATCATATTCAGTGAATTTATTTCAGTAACTATTCCTATAATTTCTGAGTGACACAAAGGGTCACAGGTAGTCTAATATCTTATATAGTCTATAATAAACTATATAGACATAGTTTATTAATTATGGGCACAATTTATCAAATCTGTTTACAGATTTGTTTAACTTAATTTCATTAAAAAATCAAACTTGAACATTAGTAATTTAGTATTCTTTAACTTAATTTTAAAGTTATAACAACAAACAATAACTATCTATTGAACTAATTTCTATTTGAAAATATTAATTACATCCATCACATGACCGGTCGCATTATTTAAATTCTAATGAACTGAAAGCAATTTAATGCCAATTTAAAGCAATTTATAGTATTTACTTTGATTTATTATACTTTATTATTTCTCTCAGACAATAACCAAAATAAATTGACGTTATATATAATTAATTAACTAAGCTGTACTTTAGAATTGATCAGGGGTTGATTATAAATTATTTCTCATCGGATGTTATCAGAATTTTTTTGATTATATTTACTGATTTGATTGTTTGTTTTTCAATGGGTGTTAAAAAGCTGACTTATGGTTTTTTGTTTAAGTTATACTTGATTGATTAGTTGATTAGTTATGATTATTAAGTAAATTTGTAGAATTCAAGAATTTAAATTTATATTATTTTACTTGCTTCTCTTCATCATAGACATTACATATAAATATGATATATCTTCTAAGTGTTAACTAATTGTTCTAAAGAAATTTGTCAATTATATTTTCATTATAACAAAATTAAAATTTTTAATAAAAAAAAACCTAGGATGTGGTTTTTTAGTGGGTCGGGATCCCAACCCCACATACCCTAAGCAAGACGTCTTGCTAAGGGCTCTGATGAATAGATTTTTCCACATCCTACGTCGAAAAAAAAAATATTAAAAAAATAATAGTATTGAGTCTCTATGATTTTAGATAATGGGTGAACTTGCAGTAAAATTGAGTGTAGATACTCCAAATGTTTTATACTGCAATCAATTTTATAGGCTGTTTATATATTCCATAAATTTGTGTAGCATCAAGCATGGGTTACTTGCAAATTAGCATCTATTTCAATTAGTACAACCCACATTAGCAGGTTTACTCTACATGATGTTATATCATTGATTGACTAATTAGTGAAAGATATTGATTGCTCTAATCAAATTTATTGATGTATCGTTCTTCAAAGAGTTCCTGAAGACGTTTAATCTTTAATAGTTATTTTAAGTTTAGAAGAAAAATGTTAGAAGTATCATTATATTGTTAATATTAGTAAACTTTGATTGAATATCATACATTTATATCTAGTTAAATAGGGAGTGTGTTTTTATTCCTCTAATCCACTAGGAAGATGTTATCCTAAAGAAATATTGATTCAGATTTATTTATGCGTAGCATTGGAGTAATATTTTTGAAAATTTTCTGAAACTCTTCAAAAGAAGGCTATTATAATAAAGAATCAATGAATTTGAAACCAAACTCTATCTGGAAAGTACAAAGAATGAGATATCAGTTGAGAAATTTCAACGTTTATGACATAAGTTTTAGCATACTGAATATGTAGTCTTTCAAGCTCCATTGGCCTTACAATCGGTATTCTAATTCATTCTCGACTTTCTATCGAACTTTACCAATAATCTACTACTATAAAGAAAATCTTGTTATCTTGTTTGATGTTATTTTTTTTTAGAGATATATGTTGAATTAAATTTCCTATAATACAGTCATACATGAAGATTTAAGATATTGTTATAATACATGCATATTATTATTACCACTGAGGTTAGTATAGTTTATATTATTAATATGGCTAACCGTCATACCTGGTACAATGATGTTGGAGGCTTTGGAGCGCTTTCGGACGTTGTCCATCTTCAATCGCAACTAACTAACTAACCTACTGACCTGTTATAAAGGGGGTTGGTTTTCAGTCAATTCCACTGCTGTCCTGATATTATTACTTTGATTTTATTTAGTTATTTTTGATTTTTAGTTTTTAGCTATTAACTAGTTTGATTTTTTATATTTCTAACTTTATACTGTCTGTCCAGTCGTCATTAATAAAAAATAAAAAGACGACTGGACAGACAGTATAAAGTTAAAAAATATAAAAAAATCAAACTAGTTAATAGCAAAAACTAAAAATCAAAAATAACTAAATAAAATCAAAGTAATAATATCAGGACAGCAGTGGAATTGACTGAAAACCAACCCCCTTTATAACAGGTCAGTAGATTAGTTAGTTAGTTGTGATTGAAGATGAACAACGTCCGAAAGCGCTCCAACGACTCCAACATCATCATACAAGGTATTACGGTTATTCATATTAATAATATTACTATAATGTCTAATCTAAAAATTTCAATGGCTTTTAAGTCAAGAAACGAGTTCTCTTTTTGTAAACGATCTTCATAAGAGAATGTAATTACACAGTAATAATAAGTGTTCCAAAAAAATATACTCAAGTACAGACACCAAATTAAAAAATGATTCAAATTTTGGGAACCTTCATTCATTTGTACAGGTGAAGTAGAATTTCTACAAAAAGTATAATACATATACGAGTAGTACCTAATTCTTTTCTGTGTGAGATAAGGATTAAATTCAAATAGGTTTTAGATTTCTTTGTTTAATCTTTGACTCCACGCACAGGTGACTAGAACACATTAAAAACTGTTGCAAAAGGCAAAAAGTTAAGGAGTTTTTTTTTAAATATCAGGTTGATCAAGTGAAATCACCTTTGTTATATTTATCACCGTAATGAGAGTTTATTTTAACCTGAAGAACTGACCGAGACCTGATGAAATTTAATGTATATATATATATATATATATTATATATATATATATATATATACAGATTCAATAATATATCGACCGTTTGATAGAATGGTGTTTCTAATCGGGGTACATCAGGTCAATTTTCCAGGATAAAAAATCAAACTCTCGTTGCCAACGTTTCGGTTTTATTTAAAACCTTTTCATAGGCAGAAGTAAGAATTTTTAACTATAAAAATGAAATTTACATTATTTAAAGGAACAACAATTACTTCTATATACCGAGAATAGAAGTATATAGAAGTATTGTTCTTCTATATACAATTACTTCTAATACTTCTATCGTAAAACGAGATTTTGATTTTTTATCCTGGAAAATTGACCGAACCCCGATTAGAGAACACACCATCATTATATATAAATATATATATATATTATATATATATATATATATATGATTCGATGCGATGTTGACCAATGGGAGTAGAGTTACAGGTCCAAGCGTAAGGTCCCAGTTGCGCTGCTCAGCAAAAAGCCTTTGCGTTCTGCCAATAGGTATAGAGGTTGCACAGTCCCTCTGTGTTAACACAGAGGGACTGTGTTATTAATGTTAACACACTGTGTTAATAACTTAACACAGAGGGACTGTGCAACCTCTATACTATTGTGCAGAACGCAAAGGCTTTTTTGCTGAGCAGCGGGCAACTGGGACCTTACGCTTGGACCTGTAACTCTACTCCCATTGGTCAACATCGCATCGAATCATGATTTTTCCCCGGACAAACCCATTAGAAACTATATAACTAAATATATATATACATAAAGAAGATTTTACATAATACGTGAAATAACAATCAATAATCAAACTACAGCATGAAATGAGAAAAAAGACTAAGATCTTTCTTAGTCTTGATCTCAGATTGTAGTTTGGTCATGGATTATTATTATATATATATATATATAATATATATATAGATAAAGTATTGGCCGTGGAATAGAAACAAAACTAAAGTTTATCGGGACTCGGTCAGTTCTTCAGGTTCAAATTAAACTCTCATTGCCAACGTTTCGGTCTTTATTTAAACTCCTTTTTCAGAGGCAGAATTATAAATGTTGAAAGAGAAAAACTAAGTATTACATTACAAATTATTTTACAAAGAAAAATAGTATCTGGATTTTAACAACTGTTTTCTGAATGAGCACGTGACACTGAACGTGATACTTAGTTTTTCTATTTCAAAATTTATACTTCTGCCTCGGAAAAAGGTTTTTAATAAAGACCAAAATATTGGCAATGAGAGTTTAATTTGAACCTGAAGAACTGACCGAGTATTTTATATATATATATATATATATATATAAAGATTTCACATAAACACGTGAAATAACAATCAATGATCAAACCACATAAGAAATGGGAAAACAAGACTAAGATCCTTCAACCGTAACAAGCGGTCTTCGTCAGAGTCGGGTTTTCGTTCAGTTGGGTTTTTGACTCTGACGAAGACCGCTTGTTACGGTTGAAAGATCTTAGTCTTGTTTTCCCATTTCTTATTGTGGATTGATCATATATATATATATAAATATATATTTTCACATTCCACCGTCCACCTCGAATGAACTTGCCTATTCTTCTTATTTTCTAGTCTCCTCCTGATGACAAACTTCGTTTCGATTTTTGATCCAAGTAAGTGTTTTTGTTATTTATGTATTCTTTTTTTCAGTTATTTATTTGTCCGGTTTGGACCGTTTCTTTATTTCATTTAAATATATATATATATATATATATATATATATATATATATATATATTAATATATATTAAAATGGTTATATATATATTTAAATATTGATATCCAAAAAGTACGAAAGTTGTGTAGAATAAATTTTAGAATAATGCTAACACGTTTCAAATGAAGCATACGGAATCAGTAGTCAAATAGATGATTATCAGTAATTATGAAAGGATTAAATATAAACTCCTGTAATAGAGCCAAAACCGATTAAATAGGGATTGAAATCAATGTTGCGATGTATAACTTAGCAACTAATTACTTTAGTTTGCAAATAATTAATTCTAAAATTAAAGTTTTTTTGGGTAAAGTTACAGAAGTTTTAGTACTTCATTATTTTAGAAGATAATTAACTCAAAACAGTATTCATTTCAATTGGTCTAGTTTTCAAAATTGATTCGTTTAAATTTTCTTTTTTTGGGTCTCTTGGCGTTTTATAATTTCTTCTTTTTCCTTTTTTTTTAGGTGTCCCTTTATACATTTTCAATAAACCTTTACATTATTCCTACAGTGTTTCGTTCACTGAATCACGTATTTAAAAGGTTGCGTACTTTGTTAAATATTTACGTTTTTCATACCGTCATGAGCTTTAAAGTTCTTAATGCATAATTAATGTTAAGATTCCTTTTGAAGTATAGAATATTTATTTATTTGTATTAAAAAAAAACGTAAATAACTTCAGGATTATATGTGAAAATTAAATTCAAAAATATATGTTTAATATGTTTTGTCTAATTTATTAAAATTACATGAATTACTTAATAGTATTATACCTTCGGTCATTATTATTTATTAAAAAGAGAAAAAAACTCAAGTATTATAATTTACTATGAATCGCATTTAATATGTTGACCTTATTATTGTGGAATTCGGAAAAAATTCTCTAAAGACAAGACGAGCGTTTTATATATACATCTTTCCTTCCAAAACAATGCTAAACAGAAACAAATGTTTAGCACAGAGTATACGTACACAAGAAGCAGATACACAATCATAGTCTGTTATTTTTTGGTTTAACCGATAACAAGAGAGAAAAGAGAGGCATGACAGTCTCGGTTATAAATATTCTGTTATATATAAAAATCCTTCATATATATAAGATTAGAGATTCATGATATGAGAGATTTACTGGTTTTTTTATATATTAACATACCTATCTAAATATATATTATTTTGTTATAATATATATATATATATATATATATATATATATATATATATATATATATATATATATATAATGAAAGGTCCGTGTGGACAATAAACACTTTAACACATAGAAAAGAAACACAGAAAGACACTACAGAACTTACTTCGATATTTCGACATCCGTCGTCATCGGGAAGAAGTGCGAAGTACTCGCGTAGAGAAGCAAACTGCTACTGTAGCAGAGTAGCAGTTTGCTTCTCAACGCGAGTACTTCGCACTTCTTCCCGATGACGACGGATGTCTAAATATCGAAGTAAGTTCTGTAGTGTCTTTCTGTGTTTCTTTTCAATGTGTTAAAGTGTATATATATATATATATATATTATATATATATATATATATATATATTATATATGTTATATATATATATATGTATTATATATGTATGTATATATGTATATGTACATATATATTATATATATATATATATATATATATATATATTATATATATATATATATATATATATATTCTGTCAGCGCAGAGACCTACCCATAGCTATCCATGCTAATTCCCATGACCTCCCTTTCAATGATTGTTTCAGGGTACAAATCCTCAAACAAATCCCCGAGTCTAATTCCCATGTCACCCTTAGAGCTTCCGAAGAGGCATTCATATGCCTCCTTGGGGCTCGTTCTCCTCCTGGTCTCAACCTGTACCGTTAATTATTTTTTATTTTATTATTATTATTATTTTATTATTATTATTATTAATATTTTATTATTATTATTATTTTATTATTATTATTTATTTTTTATTATTATTATTTCGTATTTTATATATTTTTTATCTTGTTTTCTAAATAAATATTGGAAGGATTTCTATTTTTCCTCTCCTCCCGCTGGGGAGCAGCATTGCGGTGGTTCCACGAGTTACTCTGGAGGCCAGTAGTAGTTTGCTTCTCAACGCGAGTACTTCGCACTTCTTCCCGATGACGACGGATGTCGAAATATCGAAGTGAGTTCTGTAGTGTCTTTCTGTGTTCTTTTCTATGTGTTAAAGTGTATATATATATATATATATATATACACTTTTTCGATGAAAATACGATCCGAAATGGACAAATACAGTTCAATGTACATAAAAAAATGTAGAGAAATTAAAAGAACACACTTACAGTCTCTAATTTTTGGTTGAACCGTCTTCAGGAGAGATAAGAGAGGAAAACTAAGCACGCTCAAAAAAGACGGGAAACAGTCTCTGTAGCAGTGC
The DNA here is from genome assembly GCA_026182355.1 of Hermatobates lingyangjiaoensis. NCBI lineage: Eukaryota > Metazoa > Arthropoda > Insecta > Hemiptera > Hermatobatidae > Hermatobates > Hermatobates lingyangjiaoensis. The sequence goes on along the minus strand of JAPFBL010000319.1, from coordinate 152,023 downwards.
GCTTGGTTTCCCTCTCTTATCTCTCCTGAAGACGGTTCAACAAAAAATTAGAGACTGTAAGTGTGTGCTTTTAATTTTTCTATGTTTTTTTATGTACATTGAACTATATAAGAAAACATTACAAGTACATTGAACAAGAGAGAAAAGAGAGGCATGACAGTCTCGGTTATAAATATTCTGTTATATATAAAAATCATTCATATATATAAGATTAAAGATTCATGATATGAGAGATTTACTGGTTTTTTTATATATTAACATACCTATCTAAATATATATTATTTTGTTATATATAGATTATATATATATAATATATATATATATATATATATATATATATATATATATATATATATATATATAACCCTGGAATTATGCCTACCTGACCATGGAAACGAACTATTAAACCATCACCCTATCATTCTTTAAATATATATATGTATATAGTATATATATTTTATTTGTAGTTGTTTTTTTTATAATGTGTTAAAAGTTTTTATTCAAATGCTTTCATTCGTTTGTTATTTATTTATTATTATTTATGTTTTTTTTATTTCATTATTTATCCTTGTCACCCTGCGAGCAACCAGGAACCGGGATATATATATCTAAACTATATATATGTTTTTCATATGTTTAATGATTGTTTGCACATTATTATTGATTTGTCTAATCTTGTCTTTGTTACTCTATGATACTTTGTTTCTTGAATTAGGCTTCTTGGAATTCATAATTGTTTGCGATTTAACTCTGACCTAGTAACCTAGTTGAAATCGAAAAGTTATATCATTTATGGATTTTTCTGTTATTTGTAATTTCATTTCTGCCTTATTGGATTATTGGAGATGAAAATGCATGGTTTATTAAAAAGTATGAAAGGTTGTTACTAGAGCTGAGCTGTTTTAATATACTAATTAAGTCGTTAGTACATAACTACTCAGAGATCAATTATTGTCGATCACAGTCAAAGTCTTCTCCATTGCTCTGAAAAAAGGGTATTTCTTCCTGATCGTCAATAACACATACATGGGATAAGGGATTTATATAACTTTATTTGGGGAGTGAAAAGGAGAAAAAGAAAGAATTAAAACCTTTTGATTGAGATAGTGATTAATTCTATTGCTTCTGATTGACACATTGTATTTCTGGATCTAATAGTGTTTGTTGAAACAGTTAAGTCGTTGTTTCCCTTCTATGGTTATGGACTATTTTTTGGACTGTTGAAGTGGGATAGGACTGGCAGTGTGATCAATATATAAACAGAAGCTAGTGCGCAGACGTTGGTTCCACCCAGCAGCAGGTTCCAGGTCCAGCCCGACTCCGGGTCGTCGCCGCCCAGCTCTGCCCATGGCTACCCTTGCGAGCTGACTCGAGTGATCATATTCGTCTCACGTTGTCCGCCCTTCAGAAGTCCATAATCACTGCAGTTTTTCTGCTCTTGCACATGTAGGCTACTCCAAACGTCTTTGATTTGCTCTGCTCATTCTGAGATATTGAACTGGACCTTCCACCCTGTTTTCAAACTCCCCAGGTACTACAAATACTTTTATTTAACAAATTACTCATTTCTATGAAAAATCCTAGCTTCTCAGGTTCATTCTTTTATGTTTTTCACCTCTCCTCTCGTAGGACACGCCTACAACACCACCCATCAAATTCTTAAATATGTCCTACTTTTTCTTTCCACTAATTGCATCATATATGAATGTATTGTAAATATAACACATTTAAAAGTTAATAAAAACTTGAAAGTTATTTTATTTTTGATCGCTGTATCCTTAAATTCTTAAATGTTTCCTCAATTATTTTCTGTTATAAGATTGTTGTCCAAGTGGCTGTAGGGCGAGTTCTTTCTTATTTCACTCCAATCATACTTCAGTCCACTCCCTTATTTTCTACCAATAATTTCAATTTTTCATCTCAGCTGTCTATTAAATAACGTAAATTTTAAAATTATCATTTGCCCAATTCCTATTTTGCAAGCTTCATTAGTTTTTTTTTTCAAATTTCAATGTTTCGTTAAATCTTATTGTAATGGTATAGTTGTTAACAGATAGTGCATTAATACATCGTATAATATAACTTCATGCCTGTAAAATGTGTCAATACTACCATTAATGTCATTAACAATTTCGAAATCCTTTCGTAAGTACTCCACCCATTTTCAGTCAGAATTATTTCAGTCTATATTCTTGAATGTCATTCCTTGAGGTTTGTTTTTTTCAACTCATACATTGTTCTTTTGTATACCTTTATTTTAACTAAAAAAGTTGTTGCACATTTTTCTTGTCAAAATATATATCGAATATTTATTTTATAGCGTACATTTTTTTCTATATTTTTTAAATAAGAATACTTCATTAAATTCGTAATGAATTTAAGATTTCATGCATTATTACCGTTACCTTTCATTTTCAAAGTCAACTCTATTATCAGTATGATATAAGAAACAAAATAATTTGATTGCCGTTTTACTTTTTTTTGGTGTTATTATTTAGGTAACGTTGACCTAGTTATTATTATAATATTTTATCATTGCTTTTTAATAATTTCTCTCTTTTCTTTTTTTTTATAAAGTCAACATAATGGCTTTATTAGAATCTAAAACTGTTTTGAAAATATGTTATGAAAAATAAGTTAATAATTTTCAAATTAATCATCATATTAATGATTAGTTTTACTCCCTCTACTATGTAGTGCCAAAATATTTTTAATTGAATTAGGTCTATTTTTTTTTTGTGTACTAGGTAAATTGAGCTAAATTTTAATATTTTACATTGTGCGACTACTTAGAACTTGTACCTGATATTTGCTGTAAGTTGTCAGCAGAAGAGAAGATTTAAAATAAGGTTTTCTTACTTGAAATATGAGCAATAAATTCATTCATTCAATGACAAGTTTTGTTACTATGAATATTGTTTGATAAATAAGTTCAATATTTTTGAAATATGGGATTCATTCTAACAAAATTTCAGTCTACTCATAAAGAAGATGAAATATTGTTTTGATGGTTTAAACATGTTACAGTATTGATGAACTACTTTTCTTTGAACGTTATGTAAATCCGTCGTGGAGCATGTGCGGTGTCAGATACTCGTTAAAGATTTTTGCTGTATTAAAGTTATATACATCTTTAAGATTTTTTGCATAAACCCAACCTGGTAATGATTAAAACTGTTAATTGGGTGGAAATTAATTAATTGGGCGGAATTCCGTTCAATGATATCATTGAAGGTGTGAACCTAAAAGTGTAGCTAGGTGTTAACCTACAAGTGTACCTACTAGTTGTGAATCTAGGAGTGTAGCTAGGTTTAAACCTAAAAGTATTCATTGTTGTAAAAACAACAATGAATTTGCTACTAAAATGGTTAACATATTAATTTTAAAACATTTTTTGAAGAAAGAAATGTCCACATACAAAACAACGCGTTTCATTCAGGAAGTGTTCCAGAGAATTTATTTCATTATATAAAATATGCATGCAACATTTGTGAAGAAATTTAAATAATAAATTAGTTTTAATTAATATAAACCAATCTAGAAAACGTCATTTAGTTAATATAATTAAACAAAAACAGATCGCTTTAAATGATACTTAACTTTCTTTCATCCTTGAGCTGTGACTTTATGTAATCTGATTTCTAACTGACTTTCTGTTTCTTTAATCGTTGAGCTAGTGAGGCAGTTAATTAATAAATTAATTAAAATTTACTTACTTCCAAAGTGAGTTCTTCAAAGCGAGTATATAATGTAATCATTCTTAACTAAGTAGCAAAAATGATATAAATTTAACACAAAAATGTTTGTACAAATTTTGTAATATTTTTTGATAAAGACGTGCAAATAAAATTTCAAAGTTGATATTTAACTGAATTTTTGAGATCAATCTTGTTAAAATCATATAGTAACCAATTTACCTTCCTTTATGTCTTATAAATTATATTAGTAATTTGTAAATATATATTTGTTGCCTTTAAACATATCTATCTTTTTTAAAAATAGCACTATCATTTTAGAATATTGTCGAATGAATTGTAATGTATAATTTCCTATTCATATTAATTTATTTTTTTTTTGGTTGATTCTGTTTTACAGATTCATTTATGGTTCAATGCTAATATACTGTGATTGATATAATAGGTATTAATTTCTGATTATTATATATATATATATATATATATATATATTGGTATAAATAGGCAGCAGATCCTCTTTTAAACAGGTATCATTAAAATTAACAGCAGTCTCGGCATTCACGATCTTAAGACTGAGAGATTCGATCCTACGAACTGACCTCCTGCTAACAGGGTTCAACTGGAAAAGGAGTTGACCAAGTGACATGTTAAATTAAAATCGATGACTCATGCTTAGTCATTGCTAATAATAGATTAAAAGGATTAGTACAGGTTAATATAAAGAGAAGGTCAAAGGTCAATAAAGAACAAGAAACAAGCGGTTAGAATAAAAGAGTTGGTATATATATATTTTGTTGAAATGTACCGCAGCTTCGGCATTAACGACTATCAAACTAGGCTGTTCCAGTCTCCAGACAGTCTTACGAATATAAGGTGGTAATTCCCAAATAAGTTGTCCAAAGGACATTGAGACACTTTTTTGAAACACTTTAATAGATATCAACAGTTTTAATACAATTGAATATACTGTTGCTTAGTGAGTTTAATCCAGAGATTTTTTTAAACACTCATTCTCTTGTTCATTATTCACCACTAAGAAGAAGCAGTCGTCAACATAACGGTAGTACACGTGGGGCTTGACGGTTGATTCTTGTACCAGAACACTGTTCTCTACATGGCACATAAAAAAATTTGCAAAAGTTGCTACCTAGGAGAACCCATAGCAACACCATCTATTTGATGATATAAACTCTCATCAATGTGCGTAAAAGGAATTTTTAGTAGTACAGCTTCGAAATAGATCTTTCATAATAACTCTTGCAAAAGGTGGAGGGGTTAGAGTTGGGTGTTTATATGCCTCTAAGACCTATACTTATTACTCCAAGACCTCCAATCTATACTTATATATATATATATATCAGTCGCGGCTGCTCGCAGAGTTGCCCTGCTTCAGATTTAAAAACTCCCAGTCTATCCATTATCTCCACCAGAATGATATATAAGGTCTTGAGACCACCACAGATCAGGCTAGATGTAGAATTACTTTTGTATTGACGCTTTCTGAACAGTTTATCATTTAAATAAAATTAATCATTTTTAAAAAGTCTATTTCACTTAAAATATATAACTGCAGGAGTACTTCTACCTGATGATGATGCTAGTCAAAATCTAGTACTGAGGATTGTATGCCTTTATCTATATTTTTCTCTTTTTGTGTTGAGTTTTATATATATATTTTTTTATTGAGATTTGGTCCAGTCAATATAAGAAAACTTGTACTTTTTTGCACTTAGAAACTAGATTTACAAAAACAACACTTATAAAAGAAATCACAGAAACTAACTACCATATTTCCATTGCCTCGTTATCAAGAAGATAGATGTGAGACGCTTGGAAAATAGATACCGACTCTATATACCGGTATATATAGTGTCCCTATCTCAACTTCCCTGATCATAGTTTAACCGAAAATTAGAGGCAGTAAGTGAGTTCGTTTCTTTGTTCTGTGTCTGTGGTTTACCGTGAATTGTTTGTTGTCCTTTTGGATCGTTTTCCTGTTTACAATATATATTATATATATATATATAAAGATTTCACATAAACACGTAAAATAACAATCAATGATCAAACCACAATAAGAAATGGAAAAACAAGACTAAGATCTTGTTGGGTAGAACAGCTTATCAAACGATTAACCGAAAATTACAACGAGAAACAATAACAAAACTGACCTCATCGTCATCAGAATTTCTGTTTACCAGACAAGTAGGTTTCTTCTTCTTTTGGTGACGTCGAAGTAGAAGTATTGAAGTGAGTTTAGTTGTTGTTTCTCAGCGTTCGTTTCTCTTAATAGTTGTATATATATATTTCTTATTGTAGTGTACAATTTTTTTTTATTTTACGTATAAACGTATAATTTAAATGTGTAAATACAGCTATGATTCATTGACAATATTTTGTTGAACTTGCTTTTTTTTTAGTTCTTTGAGTTGTCAAAAAAGTTATTTTTTTCCTTCCTGTTGGCTTTGATGTCCAAGTAACAACCACAATAGTTTCATAACTGAACGCTATAAATACACCGTCACTACACTGGAGCCCAGACAAAACATGTTGGATTCAATATTAACATAGTTCAACATTTGAAGAAAGATGAAGATTGCAAAAATAACCTGTTTATAAAAAATCGGAAACTACGAGTATGAGGAAGACAATTGGAACAAAATAGGGTCATTTTTTTACCATTTTTGTTATTTTTTTTTCAGTTTAATGCTGCTAACAGCGCATTATTTTTTTACTTATAAATCAAGTTAAATGGGTAATATAATTCATAGTTACTGTTTGCAAAACCTACGCTTATACGCTTTCAACTTTATTACTATTGTAGGGACAGAAAATTTGGCTCATTTCTAATTTGGCATCTATTTTAGTTATGGGAGATATATATTATCAAATTAAAGGTAGCTTTCATTTAATTAAAGTAGATTTAAAAAAAATCTTTTTAAATTTATGAGCATAACTGAAAATTAACTGATAGTTTTTTTATCTATTGTAATGAGTTATATTTCTTTTTATATAAAATGTTAAATTTTAAAAAAAATCCGACTTACAAATATAAAAGATCGTTATAAATACAGAAACAATAAAACATACATCAGTATTTTAAAGTTTGAAAACTGTTCTTTTATTTATTATTAATTTTTTCATCCATGGAAAGCCAGGACAGCCTGGAATTTGTTTGTGTAGAGTATTTACCAGTCAGTTGCTGAATTGTTTTTTAAACTTGCCTAACTATTTGAATAAATTACTATAATATTTAACTGGTAAAATATCTAAAGATATTGATATTAAACATTTAAACTCAAACTTCTTTTAAATAAGGTAAAATAGGAATTTTTTTTAATCAAATCAGTATCAAATCATCTTTGATTTGATAAAGTTGCCAAAATCTTGAAACATGTATGTTTAGTAAAGTCTTGAAATCGAATGTTTTGTTTGCTAAATTTGCACCTTAATAAACATATATATATATATATATATATATATATATATACAATATACATATTGTATTATATGTATTATATATTATTATATATTATATATATATATATATATATAATATATATATATATATAGAGAGAGAGAGAGAGAGAGAGAGAGAGAGCGTAAGTCGCCGCTTTGCCTTCCTGCGGGACTCTTCGCCTCCTGATGACGACGATGTTGAAATATAGAAGTGAGTTATTCCTGTGTCTATCTGTGTGCTATCTTTTTTTAGTTGGTTTATATATATATATATTGAAAGGTTTTTTTTTATTTTTTTTGTTTTCAGTTTTTACGCATATTTTTTCTCCTTTCAAATGACAAAAGTGTGGATTATGTATAATTCATCATTTATATCAACTGGGGTCACCAGCGGTACTTAGTGTTTTCAGGTAGTCATCATTTCAAATACTAACGGTGTTTAATGTTACTTAACTTTGGTTTTGTAGTGTAATTGGTACCGGTATATTGAACATGGCTATAGTTGTAGGCTTGTTAATACTATTTCAATAATAGTTGAAGTGTTTGGAGGTCTAACGTCTAACCTGACTAAGAGTTTTGGTGAAGTAATAAAGAATTTCAAATGCACTCTAATATATAGCACTAACATATGATTAAATTTCAGTAAAAACGGTTAACAAATATTACGTGCTGGTTTTATTTTTGTTTTAATAATACTAAAATATTACTTGTGATGATTTACACACGAACCCATTATTAAACATTTATTTACTTTGATGATGAGACTTTTTTGTTGAATAGTGGTGAAAAATAATATATTCTGTAATCATCAAAGGGGCTCATTACTGATACGTAATTTATTTTTTATTGGAAATTTTTATTATGTTAAAGATTAAAAAAAATATAATTACCTTTATATAATTTTTATAAAAAACAATGAAATTTATATATTTTGGTAAAAAAATTCAAACTCATTCTGAAATTTTAGGTGACAATAATCATGATTTAGAGGGAAATTAATAAATTATATTTAAAACATTGTGGTTAATCTAAAGGATTGTGGTTAGTTAGTTGTATTAAATACAGAATTGTATTAACTTTTAAATTCTATTTCTTTGTTTTCTCCCACCAAATGTCTTTACATGGTGTGTACCCGCCAACGAGGGACGCTTTGACTTGCCACTGGTCAATGGTTGTCGTTCCGAAGGACTGGACCGACTGGCTATTGGTGTGCTATCTGGTTAGTGATAGTTATTCCAAAGGTTCAGGCTGACTTATATTAGCATGCTATCTTGTTCCGAAGGCCTAGACTGAATTATATTAATGTACTATGTGGGGTGACTATGCGCACGTGCCAGCTCTCACAGTCGCGCTTTGGTATGCCACTGGTCAATGGTTGTTGTTCCGAAGGCCTAGACTGAATTATATTAGTGTGCTATGTGGGATGACTATGCGCACGTGCCAGCTCTCACAGTCGCCCTTTGGTATGCCACTGGTCAGTGATTGTTATTCCAAAGACCCTGGCTGACTTATATTAGTGTGCTATGTGGGATGACCATGCGTACGTGCCAGCTCTCACAGCCGCCCTTTGGTATGCCACTGCTCAATGGTTGTTGTTCGGAAGGCCTAGACTGACTTATATTAGTGTGCTATGTGGGATGACTACGCGTACGTGCCAGCTCTCACAGCCGCTCTTTGGTATGCCACTGGTCAGTGGTTGTTGTTCGGAAGGCCTAGACTGACTTATATTAGTGTGCTATGTGGAATGAATATTACGTGCCAGCTCTCACAGTCGTCCTTTGGTATGCCACTGGTCAATGGTTGTTGTTCCGAAGGCCTAGACTGACTTATATTAGTGTGCTATGTGGGGTGACTATGCGCACGTGCCAGCTCTCACAGCCGCCCTTTGGTATGCCACTGGTCAATGGTTGTTGTTCCGAAGGCCTAGACTGACTTATATTAGTGTACTATGTGGGGGTGACTATGCGCACGTGCCAGCTCTCACAGCCGCCCTTTGGTATGCCACTGGTCAATGGTTGTTGTTCCGAAGGCCTAGACTGACTTATATTAGTGTACTATGTGGGGTGACTATGCGCACGTGCCAGTTCTCACAGCCGCCCTTTGGTATGCCACTGGTCAGTGATTGTCGTTCGGAAGGCCTAGACTGACTTATATTAGTGTACTATGTGGGGGTGACTATGCGCACGTGCCAGCTCTCACAGTCGCCCTTTGGTATGCCACTGGTCAATGGTCGTGGTTCCGAAGGCCTAGACTGACTTATATTAGTGTGCTATGTGGGATGACTACGCGTACGTGCCAGCTCTCACAGCCGCTCTTTGGTATGACACTTGTCAATGGTTGTTGTTCGGAAGGTCTAGACTGACTTATATTAGTGTGCTATGTGGGATGACTATGCGTACTTGCCAGCTTTCACAGTCGTCCTTTGGTATGCCATTGGTCAGTGGTGTTGTTCCGAAGGCCTAGACTGACTTATATTAGTGTGCTATGTGGGATGACTATGCGCACGTGCCAGCTCTCACAGTCGCCCTTTGGTATGCCACTGGTCAATGGTTGTTGTTCCGAAGGCCTAGACTGACTTATATTAGTGTACTATGTGGGGGTGACTATGCGCACGTGCCAGCTCTCACAGCCGCCCTTTGGTATGCCACTGGTCAATGGTTGTTGTTCCGAAGGCCTAGACTGACTTATATTAGTGTGCTATGTGGGGTGACTATGCGCACGTGCCAGCTCTCACAGCCGCCCTTTGGTATGCCACTGGTCAATGGTTGTTGTTCCGAAGGCCTAGACTGACTTATATTAGTGTGCTATGTGGGGTGACTATGCGCACGTGCCAGCTCTCACAGCCGCCCTTTGGTATGCCACTGATCAATGGTTGTTGTTCCGAAGGCCTAGACTGACTGGCTACTAAGCGCTATCTGAGCTGGCGCTACATTTCTCACGTGTGTTGCAGGTGTGATGGCAGGCGGGGGCGGGTGGTTCTGACTATGGAAGCTCCTGTGGCGCGGGCATGCAGCAGCACCGAGCCTCCGCCAGTCTCGCTCTCTACGTCTCCCTAATCTTCTCTTCAGTAAAAGGTACTGCTCTCATTTACCAAGTATAATCATTATGCAGAGACTATCTGCATATTTGTCTGTTATCAAACGACTACTAAGGTTTTATTGATAGACCCTCAAAAGCAAATGTATTGTGAAACCTCATAAACCTACTTTGAAACGTACGGTTCATTTACATATTATACGTGCGCTATGCTTACGAAGTTATATGCATGATATTTTAAGTAATGAACACTATTTTAGATCAGTTTTCGAGACGTACTAAAAAGATTTCAAATCTAATTGTCTAAAAGTTGAAAAAGATATCATATACAACAAATGAATAGCAAAACTTCAGATTAAAATATTTTAAATTATATAACTTTACAGAAAAAAGTAAACACATAGTCGACTATAAATTTCTTTCTCTAACACTTTATGAATGTGTTCTCTAACAAAACTGTGATATTCACATATGTGCGGTGTAGGGGTTCTTACTAACATATTTTATATTTTTTGTTTCTTTTTAAGTATTTATATAGTTTTACTTTTAATGTTCTAAGGAGTGGCAAGTTTGGCTTATCTGTTATTTTGTACCCATTTTGTTGTGAACGAGTTTTGATACTTTAATAACCTGTATATTGCTAGTACCACAAAGTTCAGTAAACATCATAATATAATACATATCCATCAAAACTAAAAATTGTTGTAAATGTCCAAGTGATTTCGTGTATATACATCATCAAGTAGATCTACTTGAAAGAATTGGATGTCTACAACGACTCGCCAGATATGATGGATTTATATAATAATGCGAAGTTTGATACTTTAACTTAAAAAGAAATGATGATCCGCTTATTTAGGCATGTTGCCGCTTATTAAAGTTTAGATTAGGCATGCTGCCGTGCTGAAATGTCAAAAAACGAACTTGTACCCACTATTACAACAAAATCTTCTATCAAATTAATTATTATTATCTTGAGCACACCTGTGCATAAGTAGAGTAGTCTGTTAGTATTTATAGATATTTTTTTAAACTTCATTTTACATAGTCACAACAATGTAAATGTAACATTACCAGTGACAATGATGAAATAAATATTTCGACACGCGCATATGAAGCAGGATGGAAAAAAAATCCGGCGATTATACTTCCAGGTGTGAACTATTTATACAAAATTCAAAGTATGTGCGTATGTTTGTTTCCATAGAAAAAAAATAGTGGTGACTTAAAAGTTAAATATGAAATTTTTAAGTTAGGAAAAGTATTAGGACATGGGCCATTTAAAGAATACCTGAACAGGTTGAAAATAGCCCCTAGTCCATCATGCCTATGTAACGCGGAGATACCCCAATCTCCTAGACACTTGGTGTATGAGTGCTGTTTGAGGAAACCACCAAGACTGGCTCTCAAACGTAAGGTCTTGGTTTCTGGAGGGGAGTGGCCTGTTAGGCCTTCCTCATTAATTAAAAAATGTTATTATAAAGAATTTGTAAAATTTTTGTACAGTATAGACATTTAAGGAAAAAAATATTATAATGTTGAATTATGCATGAATGTAAAATAAGTTAAAATAAGTATTTTGTAGTGTTAAAAAGAGTATTGTGCACAATTTGACGTTGATGCATATAATACACAGTGGAACATGCTGGAATAAAATACAAAATAAAACAAAAAGTATTATGTCTGCACACAAAAGAGTTTATTACAAGAAACTAAACAAGGCATTTCGAAACATCTGCTCTGCTGGGGTGGTTGTTCGGGAGTTGAGACCAAGCAAGGACGTCCTCCCGAACAACCACCGCAGCAGAGCAGATGTAACCTGAAGAAGAACATCAAGTGTTCGAAACGCATTTTTAGTTTCTTGTAATAAACTTTTTTGTGTGGAGATTTAATACTTTTCCTAACATGAGTAAATACCACACTATAACAGATTGTACAGTTAATGAATTAAAATGTTTTTTCTTATGTAAAATCATTGGAAGAATACAACAGAAGTTTCCTCAAATCTGTAACATATGATCTCAAAAGAGAGTAGTAGGATGTACAATCCTTTTTTTTAACTTGATGTAGAGAGTTGCTAGTCGTTCACATTCATCTGCCAATAATCTGATTTTAATTTGTATTTTGAATATGTACGCCAGTTTTTTTCATGTGAATTTTTATTTAATTGTGCTCTTTTGGTTATAAATCTTTATAATTGACTGACTATTAGTTAGAAATTTTTAATATCTTCCTTAACTAATATTCGTAAAAATATACCACCCAAAAAGAATTTCTATTTTGGAAATACTGGAAATCATAGTGCATAAAAAGAAAACGACGTAAGGCACTAAAAGTGCAGAAGATACACATAGAAAATCCAGTGCAAGAAGAATAAAAGCTAGATATAAAGGAGAGGAGGAAAATCACAGAATATGTCGTCTCCAAGGCAATCAAAAAAGAATAGAAAGAATGAAGAATCAAAAGAATAATTCAACCTCGGGTCAACAGGTTGAGAGGCCAGTGTGACCCCCATATGTGCTGGTAGATCTGGGTTCCATTCTCACTCTGGCCCTCAATTTATTCAAGCTGGAAATGAAAAAAATCTGAACACGTTGGATTAAGTCGTCGATCACATATCACAATATGTACCTATTAAAGATCTCTACTCTAAATACAATTGAGTTAGGTACTATTTAGGATTCCCAATATAGAATAAAAGGGATATACAATATTTCCTCGAGGAGCTAGCATCAAAGATATAGGTTTCGAGCATACCCTCAATATCATCCAAGAAAAAAATAACCAGATTGATTGCTCATCGAAATCAAGAATATAGGAAACAGCAGAATTTGGTTTCTTTACTTTGCAGTGTTTCATCTATCTGAGATACAATGTACAAAAACAAAAATTTTCAAGTTGGTATCAAAAGAATACTCCTTTCATATGCATACGAAATACCTATGCTAGTGTTAACGATATGAAAATATATCTCGTCTTACAAAAATTATACTTGGATGTTTTTTCCTATGCCCACACTTACAGGCTTTCACCATTAAGGCTATTCTAGGGGCGCAAAGAATTATAATAGTTTTTCGTGAAAGAAGGTTTTTTTGGGATGTTCCTCGTATAGTTATCTTTCTTAGTGACCATTACAGTAACCAGAACATCTAATTAAACAAATGAAGTCAATAACAATTTTTTATGATTTTGTTAAATCATAAATTACAGTTAAGATTTTTAGTGTCATCTGTTATTGGGATCAATTTACCTCTATTTGAAATATTTCATAAGACTATTTATAATCATTAATGCCATTAAAAGTTATTGGAATCAAACTTGTAAATGAGAACAGTTTGTTTAACGATAAACAAAAAAAAATAGAAATTTAGATTTCACTAGCTATTGTACCCGGTGTTGCCAGGGAAAAATATATTAGAATAAAATTTTTAAACGGCAGTATATTTTAAAATAAGGATTTTGGTTTTCTAGAATTCATTACAGGTAGCAAACGAGGAATGTAAAATAGAATATAATAAAAAAAAAAATTAACACTCAACACAATTAACAGAAGAAAATTTTGGAAGATTAGTGACGTAACATTCTTTTAGCTTAACACTTACACTATAATAAGCATTTCCACTAAATGTAGGGATATTTTTTATACATGACACTGCAAGGATTCAGAGGGCCAGATTAGCTCAGTAGTTCTGACTCTGAACTGGTAGGTTCGGGATTCGATACCCACATGGTCCTCGATTTATTCACGCAGGAGGTGAGTAAATCTGAGCGCGTCGTCCCTAGAGAGGACGTTAAGCCGTCGGTTCCGAGTCTGTACGATGTCAGATACTCGTTAAATATCCCTACTAAAAATGCACTTGAGTCAGACAAAATTTATTACTCCCAATGTAGAAAATGTAGCATCACTGTTCAAACAAAAAGCCGGTAAACGGCTGGCGTTATCACCCACTAGGGGATCGGTTTAAACAATAAAAACTAACAAAAAAAGGATTCAACTAAGCAAATCTAGCGAACTAATGTTTTTAAATACAAATCCCAAAAAGAATGGTGGTTTGTAATCCTGTTGGTCGATTTTATTTTTCTTTACAAATTGTAGGATTGAACTTAAAATTTAAAATTTTTAAATTTAAATTTTTAATTTAAACCATTAAAATCAATCATTTATTACTTTGTTTTCGCTTATACATGTATAGATTTTCATGCTCTTCGACAAGTGGGAAGCATAGTGTATTTGATATTTAACACCAATGTTAGCACGGACGAGTCACGTCGGTTCATTCTTCATTGGATCCCTAAAGCTAGTCTTTTTCAGGTGTATTCAGGGAAGGCAACTTTAGCGGGTATCTGACGTTACATAGGCTCTGTATAGATCCCTTTACATCCCCTCTAAGGATGATGTACTTAATTGGGATTAATGAAAGAATAGCTGTAGTCACTGACAGGTGAATGTCACAACGTTAATAACTGACAAATTTAAGAATGATTTTAAAGAAATTGTTTCTGCTGCACACAACTCCATTAGATGAGATCGTAGAAATTCCTGACTACTCCATTGTCTTACTGAGAAAATAGTACATATGAAGACACTTTTAACTATATCTACAAAGTCAAAATTAACCTAATTTTTTATATAATAATTCTTGTAATAAATATATTCTAAATATTTTTCAAAATTAATAAACCATTTACCACCATTGGCAGGTAAATATCAAATTGTAAACATGAGTTAGACTTTACCATCTACAATTTTATATTCTTTTATTTCTTTCTAAATATATATTAGATCTCGTTTTTTTGAATAATTTTCCATGAAAATTTAACCGCAATAATTGAAATAATTTTGATCTCTCCTGTTGAAATTGGGTTTGTTTTAACTGCAAAACAGACAAGCAAACATTTACAAATGTTATGGTCGATATGCCCGTTTTAGTTTTTTTGTTGATTGGCGTAATTGATCTACTTCGGATTTGAAACCAACTTAAAGCCACTGATGATTCTATAGTTGTGATTATAGTTTTTTAAGACAGTGGTCTTCAGTTCCTGGCTTCTGACATTCGATAACAGGCCACACACTAATACAATATCAATATGTCATATCATAATATTGCCATTATATACCGTGTCGCTACTTTGACACGCATTTAACGGTGAATGAAGTCTAAAAACTATTTTCTGTGCCAAAGAAAAAAAATAATCTTTTTTGTTTGTTTTTATTCTAGTTAAATCAACTTATTTCATTCATTCCATTCATACCTTGAAAGAGGATCCGTTGAAAATGTATTTTATTTGAACATGTCTGTAGTACAAAAAAGGTTAAGCGTTAGTACCCTAAGAATCAAACAACTAATAACACTACGCAATCAAACAATTGTGCTATTATTGTTTATTCAAGAGGTTCTGGGTAGTATTATTAGAAAGTTACAGCGTTTTTGCTCGTAACTTATCTTCATAACTGAGAAACTGGTACTTTCTAAGTAAACTGCAGCCTCAGCACTTCTAAATGAGTGCTTCAATGTTACGAACTGATCCCGACTATCAGGAATTAATCAAAATAAGATTTGGCCTATTTCATAAGGATAAAACAAGCTTATAATGCAATATATATATATTCATGATAAAACAAATACGATCCAAATGGACACAATACATTCGAGATATAACAAAGAGAACACACAAATAGGGAAAACACTTACAACTCAAATTTTCGGTAATCCGTCTTCAGAAGAAAGAGAATGGGAGACCAAACACCCCATGAGGAAAAGAAGAATGGATGCTTGTTCATTCTCTTTTCCTGAAGACGATTACCCAAAAATGAGTCTGTAAGTGTGTTCCCTACTTTGGCTGTTGCTCTTTGTTAATCTCGAACTCATAATAATATATATAATATAAATAAATATTATATCAAATTATATAAAGTAAAGAACATGGAGAAACATGAGGGTAAGAAGAAGAAGAATTTCGTTAGCAGACAAACAGCAACTAACCATCCGGCGCGTGATATGTAGTATTACCAACTTATTAAACAAAAAAAACTAAAAAATCGTAAAAAAATTAAATCATTAACAGTAACAAAAAATAACACAAATAACTAAAAGAAAAAATAAATTAAACAAAATAAACTTATAGAAGAAAAAAAACAATATAATTAAAAAAAAATAATTAACAGTTTATATTGAGACCAGAGTTGGAATTAGCTTTAAATATGAAAATATGTATTCTTCAGGAAGCTCTTAAATTAATATTGGAGTTAATATCCATGATCTGTTTAAGGACCTCGATACGAAAAGAATTAATAAATCCAAATCTATTAATGTTTTTTCACGGATGATGATGACTCTACAATTTCATGTAGAAATGGCAATTTCATGGTTATATGACCATTTATAATGACTCAGCTTAGTGGAAACTAAACATTCGTAAAAAGTATCACCAGTGCAAACCAAACGATGAATGCATTTCCAGGAAAAAGAAGAGGTATATTATTACTGAGGGAGGTATAAATTAAGAAATGGGATTGATAAGTCAACAGTTTGACAGTCACGTTGTACCGAAGTAAGAGATGGTTCTGAAGAAGGGTATCTGTGAAATCGCTCTTGGTTGGTGAAGTACATCTGCTGGTGCAACACGTCTTTGAATTAGGGTAGGGGGCTATCCCAAGTGATTTGACTATGTCTTTGAAATTGTTAAGATGGTGATTACAATCTTCAAGATTGTTACAGATTTTATAGATTTTTATGGATACAAATCTATACACTATTGTTATATTCTATAATCTATTGCAGTGCTTCTCAAACGGTGCGCCCTGGAAGGTAGCCAGGTGCGCCCCAAGATAATGGAAGATTAAGTTTATATAACAGATTTATATTTTAGTTTTTGCACCATTTTAATTTATTTGAGAAAACACCAAGTATGGGGTTTTCAAGTCTGAGTCAAGTCTCGGCTACTTCATATTTTGAACTGGAAGGTAAATTTCTTTAATCTTTAAGCATGAATGGATAATACTTCATCTGTGCCTTTACTCGGGGATTTAAATCATTTTTACTAGCCCTCCCTCTCTCTCACTCTCTCTGTCTCTCTCTCTCTCTTTCTTTCTTTTTCTTAAAAAAAGCTATACATTTTAATTTCCAATCATTTTCCTGTTATCAAATCACAGGACTAAATTTTCTATATTAAAATCAGTGATGCGCCCAAACGTTTTGGTTTGGTTTCATAGGTGCGCTCCAAAGATTTGGTTTGGTTTCATAGGTGCGCCCCAAAGTTTTGGTTTGGTTTCATAGGTGCGCCCTGAAGTAAAAAAGTTTAAGAAGCGCTGATCTATTGTATTGTATAATAGTATAATCTATATACTATTTGTGCAGCAAAGACTAGGAATTAGTAGGTTTAATATGAACATATGTGGCAAGATTATTTGTTTCTACTTCACGGTCGATACTTTTATGTGTACATACTATATGTGTACTATATGTGTACATAGAAAAGTATATAGTCCAGAATATTTATAATCCAAAATATAGAAAAGTATTTAATAAACGTCCGTCTGATTTCTAACTTTTTGAGAACTGGTTCTGATAATATATTATCCTCCTGTGTAGAAGGCTTCTTGACCATATTGTTACTCGTATCATATAAATGTGTCTAAGAATATTGTCAAATTGTCTTTTTTTGTAACCGTTGTTAAGTAATACCTGGTTTGTTCGTTGTGATTGTTGGTCAAAAACATCCCAATTAGAAGAAAGCTTATATGCACGATGTATTAGGGCCTTGTACATCGTGCATGTAAGACCCCTTCTAATTGGGATGTTTTTGACCAATAACCACATAGAATAAAGTAAGTATTAGTTTTTGAAAAGTTACAAAACGATTGAACATGTATTAAAAACTATTATTAAAACAAACATATCAAGGTCCAAACCGCAGTACAAAATAAAAAAAAAAATAAAAGATCTTTCAACCGTTAGAAGCTGTCTTCATCGGAGTCAGACTCAATTTATATATATATATATAAAATGAAAAGTCCGTGTGAACAATAAACACTTTAACACAGAGAAAAGAACACAGAAAGACACTACAGAACTCACTTCGATATTTCGACATCCGTCGTCATCGGGAAGAAGTGCGAAGTACTCGCGTTGAGAAGCAAACTGCTACTCTTGAGTTTATTGTGGTTTGATCATTGATTGTTATTTCACGTGTTTATGTGAAATCTTTATATAATATAATATATATATATATATATATATATATATATATATATATATAATATAATATTGCTAAATAACGCCCCATATTTCGCTTGTATCAGTTTCTTACACAATTTCTCCAGTTTCCAGATTTCCGTAATATATATACATATAAAGTTCATAAACCAAAAATAGTAAACATGTTTTACTATTCTTCGTATTTGAACTTGTTTGTGTCCAGTTTGGCAGTTTGGATCGTCTTTCCGATTCTAAGTAAATATATATATATATATATATATATAATAAAATAAAAAACGAAGGAAACACACAGAAAGACACAGACATAACTCACATCGATATTTCGACAATCGTCGTCATCAGGAGGTGCGAAGAGCGAAGAGTCCCGCAGGAAGACAGGGCGGTACTCTGAGTACTTTGAGTACCGCCCTGTCTTCCTGCGGGACTCTTCGCTCTTCGCACCTCCTGATGACGACGATTGTCGAAATATCGATGTGAGTTATGTCTGTGTCTTTCTGTGTGTTTCCTTCGTTTTTTATTTTATTGTAAAAAAGTCCGTTGGACCGTTTCTTTTAATTGTGTATATATATATATACAAAACACTTTTTCTTTTTCTCGGGGTTTGGTCAGGGTAAATATATGGAGTCACCTTTTTGCCAACGTTTTTTGCAAATGTATTAGAAGCTAGCCTTGATTTATAGCCCTGAGGATGTCTTGAAATAAAGACGAAACGTTGGCAAAAAGGTGATTCCATATATTTACCCTGACCAAACTCCGAGAAAAAGAAAAAGTGTTTTGTGAATATTTTGTGGTCAAGAAAACAGTACCGTATTATATATATATATAATATATATTATATATATATATAATATGATCACTGAGAGAAAACCGAAAATATAAAACAAAAGTACTCAGTACGGTTTCGTACATTTTATTTATTCCACATTAATTGAAGTCAAAAAGAAAAGGTAACTTTCTTTCTTAATTTTCGAAAAGTAAACTAACTCTTCTTTATGGGTCATATCTCTTTTGGAACATTTTAGTGAGTTCTTGTGCTCTCTTCTTCATATGTTCTCAGTGTATATATATTTTATTTAGTTTTTTGAATTATTTTCAATAATAGCCTACGCATATAAGATTGCTTACTGTTACATCACGGTCTTTTTTCTCATGCCAGTTCTACGGAAAATTAGATATTGTCTTAATTTTTCTATTTTGATGAGAATTTTATTTCATGCTTTTCCAAACTGTTTTGATTAATAAGGATCGTTTTTTCCTTGTTCAAATCATTAAATATGTATAGATATTCAATAGTCTACCAACCGCAAATTCAAATCCCCCAGTATTGCAGGATAAGTTTTAGGGGTTTGAGGATTGTATTTTCATATTTCCGCATTGGTGCACTCTGTTTTTTTGAAGATACTGCTAATGTTTTGATGGGGAATATCCATTATCAGCTGTGTTCAGTTTAGCTTGTAAATTTAAAAAAAAACAGCCCTGCTCATTCCTATATTTTTAAGATTTATTTGCTGCTCTTTAACTCTATTCATAAAATAATAAATGTTTCAGGCGTAAAAAAAGTGAGTTATTTATAGCAGAAACTTTGAATATAATAAACACACTTAGTAACAGCATGTCCATTCGAACCATTTAACAGTGGCTCTTACTCAGTGCATACCATTAGAAAGAAAAAAAAATTATTTTCTGGCAGGGAATGAAAAATCCAAATGCTCGTAAATAGTAATTATTCTTTATATTTTGTAATCTTTGAATGTAATAATTTTCTATAAAATACACTTAGTACATATAAACCTGAAATAATCTGACATATTCATAAAGACGGCACTCATCTAGTCTAAAGTTGTCGGATTAGGTTAGGTTAGGTTAGGTTGCAGTGGCAGTTCCACAAGGGAATACACGTAGGCCGAGCATTGGCCCTTTGTGATACCACACAATGAAGATTGATTCTACAGTGGGAGTACTAAATTTTGCCTAACTCAAATGTATTTAGAGTAGGAATCTTTAACGAGTACCTGACATCGTACAGGCTCGGGACCGACGGTTTAACGTCCTTCTCCGAGTGACGACGCGCTCAGATTTATTCACCTCCCGCGTGAATAAATCGAGGGCCAGGTGAGGATCGAACCCCGGTCCTATCAGTTCAGAAGCGAGCATGTAACCACTGAACTAGCCTGGCCCCCCAAGGTTGTCGGATTATTGAATACCTATGTGTATTTTAATAGAAAAATATGATCCCTGCTTACTTTTCTCGCGTACAAAAAGTTCATTGCTCGATTTTTCGACTAAATCAGAAGATTTTATAGACAGAAGATGGATAAAAAGAGAATGAGAGGGAGTGTGTCCTCATTCTCTAATGATGACAACAACCGTTTTAAGTATCATTATAGTTGCCTTCTTCTGATACGTCCAAAGATAAACCAAAAAATCACAAACGATTGATAACTACATTACATACAACCTTTCGGTTTAACCATCATCTGAGGACGAAAACCGGGAAGGCACAGTGTACCCGCAGAACGCCTGTTGCAACCCTCTTTATCTATCTTCTTTCTGTTCTTCCTCCTTATGAAGATTAAACCGAAAAATTAAGATTTTAAATGCGATTATCTACTGTTTTTTTTTCCTGTAGCATATTTTTGAAGTTCATTTTTGAGCATTTTTCTTTTATTTGAAAGAATACGTATATATTTATATCAGTTTTATGATGTCATTTTATATAGTTTAGATGTTGTAGTTTCTATACTGTAAAATGTATCATTTGCTTAATATAAAAAGATTTCACATAAACACGTGAAATAACAATCAATGATCAAACCACAAAAAGAAAATGGGAAAACAAGACTAAGATCTTTCAACCGTAACTCTGACGAAGACAGCTTGTTACGGTTGAAAGATCTTAGTCTTCTTTTCCCATTTTATTTTTGTGGTTTGATCATTGTTTGCTTAATATATGCGACTAATGGATAGCTAACATAACGTGCCTAATTAGATTTAAATGTAGTTTAAAAAAATAGATATTTTTATTTTATGTTTTAATATTGACATCGCAAGTTAAAGAAGTTGTAAGCATCTGATAATTTGAACTTGAAATCACGTTTTATGATTGAATGTTTTTGAACTCTTTTAGAACATTTTTATATAGCCTGATCAGCTTATTCGTGAATTTTATAAGATATTATTTTGTCATTTCAGTTTAATGTAAAAAATAACTTTTGAGGCGAAAATAAAATAAGAATAAATAAAAGAAGACAGAATTTTCAGTCGTTAGTCATTCCGGTTGAATTAATGTGAAGCAAGCAGTTTGAATTACATTTGCCCAAAATTATGCATTGAAGTGACAAGTAACCCGTGCCGTGCCGGATTTACATAGATTTGATTAATGATACGTGGAAAAAAAAAACAAAGTTTTGTAATGTTTTTAGCTTGACATAATATTTTAACTACTTTGAAACTTCCTGCGTATGTATTTGAATATGAGAAGGCATGTTTCTCTGACCTTGTTGAGTGAAGTCCATCATAACCCAATTGAAGAGTCCCCAAAATTATCTGTCATGGCCACTGAATTATGCATTTTTACATTGCATTAAAAACTGAATTGGGCTCTGCATAAGAATTTTAAAAGTTAATATATTAGGGAATTAAAATCGTAAATAAAGGGAATTAAAATTTAAAAAAAAGGTAATTAAAATTTAATTAGAGACGATTCAATAATATTTCTTAAATTTAATAGATCAAATATTATAAACATTAGTAACGGTCTCTTTAAACTTGATGCTTTCGTCACGAGGGCAATAGCCTCTTCAAAGAGGGTTGACAGCTAGCAGATAGTTTTTTTACTTTTTCTTACTGTACTCCTTTGTTTCCCCAAACATCCCTTTCTGAACATTAGTCCTTTCCTGCGCTTTCACCCTTTTAAAATACCACTCTTCCCTCCCACTCTTCTCAACTCCTCACCAGATGTTTTCTGCATCTAGTGTTCAGTTGGGTTTTTGACTCTGACGAAGACCGCTTGTTATGGTTGAAAGATCTTAGTCTTGTTTTCCCATTTCTTATTGTGGTTTGATCATTGATTGTTATTTCACGTGTTTATGTGAAATCTTTTTATATTAATGTATATTTTATATTGTACATTTCTGGATAAAGTAGAAGAAAAAATCGAACCATTAATGACGGTAATAAAATAATTTAAATGTATCTGTGTTTCAAAACAATAAGTCATCCCTCAGTTTTCGTGGTTAATAGGGGCCAGAACTGTCTGGGATAAGCAAAAAACCACTTAGTGTCACTCTCTCATTTTTAACTCACGTATATTTTTGTGTATGTATGATATCAATAATTGTATATGAAACCATTTAAGTGTATATGTTATCATTAGAACATAAAAAAAATAGTTTCAAATATGTAAATAATAAATTAATAGTATACATAACATACATAATGTATAAATAATATAAATATGATATGAGTGTGTGTAAGTGTAACATACGTAGATTTGACTAAAGTGTAAATATGTTTTTAAAACTCTTTTATTCTTATAACAAGTTTGTTTTATAGTATAGTATTAACTAGATTACCTCTGACAATAGTTTCTCTTCGCTTGATCTTTATAAATGTCAATGAAACACGTGGAAATGCTAATCAGAGAATTTAATTTTGAATTCTGTTGACACCTGCCTTCTGCTGGTGTGCGGAAAACTTTGGCTTCATAAATCACCAATTTCGAATTTTTTAGACCGTCTGCGATGTACTGAAACCAGGATAAATGAACGAGAGATGACTGTATAAACCTTTTATCTTCTAGGATGGACGTATAGAAGATTTAATGTGTATTTATTTTAAAATTACTCATAAACAAGAGATCATTTGAATAAAATAATACTTAACTACCAATATTTAGAGATACTAAGGAAAAGAGAGTTAGTTTTAGGTTTATTTATAGCATGGAGAATTAGATTTGTAATCATAAAGTCCATGGATGAACCATCAAAGGTGGGGAGAGAGTAACGGAATACCGTCTGCTCCCGCAAGGTATCCCCTGAGTCGACGGCCAGACAACAGACATCTTTCAAAGCAACGCTTTCTACTTGAATCATTTCCAACAATGTTGCTCAACTGTTAGGAGTTTCTTCTGTATAAGGCTTTGAACAGATTCACATGACGTAGTTCTTTAGCATACGATGTATGCAAAGGGTATGATGCAAATCAATCACTACATAATTCCTAAGTACGAACAGGGAGACTGTTATGGAAATAAATCTTGTATAATCAACTTGATGCTTTATCATTGTCACTGACTGTCCAAAATAATTCCTTACTTTTCATACAACAAAAATATGCACTGTAATTTGACTTATAACTTTCAAAATAATATCATACATAACTTTCAAAATCATATTTAGTGTTCAGGTTGATTAATGTCTTTCAAAATCATATACCGATTGTCAAACGGCCTATATCTATAGTACTTAGATATAAACATTATATCTAAGATAATGTATTAAATAAACATTATCTAATAGTAACTTACAGAACTTCTTTTGAATACAAAATATTGTACTAATAACATCTGTGTAAATAATATACGTTATTCTACCTTTAATAGATCTTGCAGAGTATAATTTCTCAAATTATACTATAATAAATGTCCAAAGAATCTTTTCAAATCATCTGTCTTGTATATGATTTCAATGAAATCTCAATATTTATTTTATTACAAAAAGGGAAGTACGTATTTCGAATGCCTATAATTTTAATCATGTGGCAGTCCTAATAAACACCTGACTGAATTCGAGTTTTGTTTTTTCAAATGAGCCAAACATGCAAACGCACTTTCGAGAAATTGCAGACTATCCGAAATAAATTTTTTTTTTATCATTCGTGTATCATTCATGTTCTAAAGTATATACGTACATTCATTATAAACAAAATGTTTTTAACAAATAGTGTATATTTTTGAATAAATGATTTCTGTGTTCACATTTTCAATTGTCTGAATCTAAAAAAAGTTGTCAAGTATTAGGAAGTTTGAACTTTAAAACTTTGAGGAAAGTAGTTTGGTTGATAACAATTAAGTAGATGATATTGTTGATACCAAATCATTGATTGGTTTATCAGAAATATGGTGCATAAAATCTCTTAGCGATAAAAATGGAACCATTCCATTTAAATCTAACACTTTTGTTAGAAGACGTCCATTTTTCTGGTCCACTAAGCATGAATGCTGGGTTCCACTATGGATTATGGGTGAGTAAATGTGTAATTTTGGGTATATCAAAGTAACAATCGAGATTTATTTTCTGCAATACAAATAATATTTTTTCAAAAGTTCTTCCCCTTGGTAGGTAAGCATTAACCTTGTCTTTCCTTATTGGTTAATATATTAGTTTATTAATTTAATGATAAATTAGATAGACAAGCAATAATTATTCACCGTAGAAAACGAAAAAATAATGACAAATACCAACAAAAAAGATGTATAAAACAAAAATAAGTACAAAAATATAAGAATCATGGTGACCCGCGAATTATGAGTTCTTATTAGCCTATGAAGACTTAAGTTCTTTTTTTCCCAGTGTGAGATTGAAAGCTTGGTAGAAGTTCACACCTCTGTTACTGATTCCTGAAACAAATATTGCATCTCCCTAATGATTCGAGATTGGGTGTCCTAAATTTTGCCTGACTGAATGTATGTAGAATAAAATCTTTATGAAGTAGCTAGCATTTTAAAGATGCAGGACCAACGGCTTTACAAATGGCCTGCTCAATTTTTTTCAACTTTCGCGAATAAAATCGAGGGTCAAAGTGAGAATCGAGCCCGAATCTACCAGTCCAGTGGTGAGTAAGTAAGCCATTGGGACTACCCTTTTGGGGTGAAGTTACCCATAACTAATCGAAAATGTGCAACTAATTTATTAAGGATCGAAGTATATACTTGGAAGTTCTCTCGAGGGCTCAGGCGTCCCTCCCCTGGGAAGGTTCTCCTGCTTGGGGGGGGGGGGGGGGGGGACCTCCTGTTTCCAATGTGCCTATCCGTCGGCATTCTACTGAGAGAGCGGGCAACAGGTTACGCTGATTACGTAGACTAGCTAACAGGTGGAAGGCTTTGTTAACACTGACCTCACCTGTAGCCAAGACAGCCTCAGTAGGACCTAGGAGTTCCACCGGAGAGTACTAAAATATTGTTGGTGTCACGGAGGCGGGAGAAGCTCATGCGGAATTTTCTTGTGTTTCCCGCGTGCCCCATCGTTTGTGTTGACATCGTGGAGGATGTGGTTCCTTACCCAAAGAGAGTAGACTCTCTAAGGAGTCACTGTGAGAGAAGAGATATCTTCTCGGAGGTTGCCCGGTTAGCTAGACACTCGACCCTTATCATTCATTGGGTAAGGTCCATCGCTTGGAAGGTGGACTTAAAAACTACAACTCAATCTGGAAGTCAGCCCGGTTCCCAAGGAAATGAGAATTTCTAAGGGGGAAGGGTGGGCATTTTTTTTGTCAGTGTGATAGTACTAAAACTGACGACCTAGTAGGTGTCGGCCTACTAGAGAGTACATACTTGCATACTGAAAAAACATCATTGATCCCAACAAATACCTACTATTCGTGGTACGGTAATAGTAATATTAAGTAATAATAAGTATAGCTAATAATATTATATTCGTAATAATACTTAATAATAAATATTAATAGTAATATTAAATTTCAAGAACTAGTAATATTCATTTGTATTCCTTGTGTCGTTCTTTCTTACATGAGTTGAGGGCAACCTCCTTCAAATGAGCCTCTATCCAAACAAATTTTTCTCACTATACAAGTATGTACTCTCTCTTTTTAAGTAGATAGGAAAGAGGAATTCCATAAATCATTACTGAAATATATTTTTTAATTGGACTATGGTAAGTAGAAAGTGTTCCAACTGGCAAATTATAGACTGTCCCAGAAATAACTCTCCGACTGCACTCCAATTAAAAATTATGAGTTTTAAAATATATTTTTTTTACTTCGTATTTTGAGATTTATGAAGAAAGAAGTACTTTTAAGTATTGATTATTTTATCGCATCTTGGTTTTTAATTTTATTTAAGAATTTCCAACTTCTTTATTCTGTTTTTAAGAATCATTTTAATTTTACTCTAAGTAATTTATTCCTTTTTTTAATAATGAAAAAAAAATTATTTCGAGATTTTAACGATGTTTTTTTATGCCTGTCTTTTTCTGTATGGGGAAGGGCTTCTTATGAATCTAAAAGTTTATGGGCAAGTGACAAATCACGCTGTTTTCTGCATAAAATTAATATTATGCTTGAAAATAATTCTTGTAGTGAAAAGGTTTAGTTTTTGGGCAATAAGACATCTTAAAAAAGTCGCTTTATTATTCATTATGTGATTTTCAATTCCATGGCCTAACTTGTGGAATTAATGATTTGATTTTTTTTCTCTGAACTAATTCCACAGAATTGATAATTTATAATTACAGTAAATCTATAAGTAACACTAATGGAACAATTACACAGTTTTTAATAAAAAAAAATGTTATATTTGTATAAAAATTTAAACAATTTAAGTTTATTAAATATTTTATTTTAAACAATTAAAACTGAAATATTGTGAATCCTTTAAGAAATTTTAAAAAAATATAGGACAGTCAATAAGGAAATGGAACATAAAAGCTCTTTTGTAACTTATAGATTAACTGTAGTATATATAGATTTTTGGTGAAATTTTATCATAGTAAATGTGCAATTATAGTACATTTTGGGAATTTCCAATTTTTTTTTCAAAACTACTGACAAAAGAAAATAACAATTTTGCATATAGGATCTACTAAAAACTGTACAAAAATTAGTAACTATGATAAAAATGTCAAGAATTTCTAACAACTCGAAGAGTCAAGGTGGCCTTAAACACGTGACACTGAAAGTCTCCTAATCTGTCCCTACTGCTACTTATTTCAATTAACTTAAATAGTTTTTATCAATATAAACCCTAACAGATACTTAAAAATTTTTTTTGATACAATCTCCATGTGATTTTAGTTAGTTATTTGTTGATTTTTAATACCTTTACTTAGAGTAAATTGATTGTAGACCGGATAAAACTCCAGGTGTTTTTTAGAACATGTTAGTTAAAGTTATTTACTTTATTTTCTATGATAACTATGGATTTTACACATATTAAGGATCAAGAATGATTTGATGTATAAATAAGAGATATGCTTGTATATAATCATCTTAATAATTATTGTGTTGTAGATTAAAGTTAAACTGATGCGTAGAAACGGGTAGCAAACGATTTTTTAAGAATATTATTTATTTTGTTTCTAATCTGTTTCAGTGTGCCAGAGCGGCTACCAGGATGCAGTGCACATCACGGCCATCCTTGGAGAGTCGGTCGTATTCAACTGCCAGGTGGACTTCCCCTCCGAACACCCCGTGCCGTATGTACTCCAGTGGGAGAAGAAGGTAGGCGACACGGTAGGCACACCACTACACCACACTATATATCTCTCTCTCTGTCTATCTACATCTCTAAAGCCCCCTACTCGAAAAAGAAAAGAAAAAACAGAATTATCTCATACCATTGAAGCCAAAACATAAAAAACAAATATCATAAATTGCATTAATTCTTTAGTTCTTTAATCAACAGAAGATATATCTACAATTTTTGTTAGGATGCTCATTCAATCCAAAGTGGCTACCACTAATAAACGCATTTGAATAAATATTTAAAACAAATTCTTTTTTGAATACCACAAATAAGCCAATTTAATCTAACCGCGTATGTTTTAAAGTCATCTTTCAAGTTCCCTTAAGTGTCACATGTAACTTAACGACAAGAGAATCTTACAGACTTATAATTCACTCTACAGTTACTTAAGTGGAACTGACATTCTTGTGATAGGAGCTACAAATTGGAGAAAGAACCTGAATGTAATGTATGATCACTTGGAACTTTACCAAATGATGAACATAGTAATTATTAAAAAAAATAATAATTTTTTTAGTAATAGCAACAGTATGAATAATAATAGTAATTAAGAAGTGTTGAATTAAGTTATTTCATATTAAGAAGAATTCAAATCATTAAATTCGACATTATTAATTATGAATTTGGTTTTAAATTATGTCATATTTAATATAGCGTTAGTTATTAATATACTTCAGTAAGTTTCATTATCTCCTTCTAAAAATTACATTGAAATCTGGCCCACTATTAGATTTTCTGTTGAATTGAACTAAATATACATTTTAATTTCACCAATAGAAAATGCCCCTGTTAACGTGTTATGACAGTCAATTAAAGTTTTAAACTAAGATTTGTTATATTTTGGCTTCTGGTTTAAAATATGCTATATGTTGATAACGACCAACCATCTTCAAATAGAGATAATTGGCATATCCTGCAATGATTGTTATATTTGTTTAATATTATTATATACATAAAAAAAAGAGGGTAACTTAAAATAAGATATGATTTGATATCATATAAATGTTTTACTACCTCATGAATGATTGTTTTTACGTAATAATTTACATTTTTTTTTTAGGCCAGTAGAGTTAAAAAAAAAATTGTGGCATAAAATTATTAAACAATGTTCAAACAAACAACGAAATCATTCATAATAGTGCTCTATTAAATTTGAAACTTCCTTCAATAATGCTTTTTTAATACTTTTCATCTAATTGCTATTTCTGACATAAAAATAAAAGTTGAAAGTTTAGCAATTCGATTGAAACATCAAATTTATCAAAAAGAAAAAAGTTAACTAGCTTTAATTTAAAAAAAGAATGCTATTTACCAACAAATATTTATTTCTTGTACAGCAAAAAAAGTACTTTATTTCTACAAAAAAGTTATGCTGCTACATTTTAGTGATTTTGCAAGGGTATATAATATATATATATATATAGATTTCACAAAAACACGTGAAATAGCAATCAATGATCAAACCACAATGAGAAATGGGAAAACAAGACTAAGATCTTTCAATCGTAATAAGCGGTCTTCGTCAGAGTCAAAAATCCAACTATCTGACAGAGTCAGTTGGGTTTTTGTTGAAAGTTTGTTGACAGTTGTTGGGTTGAAAGATCTTAGTCTTGTTTTCCCATTTCTTATTGTGGTTTGATCATTGATATATATATATATATATATATATATATGATCAAACCACAATAAGAAATGGGAAAACAAGACTAAGATCTTTCAACCGTAACAAGCGGTCTTCGTCAGAGTCAAAAACCCAACTGAGTTGGGTTTTTGACTCTGACGAAGACCGCTTGTTACGGTTGAAAGATCTTAGTCTTGTTTTCCCATTTCTTATTGTGGTTTGATCATTGATTGTTGTTTCACGTGTTTATGTGAAATCTTTTTATATATATATATATATATATATATATATATAATTATAGAGAAAAACAGAAAGGAATATATAGAGAAAGTCTTGCGTAACTAACTTCAATATTTCAACGTTCGTCATCATAGGAAGAAGAAGTGATACATTTAGAGCTGATTCAACGCCCGGAGGAGGCAATTGCTTATCACATCTTTTCTTAATGATGACGTTCATCAAATATTGAAATGAGTTATACTATTTTTAAGCATAAATTATCAAATGTTAGTGTTAGAATATCTAATATATGCGTTTAATATCATTTAGTTATGATTATTATAGAAAATATTTATCTTTAAAATTGTTGTGTTATAATAAAACTATAGCGTCTTACCTTGTATGGTCATTTGTTTATGTTTAACTGTTGTTACTGTAGTTTGTAGTTATGTTTGATTTATTTAAGTTTTTCTAACATTTTGAATGCAAATGGAATATATCAATAGACAAGAGTTCTCTAACCTGTTGCGGTTTGTCTAAAACATTCAAGGCAAGACGATATATTTTTATAATAGCATTTCTAACAACCTTTCTGACATTAATAGTAATATTCCTTTATATCCAAGTTATAAATTTTAGTGAGTGCTCCAAGATAGTTCACTTCAATATTTCGATGTACGTCATCATCAAGAGAAGAAGTGGTCATTTAGGAACCGAACGAGCAACCATGGTTGTAACTAGCTCATATTCTCATGATGATGACTATTGCCGAAATATTGAAGTAGGTTAGGTTAGTTCTTTTTTTATGTGTTGTCATAAGGACCGTTTCACTTTTGTATATACATATATATAATTCCATTAAAAATTGTGTATAGATTATAGTATGCGTAGTTTATATAATGTATTCTAATATTTATGCACAAATTTTAGATAGAATAGAATTATTAAATTAATTTATTAAATCAATAATGAGTAATTTAATAAAAATGGAATATGATGTGTTTAATATAAGATTTGTTTGAATAGGTTTTAAATTGTTTGTTATGTTGAATGCCCATTATTTTTTGTGAAAAGATGGTTTGTCATTATCCCCTTATCACGTAAACTGAGTAGAGGAAGGAGGGCTGCCTAGAGGTGATGAAACAGTAGATTTCTCGGAGAAATAAAACCAAATGTGACTTGGTTTCGCTTGTATTTAGATAAGTGAAATGGTTTGTTTTGGCAGACTCGGACATGTGATTTGCTCTCCCCGGATGACAAAACCCAAACAGATTTGGGGCGACGAAGGCGCGAGCGGGTCTTGCATGCGCTTGTCGGGTGTCCACTGACTGGCCCACCCTCTTCTCCGCCCGCCATCCAGTGCTTCTCTTTCATTTCTCAAATAGTTCTTCACATGGTTTAGCATCTCGCTTGCCTTGCTCCTACAAAAACAATTCACTTTATATCTACACAGTTAGAACAACTTGACACTCTGACAACGACTAATCTTTAAACTTCATTACTTAACTACTTTAAGAGTTTAGAAACCTATTTGTTAAACAATCTTTACCGAAGTTAACAACAAATTGGAAGTTCGCTTTTGTTCTATTTTATGTGTACCCCTGCGATTTTCACACAGACAAAAATAATCATAAGCTACCATTGATTATTCCGTGCAAAGTTTCCCATGTACAACAAAACAAAACTGCCTGTCAACAACAATCTACTTAACTTTAAAATAACAATAGATAGATACATGTATCTTATTACTTCCTCTATGATGAACACTAGACAAAGAATATGATTTCCTTTTAATTTTACGCCTACCCAAGTTCGGTTAACAATTCTATGATTTTCTATTGTATTTTAAAAATAAGACAACTGTATCATTAAAAAATATTTAAAATGAAATTTTCATTATTAAATAAAATTTATTAATTAAGAGTAATACATTTTAGAGAAAAGTTCTCTAAAGATGTTAATTCTAATTAGGTTTGAGATTCAGTTATTGTTCATTATTTTCTTTTGCTCGATTTCATGTGCGATATTATATTATTTTATATATTATATTATTATATTGTATTGTTGTGATTAGTTTATTATATTATTTCTTATTCAGGGGAAATAATGATTTATTTGGACAAAATGCTCACATGAAGGATGTTTTGTACTGTACTACTTGAACGGTTTTTTCATATTGTTGATGCCGTTAGGTTCTATTCTTTTTCGATAAAATTATTTGATAATTTTATATCTATTTCCCACATAGAAATAGTGTTTATAATAATTTAGGACTTGTGCCCCCCCATGCACCCCCCCCCCTCCGCTGATTTTCTTCCTTAATAGAAGATGGAATAATTCAAGTGAGAGTGTCTGGTGGAAGGACTCTGACTTTTGGTCTATCTGACCAAGTGGCGTGCATAGGTCTGCTAGCGCCCGGGGCGAATCTTGATTGTATGCACAACAATAACGTCAAAGTCATGCAAATTATTATAAGGAGAGAAAATTTTCATTGATATAATCCAGATATAAATAATATACCACTTATTTGATATTAGTATAAATTAATGAAATTCATTCAATTAATTTAATATGAGGAATAAAATGTACAATATATAATCGAATATATTATCTATCCTAACAGGCTATATATACATATATATTTATAGATGTACAGTTCAGTATGAGTTGAAACACAATGAAAAAAGACTACTATTTAGAATCTCAAATTATTGCATTGAACCTTCATT
Organism: Hermatobates lingyangjiaoensis; assembly: GCA_026182355.1. Lineage (NCBI taxonomy): Eukaryota > Metazoa > Arthropoda > Insecta > Hemiptera > Hermatobatidae > Hermatobates > Hermatobates lingyangjiaoensis. The sequence continues at coordinate 119,564 of JAPFBL010000319.1, read as the reverse complement.
ATGAGAATAAATAGAAGGAGACAATCTGCCCATGCAGATACCATTAGAAACCAAGGAAAGATAATTTTATCTTTTTAATTGAAACATATAATACATTTAACGAATTTTTGTTTTTAATATTTATTTTGTATTATTATCCTTAAAATGTTTCAGAATTTTATGTATATATATACTAGTCGTTGCGTCCGCAACGTGCTTGGTCTCCCTTTCTCTTTTCTCCTGAAGACGGATTGCCAGAAAATTTCAGTTTGTAAGTGTGTTTCTTTACTTTGTGTGCTATCTATCCTCAATTTTGAACTATATATATATATATATATATATATATATATATATATATATAGTTCACACAGGAAAGAGAAAAACAAATAAAAACACACACAAAAAAGACTCACAGCGATATTTCGACATTCGTCGTCATCGGACAGAAGTAGTCCCTTTGAGTAGTTAAAGCTAACTCATACATACTCATACTCATACATACATATTATTATATATATATATATTCGTATATTTTGGAAGCAGACCTTCGTTTATACATGTCTTGTTAAATTGTTAATTTCACAACTTTTCTACTGTCTCTGAATTTCTCTAATACACTTTCTCCATTTTTGTGGTACAAGATAGATTAGTTGATCAATTTTTATTTACATAGCCCGACATGTTTCGGTCCTCACTGACCATTATCAAGGATTATAGTTCCTTGTATAGGAACTATACAAGTTTATGATAGAGTTATACTATAATCTTTGATAATGGTCAGTGAGGACCGAAACATGTCGGGCTATGTAAATAAAAATTGGTCAACTAATCTATCTTCTCATTATCCTGTATATATATATGTGTGTGTGTGTGTGTTATAATCGAGTTCAAAATTGAAGTAGAGTTGTTCTATACTAAATCAATTTTTCGTAAAATCCATCTTAGAGAGAAAAGTGAGAGGGAAACCAACCACGCTGTAGATGCAACGGCAAAAAATCCAAATTTGAGTTAATAAGTGTGTTTCTTTTGTCTTCTTCAATTTTGAATTCATATTGTGTCCAGTTTGGATCGGCTTTACGATTTTTTAGTGAATATGTAGTGCTGGGCTCCCAGTAAACCAGACTATCAACTAAAACACCCCCTTTTCTTCTTGGACTTTAGCCTGGAGCTGTTTCACACATTACCTCAGGCTAGGGTCATTCTTTACCTTTCAAAAGGCATCCTTGTATGTTAGTGATTACACAGTAGAGGTTAATTCTGTGTAAATTTTACTAAACCAAATGAATTAAAAAATAAAAAAAAAACAAGAATTTGATGCTGAATATAGGATCTTATATTTTAAATTGTTTCATGAACATTAAGTATCTGATGTCCGTCGGTATACTTAGCTTCCCTTTTGCAGTGCTACCACCCAAAATCTTTACTTTTCTTTTGAAACAGGTTAAACAATTTGATCTTTTTTAACTTTTATTTAAAAGGTCGAAATGTTTATCACCAGCTTCAACTGATTCCCAGAACACGCTAGAAGGCGGTATAGGCTATAAATCTTTGTAGATGATAATCTCATTCGACCACGCTTCTTTATCACAATTGAAGGAAGTATTAATCTAACTCAAGGATATTTAAGAATACATGTATACATAAATATGATATGAAAAACAAATGGCCTACAAGTAAAAAAAATCCCATCATAAAAATGAGAACAAGTTGTGAAGGCTTGTAAGGTAGTTCGTTTTCAAATAACCTCTTTCCTATCTTCTTTATCATTATGATGTTTACGTGATATAAATAAATAATTGTCCTCAAGGAGTGAAAGAAAAAGAGTTCAAAGTAACATGAATTACATCAGGAGTTCCTTCTTTTATATTTTTTATATTTTATAAGTGTAAACATTATTTGACAGCCTACTACGTCGATACACCTCAAAATCTTAACTCCATAATAATGACTAAAATACGCTAAAAGAACTTTAACAACTCTGAAGATAACCTTAAATATACGATTTTAATTTGACAACTGGCTACATGGAGAGATTGTAGAACATTTTCACAGCGGTAATAACGGAGTTGGCATATATGTTTTTAAAAGCGTTGAAATAAATTTGAATAAAAATGATAATTGTATTTTAAAATACAATTTCGTATACAAGATAAACATTTATCAAGGTTCAGTAAGTTTTTTTTAGGTCAAATAAAAACTTTCAAAGCCGATGTCTCAGTTTTATTTAAAATCTTTTATCATTGACTGTTTTAAGCAATTTTGAAAATGTAAATTTTAAAAAAATTCCGTTGAGCATAGTTGTGTTTGTTTAGATTTCTGCACATTCTCATTTTAAACCTGTTATGTTATTACAGTAGTCTTCAAAATATTCAACTTTAACCTCTGAAAAAAGTTTGAAATAAAACCAAAACAGTGGCAGTTACAGTTTGATTTGGACCTGGAAGACTCACCAAACCTTCATTTAATTTAGTTATATATTATATATTATATATATATATATTATATATATAAAATTTGTATTTTGAGAGCAGACCTTCATCCAAACATCTTTTGTTAAAAATTATGCCAATTTTTATTCTTGTCCTTTTGCGAGTGAATTTTTCAAACTTTCTGAATATGGCTTTCCACCTTTCCGGTAAGATATAAAGCAATTCGCCAAATCTTTTATTCTTCATATCAATTTTTTTCTTTTCTTAAAAAAGCACTACCACTTTGAACCTAATCTGGGCTTGAACTTAACATCTTACGTCCCTGCGTGCAGTTTTAATATTCTTGTGAAGCTCGTGGTCTGATGGTTCAGGTTCGGCTTCTTCTCACTGTGTAAAACTCCCACTCAATTTATGTAAACATTTCTTATTCAGTTAGTAAGTTCAACAATTTAGATAGTTTTCATTAGCATTTGAGTTAAGTTATAAATCTAGTAAAAAACTCTCTAAAGACTCCCTTCCCTCATGATGGTCAAAGCTGACCGAAACGTTGAAATCCTTCAGAATATTTATTATTTATTGTGAGTTTGTAAAAAAAGAAAAAAATGGATATGAGAATAAAAGATTTGGCGAATTGCTTTATATCTTACCGGAAAGGTGGAAAGCCATATTCAGAAAGTTTGAAAAATTCACTCGCAAAAGGACAAGAATAAAAATTGGCATAATTTATAACAAAAGATATATATATATATATATATATATATATATATATATATATATACCATGTATGTACTTTTTCGTTGGAAATACGATCTGAAACGGACAAATATAGTTCAATGTAGAGAAAGAAACATACCAAAGAAACATACAGAAATTAAAAGCACACACTTACAGTCTCTAATTACTTGGATTATTAGTCTCCAAACGTCTTTGAACCAGTACGCTTGGTTTCTCTCTATTATCTCTCCTGAAGACGGTTCAAACCAAAAAATTAGAGACTGTAGATGGGTGCTTTTAATTTCTCTATGTTTCTTTTTCTATATTGAACTTTATGTATGCATATATATATATATATATATATATATATATATATATATATACGAGTTCGAGATTAACAAAGAGCAACACACAAAGTAGGGAAACACACTTACAGACTCAAATTTTCGGGTAATCCGTCTTCAGGAGAAAAGAGAATGGGAGACCAAGCACGTTGTAGGCGCAACGGCAAGTAACCAACCCGGCAACCGCCAGTGCTGTCAACCGTACCCGGTCTTAAAGTATAAAATTAGGAGAAGATATAAACAGAAACTCAGATAAGCAGTACTAGTTGGGTAAAACTATAAATAGATTTATCCAATTTATAAGTGGGTATTTATAGTTTTATTTATAGTTTTACCCAACTAGTACTGCTTATCTGAGTTTCTGTTTATATCTTCTCCTAATTTTATACTTTAAGACCGGGTACGGTTGACAGCACTGGCGGTTGCCGGGTTGGTTACTTGCCGTTGCGCCTACAACGTGCTTGGTCTCCCATTCTCTTTTCTCCTGAAGACGGATTACCCGAAAATTTGAGTCTGTAAGTGTGTTTCCCTACTTTGTGTGTTGCTCTTTGTTAATCTCGAACTCGTATTGTGTCCAGTTTGGATCGTATTTCGTTTTATCAGTGAATATAAATATATATATATATATATATATATATATATATATATAACAGATTCAATAATATATCGACCGTTTGATAGAATAGGTGTGTTCTCTAATCGGGGTTCGGTCAATTTTCCAGGATAAAAAAATTTTCTTAGTTAAAAAATTCTTACTTCTGCCTATGAAAAAGGTTTTAAATAAAACCGAAACGTTGGCAACGAGAGTTTGATTTTTTATCCTGGAAAATTGACCGAACCCCGATTAGAGAACACACCTATATATATATATATATATAATGTATAGGGATTCAGTCAATTTTCTCGGTTAGAAATGAACTCTCAATACCGACATTTCGGTTTTAATTTAAAAACTATTTCATAAGCAGAACTAAGCTTTGAGAGTTTGATTTTGAACCTAGAAAATTAACCGAATTCCGATTTTATACTACACATATTCTATTGAACAGTTGATATATTATTGATTTTATTATATATATATATATATATACTTTTTCGATGCAAATACGATCTGAAACAGACAAACAGTTCAATGTACAAAAAACAAACATAGAGAAATTAAATGCACACATTTACAGTCTCTAATGTTTGGTTTGAACCGTCTTTAGGAGCGATTGAGAGGGAAACCAAGCGCACTGAATCTCTCCTGAAGACGGTTGAAACCGAAAATTAGAGACTGTAAGTGTGTGTTTTTAATTTCTCTATCTTTCTTTATATACATTGAAGTGTGCAGGATTTTTTTTTCTTTTTGGTAAATTATCAATGTGGACATTAAGAAAAAAATAAAATTTAATTTGTCAGGAGTTTATTATTAGATTATATTATTAAATAAATAGACTGTATATTCAACATTTAATATAGAAGTGATCACCTAATATAAAAGTATCAGTTGTTGTGAGATGGTGAGCTCAGTCTCTATCTCACCTATCAGAGATGAGATAGAGAATCATAAAGTTCACGAATCTGGGTGGCTAAAGATCTTTTCTCATTCTAATATGATCTGAAAGCTTTCAGGACCTAGAAGGTTATAAGCGCATACTTTTTATTTTTTTATATATTTAGGTATAAATAAATTGTGGACACAAACATGTCTATTTTATAATTAATATTTTATGTATACTCGTATGTTTGAATATCATTTGGACTTCATTAAAAGAAATCGCAAAAATACGTCCCACTGTCTCAAAAGATTAATGTATGACGCTATTAAGTAAAAGGATGTCATAAGCTATATACTTTGGAGGCATATAGCTATGGTTTCTCCACAGTGCTTCCACCAAGTCTACTATAATGAAACTGAAGGCAGTACTGCCGGAATGGTGTCCCATAGATGCAAGAAAATTGGAGGAAAAAGTTAGTACGTGTGCTTCACGCAGTAATCTGACATAAGAGATTGGCCTCTTTTTAGAAGCAATTTTCTTGATCATCTCCTGCCTTTACTCCATTTTCTTCAACTGCTAAACCTGATAAGCTTTCACGAGAGAGTTTTGAACTGTAACAATGTTTCTTTCATGACCAATATTGAAAAAAAACTTAAAAAAGTACTGTTGGAAATATGGAAACTGATACGTTGAGAAATTGTTGGTGCATGCAGATAATCTATGAAATCATACGTGTTTTATGGACTCATCAATCTAGTATGGAAGACGTAGTAAAGTGTACACTTACCTTTTAATCCCAAAGTAATTCAAAGTACATTCTTTGTACTTTGTACTATTCACTTTACGTGAATTGAGTAATATATCTTATTTGTTAAAGCAAGTCAGTTTTTGGTGTAAAGGAATGTCTTTTGCCTTGAGGTATGATTTCATTTATTCCCTGTGATATCTGATTGAAGAGAACACATTTTCACCAGATCCAATTACTTTATGTTTTTTTTTTCATATTGAACCAATTCTTTCTTTTTGTAATAAAATATGATACACTTTTTTAAATATCAAAGAATTTTGACAAAAATAAGAAAAAAGTAGTCATTGTATAGTTTAAAGCATATTATAAAAGTTAATTTTATCGGCTTATAGAGACTTTAAAGGAAACAGAAACTGTGAGCCATATTAATTAGATGAGGTTCTAACAGTTTGTTAGAAATCATGTGATATTAACTTTCTGCCAAAACAGCATATGATATTAATTACATGGAGGACTTAAAACATAATTATTGAACTACCGGGAAGTAGAAGAATTGGAGGAACAACACTAAGAAAGACCAAATAAGACAAAAAAATAATATGGAAGTATTTATGTGGAAAGATGGAACCTGAATATTAATTTTCAAGATATGAAACTTATGATGAGATACAAGAAGTGTTAAAATGAAATGTTATCAGCATGAGGGTTTCCTAATCAATGATCAATGTAATTGGAAAACTCCTTTGGTCAGAAATCTTAAAAACCATCTAAAATAATATTAATTTAACCTCCACTGTAGCTTATTATCAATGTTTAATTGTCATGATTTGTTCGTTCATTTATTAAGAAACCAACAAACTATTTGATAAATTCTAGCTAATCGTAGCCTATTGAACAGCTGTAATTAAGGTTATGTATAAGTAGCTATAAAATATGTTGCCAGGTTTCTGAAGATTCTCTCAATTTCATCTGGAACTAGTCCAATGACAAATAAAGAATTATTAATAAAAAAAACTCAGGCATGCATTTCCTCACCAGTGCCGAAATGATTAGATTAGATAATAGAATATTTTTGAAATATTTTAGTTTAATCGTTCTTTTTTAAAATAATTTTTCTGGTCATTTACTTGTCTCCTAATATTTTATATAACCTTCAAGCTTTTAACTGAATCATATTTTTCCTATACTGAGGTATGAATTTGTACAACGATTTCAAATAGAGCTGCTGATATCCATATAGATGATGGTAAAATTGGATTAAATTTGAATTATTATCGGGTTGAAGTGATAAGTTTTTGTTATACCCAAAGTGATAATAGAAAAAGAAGAGATAAGTTTTTGTTATACCCAAATGAATAGTAAAAGAAGATGGGATGAGTTTTCTCGGTGCCCACAGTGATGACAGAAAAAAAGAGATGAGTTTTTGTGATACCTGAAGTCATAACAGAAGAAGAAGGGATAAGTTTCTGTTATACCCAAAGCGATGTGGATCGCTGAATAGAAATTATAATCTCGAAACTATTACTAATGCAATAAATATTATGGTTCTATTTTATCCCCACAAATTGATACCTGCTACAATCGACCTACAATTGTTCCATAGGTCCAAATTTGAATGACCTATGATATTATTCCAGCCCGGTGACGCAAGGCCGCTCAAGGTTTGCATCTAAATGTTCTAAAAAAATGTGCCCACCTTACAGCAGGGCTGCTTTATAAGCCAGATATGTGGACGTATGACACGATTTGAGATGGCCATTATTAGATCACTATAACAGTTGAACTGCAATTTTGAAGAAAAATCTACTTGCCTCTCTAAATATCTTTATCGTAGCGTAATCATTCCTCAACCCACTTAAACATTTATATACTCGTACCATACCATTCTTATTGATCCCTTCCACAAACTCTGATTTGAAATAGCAGGTGCCATTTTATAACTTTAAACTATAAGACCATACTATTTCAATAATGACTCCTTCACTAAGACTCATATGCTATGAACAAAACGTACTTACCTTCACACTTATACCAGCATAATAATTCCGCAGTTGCGAGCCTCTGTCCCAGAACTGCTAATTACAATATCCTCAAACTATTTCATTAGTTGCTGGTTCCAATTCTCAAAAGGAAATTAAAAAATACATTGAAAAGCTAGAGATTACATATATTCAAAATTAATTTTAATGAAGACGGATATTAAAATATGATTGAGTTTATTTATAACATTAGTAATGTCAAATTTGATGCCTAAATCAAGAATGATTTTGTCCTGAACTGAAGGAAATTTATTTACAAGAAAATGCTTGAATTTCACTGACATCTTTCCGTATAAAAAGCATAATTGAATTTAATTTAATACATTTTATCTTATCCACCCTCGTAATATATTATCACTGAGGTTAAATCGATGGTTTAAAAATACTCTGAGGTCTTCATGTCATCCGATTGTTTTCTGTCTTTCCTGTTCTTTCTTTGTAGTTTAATCTCCACTGCCTGTATCAGTTTTATTATAATTATTTACGATACAATATCTACGTAGACTCATTTCAGTTTATATTTGCGACTATTTCATTTTTCTTTGTCCTTGGAATGTTGCAGAATGTTTTGTTGAAAAACAAAACGTTTTGTTAGCTTATAAGACTTTAGGGTTTCCTTGTCAACATTTCAACAGGGATGCAGTAGTATAGTTAGAAGAGTAAAAAACATGGTCAGTAGGTAATCAGATCTAGTAGTAGAAGATGCTAAAATGTGTATAAGTGAATACAATAAATCATTTATAACAGATACATTCTCTCTGATATAAACATAAGGATACTGATTTGGATATATAGGCTGATACAGTGTTTATATATTTAAGTATTTAACTAATAATAAATATAAAAATATTTTTTTGTTAAATTAAAATTGAAATAAGAATACTGAAGAAGCAATAAAAATGCCCGGGTTGGTAAAATTAATATAAGGATACAACATTTTATGATAAATATGTTAATGCTTGGTCATGAAGTAGAGTCAATTAAAAAAAAAACTTTTTTATGTGGAGACGTATTTTTTTAAATTCCCCAATATTTCATTTCTGTTTACTTGTGATAAAAAAAAGCATATCAAATCAACTATTATTTGATATTAATTTTTTGATTATTTAACTATTATGTTTAATTTATTGTAAGGTTGAAAGCAAAAGTCGTATACGTGTGGTTATTACGTAATTACTTATTTTTATAATTATAATAATAATAATTTATTATTATTGCTAAGTGGAGGCGCTATTAGATCTCCATAGTGATTTTATATGGATTTTAATATCTTCTAATCGTTAAGCTAGTTGATAAAAAGAAGTCTGAACCTTCGGATTAACACCGATATGTTAAGTGCAGGAATTATTTCATCTTCAGCTGAAAAAGGAGGTTTGCATGCATACTAAGGTCTTCCGTCCCTCCACTATATGAGCCCCTGTCTCATCTTCCATCTAATAGTGTATACTAAGAGTTTAAATAAGAGAAATGGTTTTAAGGAAAATATCTAACTTAATAGTTCTATAAGATTAGCAAAGATAGCTAAGAAATGAACGAAACGGATGAAGAAAAATGAACCAGATCATGGAGTTTGTAAAATTAGATAAAGCTAGTAAGAATAGATCTCAATCGAATGGATGACCAGTGTCTGCAGATGTTTTCATAGATCGCAGTGACCAGTCGAAAAGCCTTCCACTCTTCTAAGTGGTCTCTTGAGACGAATCAAGTTCATCCCTATAATTGGAAAAGATTACTTCATCATTCTCTCCCCCTGAATATTTCCATTTCTACTGTTCTATACCCTTCAATGTTCAGTACTTCATTTAAACGGCAACAACATTATTTCTTTCAATAAATTGTTAATTTCATGGAACATTAGGTAGTTTTTAGGCAACCATGTTTAAAAGTGTGTGCAAAAGAAGGGTGCAAAAACAACTAAAATAAACAATGGCTATGGCTATCATAGGGAAGGTGAATATGATAGAATCGTTGCTAACAATATACCTGTATCTGCAATTTTAATAAACGTGGTACGATAAAGTTATTAATTGAAATATTAATATTCCTTTGAAATCGCTATGGGTTTCTATAATAAAATCTGTTTATAAACTGTATCATTTGATAATTTCTCCTTCTTTTAACAATTTTCTAATTTCAATAATTACGATAAAAATTTAACAATATCACTGAAATAAGAATATGGATAAAAAACTAAGGGGTTTCAAACTGATTAGGCATTACTAGAGTAATGTATTCCCATTATAACTAGTAATTCTATGTACATCTTCGTCTAAACTACAGAAATAAAATCAGAAAAATGACGAAGAACTTTCAACTTAAACAAGTGGTCTTCGTCAGATTCTCACTGACGCTGAAGTAATATTGACGAAGATCACTTGTTGTTGAAACATTTTAGTCCTTTTTCTGATTTTGTTACTGTGGTTTAGACTTCATATTTAATTCACGTGGATATTACGATATTGTTTTATATATATATATATATATATAAAGATTTCACATAAACACGTGAAACAACAATCAATGGTCAAACCACAATAAGAAATGGGAAAACAAGACTAAGATCTTTCAACCGTAACAAGCGGTCTTCGTCAGAGTCAAAAACCCAACTGATAAAATATATATATATATATATATAATATATATATATATATATATATTATCACATAAACATGAAATACATCATATTTTAATTAAATTTATATAAATATATTAAATTATTAATTAAACTTTATATATCTAATATATAATAATATATTAATTTATATCACATACTGAAATAGAATAAGATTTTAAGATGAATTGAATCTTACAAGTAATTCCCACTTTCATATGTTACATTCATATGATATATAATATATATATATATACATTTAACTACATATGAAGACACAATAAACACGTAGAACCACTCGAATTTGCATCCTCATCGGAGAATGGAATATGTTAATAGAAATCGCCTCCATAATGTAATTTACGAAACAAGATAAGAAATCCCCATATTATTAAAAACTGTATAAAAATATATAATAAATAATAAAATAAAAATATAATAAATAATAATAATAATAATAATAAAATAAAAATAATTAACGGTAACAGGTTGAGACCAGGAGGAGAACGAGCCCTCAAGGAGGCTATATGAATGCCTCTTCGGGAGCTCTAAGGGTGACATGGGAATTAGACTCGGGGATTTGTTGAGGATTTGTACCCTGAAACAATCATTGAAAGGGAGGTCATGGAATAGCATGGAACACGCTATGGGTAGGTCCTCTGCGCTGACCAACGGACGCCCGTGAATTGTTCATAACGCAGGCTCAGCTTTGGTTGAAGCCAAGCAACGTAAAAAGCATCACATAAACGAGTACACTCCAAACGTAAACGCAGTATATATATAATAATATATATATATATATATATATATATATATAATATATAATCCAATTTCATACTTAGTTACTCGTACCTTTTTTGAAGAAATTAGAATTTTTTTTATAAGTTGAAATATTTGTTGATCTCTAATATTTCTGGTTAACATTTTATCAATATCTGTTAACATGATATCTCTTTTAGTCTTATTATGACTACAGCCTTGTTCAATACAAAAATGAATAATCTTCTTATGTTATTATTGCGATAATGTGAAATACGAAATTTTCATTCTTTATTATGAGAAGTTGAAACGAAAATATATCTTTTTAAGTTGAATTCCTTTTAATTACCCATAACCTTGGTAGCTTGTTAATAAAGTTTTATTGATCTCTTTACTTACAACTCAAAAACCATCACAAAATTAGAAGTAATTATGACATCAGAAAATTAAAATTGATTTTTTTTTACAATTCATAATTTCTTACTTTATTTAAATAAGATTGAAAGCTACAATAATAATCGTAATTAATATGAGTTCTAGGCAGTTTCTTACGAAGTTGTTTTGAGGCATGTTTACTTGATAACATCAATGATCAAACCACAATAAGAAATGGGAAAACAAAACTAAGATCTTATTGTGGTTTGATCATTGATTGTTATTTCACGTGTTTATGTCAAATCTTTTTACTGATAACATGTTTACTTATCTGTTTCTATGATTGGTGTGAAAAAATTTCAAATTTGGAATCATTTATTTCCAGATCAATTAAGAAATGGACAAACTATCATACCTCATATAGTGGAGTTCGAGCACTTTTGGTCGGTTTCAGAGGCTGTATAATTTAAAGAACAAATTAAGTTGAAGTTTTGACTCAAAAATTTCAAATATAATCAATGCCAATTAGAAGTTAATTTTATTTTCTATTGACATGTATGTAAGCTTTTATATTATTTTTTTTTATGAATTCAATAATTATATTTTGAATTAACTAATTCACCGGATTAAGAAAGAAATTATAAAATATTGCATGAGTTTTGTTCAGATATGTATTGGCTAATGAAAAATTACAATTATTTGTAATCACTGGCTGAAAAGAAATGGCATTGTAGTGTTCACTTCATTTCTTTAAATCATCTGCTTTTTATTTGTTTTAAAAAATTAATAATTTTTTTCTGTTTGTTTATTTGGAAGAAAAAACTGAAATTCTAAAGAAATGAAAATATATGCAAAAAAATATGTTGCTATTCTTGTGCATTGTTTGTTTGCTTAATCTCGAAGCGGATAAGTGTGCGGTCTGCACCATGATGTCCCCATGGTTACCTTCTGTCCCAGGTATCCTCAATGTGGACGTTCCCACGCTTCTGCCTCTCATGTTTGTATAAGACCTTCCCACATATCTTAAAGCTTCAGCTGCTAAGCTATAGGGGTCATCCATGCTATGCTAACACTTTAATCTCCTTTAATTGTAATGTTTATTTATTCTAAACTATTTTAATTTTTTTAAATTTTTTTTTAATCAAATTGTATAAAACAAATTAAATTTTAGATTCTAATTAATAAAATAACACAATTTGACTGAACTAACAAAATTAAAAAATTCAAGGAAAATTATTTTTATATTTACGGGCGATTATGAACAGGATGTCCTTACTATTATAGTTCCTACAGCAGATCAATAATTATTGCAAATAAATAAATATATTGAAATGTATTAGTCAAAAATGTAAATTTCTGATTTTATAAAATCATCATTTTCCAAAAACATAGACGTATAATATGTATTATAGTCAATTCCTACTTTTAAACAATCTTCATATACCAAATAAATAAACATATACTGCCCCTGATAGTTACATAGAAACTCTGTGAAAGCCCAGCCATACATACAAAAGTTGGATTCTATTGAAGGCAATAGAGATTTGTACCAGTGGATGTAACTGACTCATATTAATGAATTATTGAATTATTAATGAATATTAAAGAATTAATAAGCAGTTACTATTTTTTTTAATTTTTCTATAACAAATGTAATATTTAGTATTAAATCATTTAAATTACCTTATTTTATATAACAATAAAGTAATATTCGGCCACTGACAATTCTGGTCCTTTGTGGACATTTATTTTTCTAGATGGAATGATAAACAAATATCGCAAATGTCTGCATAGGTGCGGTGCATTATATACACGTATATTATGCATTGTTGAAGTTAGCAGCTGCTTCTGCACTCATATTTTTAGCTCTCGTCGTCTGATTTTTTTTCGGGTATTCTTTCTGTATTCTGGACTACAATCGTGAGTACAGAAGCAGTTGCTAACTTATACAATATTTGTTTTGAAAGAAAATCTGCCGACTTATACCAATATGTATAAACAAAATAAATAAAAACTAAACATTTGCAGTCTCTCATTTTTGTTTGAGCCGTCATCAGGAGTGATAAGAAAGGAAAACCAAGTGCACTGGTACAGAGACCATCTTTGCACCAGTGTACTTGGTTTCCTCCTCTTATCTCTCCTGATGACGGTTCAAATCGAAATGTAGGGACTGTGTGTGTTTGCTTTTTATTTATTTTTATTTTTATATCTATATTGAACTTTTATTTGTCCGATTTCAGGTTGGGTTTTCAACTAAAAGTATATTAACATGTCGTTTTATCAACGTAAAAGTATATATATACATTTTTCAGTGATCAAACCACAATATGAAAAGGAAGAAAATACTAAGATCTTTCAACCGCAACAAGCGGTCTTCGTCAGAGTGTTTATGTGAAATCTTGGTTTATACATATATAATTAAAGTTACAACTAGAGAACACAAGAAAGAGGACTAACACTCACGAATGTCGATCATTTCGGCGTCTTGTCGTCTTCAGGAGAGAAGAAGAAAATAAAATGGAGAAGGAATGAAGGAATGGAGACGTAAATGCGTCCACTGACCGATACAAAAAACATCGGTCAGTTTTAATCCAATGTATATATATATACATATTATATATATATAGAAATATTGATAAAAGTATCGACCGTGGAATAGAAACAAAACTAGAAGTTTATACGGGACTCGGTCAGTTCTTCAGGTTCAAATAATCTCATTACCAACGTTTCGGTTTTTATTTAAAACTTTTCATAGGCAGAGTATAAATTTTGAAACAGAAAATAAGTAATTCATTACAAATTATTTACAAAGAAAAAAAGTATGTGGATTTTACAACAACTGTAGTCTGAATCAACACGACACGAACTGTTCAGTAAGATGTTAGTCCGTTTAGTAAATGAGTCAGTCTCAGGGTTCATTGAACTCTGACGAAAACCGCTTGTTCGGTTTGAAAGATTTAATCTTGTTTTTCCATTTATATTGTGGTTTGATATTGATATATATTATATATATATATATATATATATATACTAATAATTCAATAACGAAGGATTATTACAACAGAAAGACAAGAATAATAATGATATTTGACCAACGTCGTCATCAGGAGTTGAAAGGAAGAGTCCCGTGGAAGCAGGGCGGTGACTCTGCAACAGTATCAGTTATTATATATATTATATAAAAAGATTTCACATAAACACGTGAAACAACAATCAATGATTAAACCACAATTTGAAAATGGGAAAACAAGACTAAGATCTGTCTTAGGATGTTAGTTTAGACTAGCTGTAGGACTCTGACGAACGCTTGTTACGGTTGAAAGATCTTAGTCTTGTTTTCCCATCATATTGTGGTTTGATCATTGATATATATATATATATATATATATATATATATAATGTACATCAGTATCAGTTGGACTCTGACGAAACTACTTGTTTTGGTTGAAAGATCTTAGTCATATTTCTGATTTCTTTCTGTGGTTTAGACCTTGATGTTGTTTTTCACGTGTTTATTGTGAAATCTTCTTATACATATAAATCAAACAAGTGGTTAAAGCTTACATGTTGGAATGTTTTTTTTTAAAAAAAAATAAACTCTATAACTGATTGATAAGCATAATATATTTTCAGAGCGATTTCTTTTAGAGTCAATGAGTAAAACCCAAGGAGAATGCGTTTATATATGTCCCGACAGGTGATGATTCCTACACTCTGGCACGCGTGCTTGACTATTTCTGTCCCATTGATATCAACTACTAAAGTCTATCAGCATATTTTTCTCTGCTTCTTTGATAATTCGCCCACTATACAAACTTTTAACCAAAACAAATGACTCTAACCATTCACAAATGACGCACGGGATCGGATGTTTCATATTCATTTGATTAACGCTTTTTAACAAAGATTTTTTTGGCAGATTTCAAATATACAAAAATTACTGGCATTACAATTAACTGTGTTAATTTTAAAACAATATTTTATTCGAAACCATATTTCATTAATTGTCCTACACTTTTTCATTTACTAAGTGGATTCAGCTTTAATCCAATTTTGTTCTTATTTGTAAATTTTTATTTTTTTTGTTGTTGATATTATTGTACTTATTTGTAAAATGATCGTAATTTTTTTTCTTAAATTTTAGAAGATGATTTTTTTTATTTTCCTATTAAAATATCAGCATTTCCTATTTGAATATCAAAAACAATATTTTGATTTTCTGTAGAGAAATTATAATCATAATATTTTTTGTTTCCAATGCCGGATACTTCTAGGTTTTGGCCTGTAGTGTTGGAGAAGTGGAAATCATTTATTAATTAATGTCCATTTTTCCTTATGTAGGAGCCACTATTACTATAGTCACTTACTATATGTAGGTGTTGTTTCTATAGGTTAGGTTAGGTTAGGTTGCAGTGGCAGTTCCACAAGGGAACACACGTAGGCCGAGCATTGGCTCTTTGTGATACCACACAATGAAGATTGATTCTACAGTGGGAGTACTAAATTTTGCCTAACTCAAATGTATTTAGAGTAGGGATCTTTAACGAGTACCTGACATCGTACAGGCTCGGGACCGACGGTTTAACGTCCTTCTCCGAGGGACAACGCGCTCAGATTTATTCACCTCCCGCGTGAATAAATCGAGGGCCAGGTGAGGATCGAACCCCGGTCCTATCAGTTCAGAGGCCAGCACGTAACCACTGAGCTAGCCTGGCCCACGTTGGTTCTATAACAGGATTCTAATTTTTTTTTTTCTTATCAAAGTTTATCAACCTAGAGTCAATTTAGAAGTTCCTGACATTGTAGCCAGCCAGTACAGACAGTATCAGTCCTCACCGAGCTTTTGTCAAGCACAATATTTGAAATGAATAGTGCATACTCATGAAAATAATCAATTCAAATTATAAATTTAAGTTTTATGAATATCATTGCTGTGAACACTAATGAATATGAGACTAATAATTTTTCTTTTTAATATTTTTTTTTTCAAAATTTAAAGAGGATTTTATATAAACAATACAATAAAATTTGTTTGTTGCTTTGAAAAATAGCCATTTTTGATATAGCAAATGTCTCAAGTCGTGTTTCGAAATGATTTGACACATGTTAATTTTTCTTTTAACATGTTTTTCTTAATAGATTTCATGAGTTTTTCAAGAATCCCTATATTAGTATTAAAAACTGGAGGTCCGCTAACAGTTTGTTACAAAGTCTGATTATTTCGAGTAAATTTATTTTCTCGAGTTAAAAAAATATTTCAATATCTTATTTTGAGTCTACATTGACAGGAATGAATCTGGATTTGTCTTTGATTCAAATAATTTTTTTTATCATAATCAGCTTAAATATGAATAGAAATATAAAAATAATATAATAAATAAAATAATAATAATATAAAAATTTAAAGTATAAATATAAATAAATATATATTTATATTATATATTATTATATATATAAATGTATATTATTTTATTTATATATATTTAAATATAAAATTTAAAATTAAAAATAATAAAAATAAATATAAATCAGAAATATGACTAAGATCTTTCAACCAAAACAAGTAGTTTCGTCAAAGTCCAACTGATACTGATATACATATATATATATATATATATATATATATATATATACAATTAAAAGAAACGGTCCAGCGGACTTTTTTACAATAAAATAAAAAACGAAGGAAACACACAGAAAGACACAGACATAACTCACATCGATATTTCGACAATCGTCGTCATCAGGAGGTGCGAAGAGCGAAGAGTCCCGCAGGAAGACAGGGCGGTACTGAACTCGGAAACCGCAGCCAGTACCCCACCACTTACCACCAAGCGGGGGAAGGGAGGGAAGGAAATGAAGAGCCAAATTAAGACGTAAAAGGAACGAGTAAAAATTATAAGTATAAAAAATTATAAAAAAGTAGATAAATCAAATTAAAATTAATAAAAATAATAAATAAAAAGTAAAATAAAAAATAATAAATAAATAAAAAATAATAAATAAATAAATAAATCATAAATAAATTATCGGTTGAGGTTGAGTCCGGGGGAAGAGCGAGCATCAAGTAAGCATATGTATGCCTCCTCTGAAGCTCTTAGGGTAACTTTATTGTTGGATTCGGGGATCTGTTTCAGGATCTGAACCCTGAAACAGTCATTGAAACTGAGTCCATAAAAAACTGAGTCCCCTTCTATTTCCTACCGTAAACCTGCCAATCTAAAAAGCATTTTCTCTCATATTTCCCCTCAGCCTTCCAATCCTGTTCCTGGAATGAAACAATGTGGACGCCGTGGCTGTCAAACTTGCCTGATTGTAAATCCTAATCCTTCCTTCGATTCCCCTCTCCACCATAGTTCCTACCCGGTTCAGGTCAATTCCTCCTGTACCTCGAGCAACTGTGTTTACCGACTGGATTGCACTCAGTGTGACTCCTTTTACGTTGGCTTAACTTCTAATAAGTTGAGCCTTCGTATGAATGGTCATAGGGCTTCAGTCGGTCAACGCAGTAACTATCCTGTAGCCATCCATGCGAACTCGCATGGACTCAGTTTCAATGACTGTTTCAGGGTTCAGATCCTGAAACAGATCCCCGAATCCAACAATAAAGTTACCCTAAGAGCTTCAGAGGAGGCATACATATGCTTACTTGATGCTCGCTCTTCCCCCGGACTCAACCTCAACCGATAATTTATTTATGATTTATTTATTTATTTATTATTTTTTATTTATTTATTATTTTTTATTTTACTTTTTATTTATTATTTTTATTAATTTTAATTTGATTTATCTACTTTTTTATAATTTTTTATAGTTATAATTTTTACTCGTTCCTTTTACGTCTTAATTTGGCTCTTCATTTCCTTCCCTCCCTTCCCCCGCTTGGTGGTAAGTGGTGGGGTACTGGCTGCGGTTTCCGAGTTCAGTAACGCCCTGTCTTCCTGCGGGACTCTTCGCTCTTCGCACCTCCTGATGACGACGATTGTCGAAATATCGATGTGAGTTATGTCTGCGTCTTTCTGTGTGTTTCCTTCGTTTTTTATTTTATTATATATATATATATATATATATATATATATATATATATAATAAATGAAAAAAGACAACAAATAGATGAAGCCAGAAAACTTACTAGGTCGATATTTCGAACTGAAGTTCGTCGTCAGAGAGAAGAAGGGAAGAAGATATATATATATATATATGATCAAACCACAATAAGAAAATGGGAAAACAAGACTAAGATCCTTCAACCGTAACAAGCGGTCTTTGTCAGAGTCAAAAACCTAACTGACAGTTTGGGTTTCAGTTTGAAACTGACAGTTTGAGAGAGTCAAAAACCCAAATTTTCAGTTGGGTTTTTGACTCTGACGAAGACCGCTTGTTACAGTTGAAGGATCTTAATCTTGTTTTCCCATTTTCTTATTGTGGTTTGATCATTGATTGTTATTTCACGTGTTTATGTGAAATCTTTTATTAATATATATATATATATATATAATTAAAGTTACAGCTAGAGAACACAAGAAAAAGGACGAACACTCACGAATCTCGATAATTTCGGCGTCTTGCCGTCTTCAGGAGAGTAGAAAGAAAGAAAATAAAAGGTGAAAGAATGAAGGAACGGAGACGTAAATGCGTCCACTGGCCGATGTAAACTGGCGCGATACAATGACACGCAGTGCAGCCATCTTACCAACGTGAACCTGTTTAGGCTGTGAGTAAGTAAAATTATAAAAGTGATATTTAAGTTAAAGGAAGGAGAAAAGTAAAAAAGGGAAAGGAAAGGAAAAAAAAACATAAAACTAAAATTAAACGAGGGAAAAAAAAAATCATCTGATTAAATTTAGACCAGGGGAATTTCTTGCACCCAATAACCAAATGAAGGCTTCCTCAGAAGCCCTTAGAGTGGTCTGGGTGTCATCATTTGAGAGTTTTCTTAATACTTTAACCCTGAAGCAATCGTTGAAGGGAAGGTTATGGAGACTGGCGTGGGTGGCAACAGGCAGCTGCTTGCGTTGACCATCGGATGACCTGTGACCATTCATACGGAGGCTAAGTGACGTGGAAGTCAGGCCCACGTAGAATGAGTCACATTGTATGGACGATAAACACAATTGCTGGAAGTGCAGGAACTATCAAAGGAGAGAGGGTATGAATGGTTGTTCACTGTCGAATATATATATATTCGATCATTTGATATATATATATTTGATCAATGATCAAACCACAATATGAAATGGGAAAACAATTCTATCAAAAGGTTTGATAGAACAAGAAACAAAAAACATGTTAATTGAAACTATTTTTCCTATACATTGGTTTAAAAGTCATTAAGATATCACTTTTGTTGATCCTGGGAAGCACTTTTAATGGGTGTTTGTTTATTTTATTTATTTTGTTTATGCGATACTTTCGTATCGCAGCTCACTGCTACCAGTTATTGTTATAGAATTAATAAATAAGAAAATAATTAAGTTTAATACAAAATATATTGAAGAATATATTACAATGTAACTGATTTTTAATTCTTTGTTTGTTATTAATTTCTAAGATATATGCTAATTGTTTTAAGTACGATTAAGATGATTGCGCGCTACCCTTGGCTATAGACAGCCCGAGGTGTTTGATTCCTCTCTTGTTCTATTGGATGTAATAACACATCTCTCTGAATCAGAGAACGATTCTCGGGAACAGACTTAGGCATCAGTCACTCATTCCTTTATAGTAGCAATTCATTTTCAAGACAATGAAAGCATAGAGTTCTAATTATACTCAGAACTATAATAGAGAAATCAAGTTCAACTATGTTGTTCAAAGAAAGGTATTTTCCTTAGTATCAATTCAAAAGAGTTTACCACCTTTATATGTTTTAAATTTGTGTAACTTGCACAGGCATTTTCTTTATTTCAGTAATTTAATAATATAAAACCCCAAAAAATAAGTTAAAAAAGATACCAAGAAATCTGTATATAAGAACATGTGTTTAATTTAAAGATATAGAGAAAATATTACACCAGTTGTAAAAGCAACATAGAAAAATAACAAATTTATGTTTTCATTCATTAACGTCTGAAATTTATATATTCATATAACCAAATAGTTATACACACAAAACAAATATAAATGCATTGATTTATTAATAATTTGAGTTCAAATGTTCATACATTCAAATGTCAATAAATGCTAAACAGAAATATGTATATTGATTCATAGTATATGAGTTAATGTTCAGATGTTTAAATGTTTATAAGCACAAAACAAAGATATACGCATTAAATTATTTAATATCTGGAGGATATGCTGAGTTCTTTTGTAGATATATCGAAATGTCTATACATGCAAAAGAAAGGTATAGATTGAGTTCATATTTCATAGACTGAAATATATAGAGTTCATATGCTGGGTTCATACGTCCACTGAAAAATCGATTTCATCAGATATACCACAAAATTCTCATGGTGGCTGAGTTTTCTAAGAGAGCTTTTATGTTACTGTTAGGTGTACGAGTATGATTGTATTTAATTCCCTTTCCAGTTCTTTGCTGGTGTTTAGAGTGAGCTCGACGGTTAGTATGGGTTCACAAAACTGACATCTCCGTAGGATGCCTGAGTGTACTAACCGCCGCTGCTAGGGGTTTCGTAATCTCGTTTTGATACAAAAGCTGTTTTCACTGAACAGGAGAAGTAGTGACTGTAGTACCCAATACATTCCAAGATAAAAGAGTGCTAGCAAATTATATCTCTTTCATTTCCCAAAGCCATCAGCTCTGGAAAGCCAACCGACCAGCTCCTTGCAGGCAGTTTACTAGTTCAAATTAGGTTATGGAAGCTGTTGTAAACTTAAGGTCGTTCTATTTTCAGCTTACTTTTGTGAAATAGTTATATCTTTTATCAGGACTCCTCACATAATATCTTATAAATGGTGCTTGACTCGGTTATAGCTAACTCAGTTCAGCCCTTATCAGATGAAAAGTTAGGATCGTTTTTACTCAACTTAACTTTTTTCTATTTTCAATTCACATAAATTTGTCAAATTGATCATCTATTCTTGAAACCGATAAAAGCTTCAATAACAATTTGAGAGTATTACAAAAATAAATATTTGGCTTTATTAGTTAACTAAGCCAGTTAAAAAAATTAACCATATAGATAAAGGGTTAAAATACGGCTAGAGAAAATAAAAAGAGAAGACCAAACTTGCTTAACTAGTGACACAATGGTTGATTTTGCAGAATTGTTAATACTATTACCAGCGTATTCAAAAGAGAACAAAAAATGTCCATCATTTTAAGCAAAGTTTATTTTGATTGTAAAACACTAAATCAATAAACTAATATCTTTACAAAAAAAGTGAAACATATAAAAGTAAAAAAATTCAAAAATATAGAAAAATAAATTTTATAAAAAGAGAAATTTAAAAAAAATAAGCTAATGAAGTTAATTAACTGACACCAAGCTCTCACGTTGGATATATATAGGCGCATTTAATATAACCGTATTGATTTAACGTAGCCAACATTGCAAAAAAAAATAGTGTAAATATTTTACATTTAGAGTCGTATAGTGAATAAATACAAAGTTATTTCATACAAACCAATACTATGATTATATTTAAATTTTGCATAGGAAGATTCAAATTTCTTTGTTGATTCAATATATTAGTATATATTTCTTTTTAATTCATAAAACACTAATAGGAAACAAAATAATAATTTTTAAACTTCCAAATTCAGAAGGTAATTTCATTTGATTTTGACAGTTAATAAAAAGATGTCTTGAAATTTGAATTTTAATTTAACTATTGTAATATTTTTTCTATGAACAGCAAAAATAACACAGTTATCAATGTGATTATTTCAAGTATGCATAATATTGTATTTTGGCTCGTTATAGAATTTCAAGTGTGTAATTGGCCTAGATGATAAATGAACCCAATCCTTTTGCTTATATGATGTAGTCGTGCCAGCCGAAAAGGTCCACCTCGTTACCCCGGGATTCAGGGCCTGCCGCCAGAGGGGAAATCAGTCATGTTCTTGCTCAGTCCACACTGATGGCTGATCCATGCATACTTGGTAGGGGCTGCAGGGCTATAAGTAACACGAGAGAAGATCCTACTTCTCACACAGCTGTAGCACAATTCCGGTAAACTGGAGATTCAACCAGAACGTTTATCCTTTTTTGATACAGCCACTTTTTTGAAAAGGTTATTATTTCTTGACTGGACCGGATACCGTAGTGCCGATTTTTGTAATCTACATCAATGTGCATTCAACCCTCTTACAATCCTTCAGAAGGGCTTCCTAAATTTTCCCTTAGTTGTAAGTTAGATTCGTTGATAAAATGGCTAACCCCCCTTCCTTTTACCAGGTGCATTCGACGATCTTTAGCCGGTGGAACAGCTTTGAATAAGTAGACATGCACTTTAGAATCAGGGGATCTACTGGAAAATTGCGAGTCCCCTGAGCTTTTTCCCACTTAGAGTTGGCATAATTGAGTTTTTAGCTCAAAATGTTTTGATTTTTTAATTCAATAACCAGTAATAGCCCGTTAAATATGCAGTGCAGGGCAGCAATATGCCCTTTTACAGTCATTACTAACTAGTGAATCTCATCCATGAAGTACTATATGTCATTATGGTATGAACTATTGACATGATAGTCAGTATAAATTAATTTCCTTGGCTGTTAAGCTAAATACAGTAATGCGTGATTTCGTTTGGCAACAAACATGTTACGCTCTCCTGGGTAAAATGATTAAAAATTGAAGAATAAAAATGTTTTTCTATTTGAAATATTAGATAAAGGCGAGTCCGTTTTAATGAGTAAATAAAAAATAATGTAACTCTAGTTAATGATGGCAAAAAAATAAGAAATACCTTAAAACCCCATAGGAAACTTAGAAACACTCTAAAATTGGAAAAACCACATTTCTATTACTGATTAATTCAATCTTTTTAAGTTCTACATTTTTATTAAAAAAAAAAATACAAAGGTAATAAACAGGTAGTAACTGACTTCAAAGACTTTTGGAAGTAATTAACAAAAGTACTCATACAATTATTTATATTTTAGGTATAGTTCCTATTTGCCATCGCAACACATGTTGTAAAATAAATTTTCTTTACAACTTTTTTTTTAATTCTTCCTTACATTTTTGGTCTCTACGTCTAGGGGTTCACTGATTGTTTTTATACATTTTTTTTTAAATAGCTAAAACATTTACTTTGGGATATTTCTCTTAATAATTCAAGAATATCAGGTACAACAAATCAATGATTTTCGAGACCTCAATAATATTGTTTAATATACTATTAAATGCTCTAAAATATTATAATTTTTTTGCGTTTTGATGAGTTTTTGGACAAGGTATTTTGGGCATCTCGGTGGTTTCTTCGGTAATGTTGCTTGCCTCGTCAAAGGCGAAGGCTGGTTTGAATCCCTTCTTCACTGGTTGTTTGTGTTGTCCTCATTTTGTCTGGCTGACTTGAATTGGCGTTAATTTATAACTATAGATGTTCATACCTCTATATAACCATATAAATATATTCCCTTTCAATGACTTGTGTGCTTTCATGTTTTCTTTGTCTCTTCAACCACTTTTGAAAGTTGTTTTTTTTTGTGTGCAGATTGAAGTCTTCTGTGCATTAGGCTCCAGCCTTATGCAAATGATGGATCTTTTGACAGTCTCAAGACATAGTTAATAGAAATGGATTCATCAGATCAAGTTTAATCAATGACTTGGACAAAAAGCACTGATTTGAATCAAACGTCGAGACATATATTACTGCGTATTTTCAACAAATAAGACATTTAATATTTTTAAAGGGGTTCAGGAAAGTCGCCACTTTCAGTTCACTGCAGTTGCTATTAATTTACAGCAGTTAATCTCCATACCAACTCATCAGAGGAGCAGATTATAGCAAATTATTCCTCGCTACTATACATTTCACTAGACTGTACCTAACAATTTATTGATAAATAAAAAAAATGGAAGTTTTTCTAAGGTGTTGTTTAAATAACTAATCTATATATAGATAAAACTTAGTTGACATTTGGTAACTGATTTCGGAAAACACATTTGGTTGCCACTCATGGGTTCATCTGGTATATTATAACAATTAGTTCTACACGTTTCTTTTTTATAATTTTCATGCTTTTATCAGCAGTAGAAATTCGAGATGTAAAAGGTCATTTTCAAATCACATAATCTTGGAAATACTGGGAATATAACATAATTCTAAACTAACTTATGAATGCGAACTAATAAAATTAAGAAGTTCTTAAATGCTTTCATGAATTGGATCGTTAAGACATAATTTTATAAATTATCGCACTGAAAAAAGTAAAAAAGTTTATCTAAAATATTATACCCATTGACTGATGATAAATTGACTATAAATCAACAGCTGAGGTGATCTGTTGGTGTGGTGATAAACTGTTGCTGATGACTAACTTCTGCAGCGGTCAATTCTCCTAGACTGTCAAGTAGAACACTGAGTCTACATTCTTAACAACTGGATTAACTAGATCATTTGATCAAATGATACATCAAAATGATTGAGCTTTCTCATTGAAACTCAATTCTGACTTCTCCAGATATGTTTCACATCTCAGACACACCTTTAACATGCCAAACTTTCTCAAAATCACATTCCTTTCTTGTCAATATTCTGGCTAGGTGGTTCTTAACTATAAACTAATCTAAATACAGTTAAACTAAGAATATAATTAAATTCTGCACTTATTGTAGCGAAAAGATAGTAATTGTCCCTGATATGTATATCACTTCATTGACTCGAAAATTTCTTGATAAGAACTTTATTGATAAGCAATTCTGATTATGTTCATCACTCTAAATCAAACATTTCTGCCATAATAAGTATCTTGCAAAAAGCAATTTTAATAAATGCAATAGTACAATCTATAATTTAATATAACACTTTGTTATTGTTGTGGAGTCAACACCACAACATGAAGCCATGAATAAAATAAATGTAAAAACTATCTATCAGAGCTCAAATAAATGCTTGTTTTAACAAATCGAAGAGAGAAAAAAATCAACTAAAATATTCCATAAAATGAATGCATAATATGTAGCATCAACGTCTAAATCACAGTAACAAGTTTAGAAATGGAATTAAGGTCTAATATCACGTGACTTAATCCCATTTCCGAATTTCTTTCCGTAGTTTAAAGGATAATTTTTTATTAACGAGTTCATTTTGAAATCTTATCATGAAGTTATATATATAATATATTGTTAAGTTGTGTGGAGAACTTTTCCAATTTTCTATAGGATTTTGTCCATAAAGGGCATTTTAAAATATAGGGCCTTTTCTAGTGAAACACAACCTGACACTACTCCCTAAGCCGTATTTTGAAACCTCTGTTGTGTTATAATGTCTAGTAGTAATAGTATTCATAATGTTATATTAATTCCTAATTTCAATTCCTAAAGATGGTGAATTGTGAGCACCGGAACTTGTCGAACAATATATTAAATCATAAGAAGTATGCGAATTAATTTATGAGTTAAGAAACTCTGAATGAAAAAATGCTTTAGAAAATAGTAAAAGTTCTTCTTACAACTTCACAAGGTAAAATATGACATATACTTTTTAAATATATTTATGTTAAATATCAGAGCAGATTCTGCATTCATGATCTTTTTCAATAATTTCTCTCTTTTCCTAACCACTTTTCTATGATGTATAGGCTCTAAAAACAACACTTCTCCTATGGGCATACTGTACTGAATAACACAGCTAACAACTAAAACTGTATATTAAGGAACTAACTATAACTATAATATACGAAAAAACTCAAGCTTTCCTTTACATCTTAGAAAATTGGTTTGGTAAGAGCAATTATTGAAAAAGATCGTGAATGCAGAATCTGCTTTGCTATTTAACAATGCTTGGATGAGATCAGCTCCTAGTTTGCACAAATATACATATATAAACATATATAAAACAAAAAAATTTTCAGAACTCTGTCAGTTGTTCAGGTTCAAATTAAACTCTCATTGCCAACGTTTCTGTTTTTATTTAAAACCTCTTTCATAGCCCTATAAAACATGTGCTATATAACAAATAGTACAATCAATATTGATTGTATAATTGTATATCAATATAATCATATTGATAATATGATTGTGTTATTTTCTATATTTGCTCTGTTTTATAAGCCTATGAAAAAGGTTATTAAACATAATATTTAGAAATCAGTGTCTACTTATTTTATCTTTTCTTTGTTTGAATCCAACTCCTCACACCAGAAATGTCCTGCTTCTAATGACTTCAACCCTGCAATCCTATTCCTAGTATTATTCTATTATGACAAATGTAACTAAATGGTTCATATAAGTTTTACCTCTCTTCCCAAGGATAGGATTATAAAAAGTAATCATCCACTACTTAATACTTGTGATGAAGCAAATAGTTTAATTCTATAATCATAAGATATAACGTGGTATGCGTTACAAAAAAAAAAAAGAAAATCGATTAATATCCTGAAAAAAATTTAAAGTTGAGAACCACTAAACCAGAGAAAACGAAAAACAAATTATGTCTCGACGATTTTATATAATCAATTGAAAAGTTCCAGCACTTTGTAACAGTTTAGAGCACATTGTCTTGAAGAAATTTTTAAAACTTAAATGAAAAATTTATCAAAATGTTTGAAACCCTAAACCTATCTCCAACATAACTTTCCATTATTAAAGAGAGAGATATAAGTGTGCACCAACCCCAAACATAAACAATTTTAAATCTTTAAGTTCTTAATAATACATTTTAATGGTTTGCATGATTATATTGTTTTCCCTTCTTTTCCTTTAATATTAGGATATTACTGTTATTATTAAATGTATTATTAATTGTATGTTACTTTTTTGATGTTACTTATGAATAGGCAATCTTAAGATGGACAAAGAATAAGCATTCATAACCATTAAATATAATAACACTCATTGCATAAGCTTTGTATTTCTTTTGAGAAATTTTAATTTGAAGCAAAAGTTATAAAAATCATATTTTTTATGAAATTCAAATTAGATTGAACGTTTATTGGAATGATGTTCTGAAGGCTTCAGTATTAACTGTAAAAGAGATTGCAAAAATCAAATATTAGATAACTTTTTTATGTTGCATGTCAAAGGAACAAAAGGAGAATCGTTAATAGTTTGTAGTTTTAGTTGCATGAGGAAACATGTTGACTTTTCCATCCAATTGACCTTTTATCTTCAAGAGCAGAAGCGTGGTGAAGAAGTAACAGAGAGAGCAAATGGGATGGAAGCAAATCTGACATTTCTCTAGAACCAACATCATTTGACAAATTATGGTCCCCAAATAGAAATTTACTATAAATTTTGATGATGTATGTTAAAAATTCATGTAAATTTGATATGTTGTACGTGTATTGAATTAAATATGTACATGGTCAGAGTCAGTTAACCAAAGTCACCTCCGACTCCTATGATTGGAAAAAAACTTGTTAAATCCAGCTTCATTTTGGCCAACTTGTCGAGCTTGCTAATTTGTTTGTAGAAAGTGTGGGAGTTCCTTGTTTTAAGTTTGTGGGTTTGCAAGTATGTATGTATATTAAGATTCATATACATTTTTGGGGTAAAGTGTTATATAGAATTATTTGCTGATACCTCCAGAAATATATGGGGAAAAATCAATATAAGATCCTAGTTAATTCACCTTTAAAAAAAAAATGAAAGAGACTGATACAATGAGAATTCTTTTCTGTGCTCCAGACACTGCCTCAATCTAGCGAACTATTATTCATGAATTTTTAAACATTTTTAGTTGAAGAACTGTAAATATTTTGCTATTTACATGTCACTAAAAATATAAGAAAAAAAAAAGTTTGTGATTCTCGAAAGCTCTCTCTAAAAAACTGTTCATCTCACTGATCTATGCTCTCTAAATTAAAACTGCTACTAAGGCAATTGGGTGGAAATAATTCTAAGAAATCGATTTAACCGAGGTTTTGTTTAGGGCCAGGAAATCCCAATTTACATATGGTACGATAGCTACCCTACCCATTCTGGAGAAGGCTATGAGGGTAGGGTGTCCCGTGTTGCAGCCGACTCGCCTTATGGTCAGGCCAGCCTCAACCTGACGGATATCCGTGAGAGCGACCAGGGCTGGTACGAGTGCAAGGTAGTCTTCCTCAACCGGTCACCCAACTCTCACAAGAATGGTACCTGGTTCCATCTCGACGTCCACGGTAAGTTGTCATCCACTGATTAGGACATGTCATAATTATTATAATTTGATCTAATTATAATCAAATACTAAAAACTTCAGTTTTTTTTTGTATTCATTGTATAATATTTATTCTGTTTAATTAATTGTTACTTTAACATATTTGGTGAATATCTTTTCAGTGCTTTCGAAAATTAAAATTAAACATAATTATTCTGTACATTTATCAATTCAAAAAAAACCTTTGAACCTGCTGTTATCAGAGTTTTATAAATCATCACCATTAAAATTAATGGACTCCATAATGAGCACATTTTCTACTCCCATAAAGAGTGCTTGAAAGATCCTAATTTTATAATGCATTTTGCCCATGGGTTCTAAGCGAAATGGACGGTGAAATTGTCTTACCTGTTCTATTATTAACCCAAAACTCAGTTCACCCTTCCTATAGTATCTCTAATTGGGATATTAATTTCGCTAGCCTGTGCATTCTCTTAGAGAAAACGTGTGAATCGCTTTGTCACATTAGATTATGATTTATTCAACACTAAGTTTGAGATCCTTAACGTTACTCCTTAGTGTAAATTGGAACGGATATTGGTTGTTCTGCTCAAGGGGCCTGCCAATCATTAGTCAACCTCACTTCTATGACACTGTTACTAATGGGTGGGTACCACACAGAGTTACTTTAAAAAATAATACGTCGTGTTGCATATTTGTGATTCAAAACCAATCACATATATATCATTAAATCATCATATCTAATTTCATGCAAAAAGATTTTAGAATTATAAAAGTGTTATTTTTAATAATGTAGAAGTATAAATTTATCTTTTCTTAATATTTTTCTTCACAAATGTGGAATGATGGTGAAGAAGTATTTAAAACTGTTTATGAGCGAGAAAAATGTTTAATATGCACATATTAAAATTTAACCATGTAACATCATTATTAAGATTTTTTAATATTGTATTTAATCCTCATTATGGGATATACTTCTCTGTATTTCAAGTTTGCTCTGCTTATCTTAATTGCCTTTTTATCACTCTGACTTGTGCCAAGTTTTGTATGCATTTCAATAACAATTTTTAATTTTGAATAAAGGTTACTGTTAGTTTTCAATTTGTATCTAATGTAATGGATTTGTTTTAGCTCCTCCCAGGTTTAGCGTGACTCCTGATGACGTAATCTACGTCAATCTTGGAGACGCGATTATACTGAATTGTCAGGCAGAAGGTACTCCTGGGCCTGAAATGGTGTGGTACAAGGATGCTAGTCCAGTTGAAGCGTCGGCGACATTGGGCGTTTTCAACGATGGAACAGAACTGCGGATTAGCAACATAAGACAGGATGACATCGGCGACTATACGTGTATCGCGCGTAACGGTGAAGGCCAGATTAGCCACACTGCTAGAGTCATCATTGCAGGTATTACAAGTTATTCATGATCTATCATCTTCAAATCATTATTTCATTGAGTATTTTGATGAGCAGGGTTTCAGAGTTGAAGAAAAGAAAATTTACTCACTGGGGGCTTTAGTTTGCCTGCTTGAGATGAAGACTAGATGATTGCTTTTTTGTGTTTGGAATTAAGTTGTGACGAACTGACAAACAAGTTATTCAAACCTTATATTAGTTTCTCAGTTAGAAATGATAACATTTACACGAGCTGGAACCACAGTTGAAGCACAATAGGGATATTTTTTTTCAATTCGCTTCGAAATCTTGCCTTATACCAGTAATTGTTATAATTAAAGTAAAATACCAGTAATTGCAATTAGTAATTGCTGCAAACAATTATACGAGGCATCGCAGTGGCATGCAGTTATAATAAATAATTATTTATAAATTTGAAAATGGAGTCAAAATGGATGTAAGAAGGCTATGAACAACGAATTGTGGTTTTAATATCGATTAAAGTGAATATTTTCTTCAATTACTCGTATATTCTCTTGATTTTTCTAAAACTTGTTACGTCCATTTGAACCTTCACGTTGAACCTAAACGTTTAATATGTTTATACAATTTAATATTTAAATGTGACCCAATACGACTTTTTTTTTAAACCAAAAATTAAACAAAACTTAACTAAACAGTAGTTTGATTGATATTTCGAACAATACTGCGTCATCAAGGGAAAGTGTACTGTGAAAGATGTATTATTCTGACATACCACAGTTTCGATAAGTCAAACTTAATGCGTCTCTCTCCCACTTCACTTGTTCTTCTTGTCCTCTCATGAGGACGCACTGTTTTTCTAAATGTCGATTTGCTAAGTGTTTTGTTCTTTTCTGTGTAGTTTTAATTACATATATATATATATATATATATATTTCACTCAAAATTCGAAAAAACTATCAAACTGGACGCAAAACAGCTCAAAAACGAAGAAAAACAACACACAGAGAAAGAGACACACTTACAAACTCGAATTTTCGGATGATCCGTCTTCAGGAGAAAATAGAATGGGCGACCAAGCACACTGGAAACACAACGGTAGGAAACCCGTTGGTTGTGTTTCCGGCGTGCTTGGTCGCCCATTCTATTTTCTCCCGAAGACGGATCATCCGAAAATTCGAGTTTGTAAGTGTGTCTCTTTCTCTGTGTGTTGTTTTTCTTCGTTTTTGCGCTATATATATGTAAATATTAACTTTGAGTCCAATGTTTTGAATAGAAATAGTATTCAAATTAAGCAAGAGCATAAATAATGTGGCAACATATTTAAAAAAACGAAAATTCAAAAGTAATTTTAGACAAGTATTATGGTGGAACGTGTGAATACTTACAAAATGACTGTGACTTGCACCATAAACAACTAAATTTAATGGGTGGTAGAATTTTTTTACATGTCTATTTATGCATATAAATCTTTGGACTACTTCAAATCTAGAAATAATATCATTAAGCTAATGGTTATTAGGAAAAAAGTTGTTTATCATTTTTCTTTTGACTTACTTTTAAAACTTGTTATTTAGAATATTTTAAAAATTAATATCTTTAATTAAAATAATTTCAATTTTAATAATAGTTATTAAAATAATGTCGTAAATTTTTTCAACGTCCATCCTCAAGAAGGTTTAATACCTTTTGCAAATGTGTGGGTCATTTTAAAGATAATTATCGGTCGAATTATGTTTGATATTTCTGACTCATTTTCATTGCAGAAAAGTCTGAATGGACATTTTACATGCACTATAAAAAAACATAATTTTTTTAAAACGTAATTTTACATGCACGTGGTAAAATAATGTAATAGTTTAAATTAAAATTATAAAAAAATTAAATCATATAAGGCTCTAAGACTACAAGTAAATGATCATAATATTTTTCTTTATCTTATATATAAAAAGATTTCACATAAACACGTGAAACAACAATCAATGATCAAACCACAATAAGAAATGGGAAAACAAGACCAAGATCTTTCAACCGCGTAACAAGCGGTCTTCCTCAGAGCTCCATTTTTTTCTGCTCTTCAGTTCATTGCAGTAGAGCATAAAGATTTCAAGTGATTTAGTATTGTATAAAATCTTACAAGACTCCTGCAGTACATTGAATTGTTAATAATATAAGCAGTTATTCTGATCATGGTATCAAATAGATTTGATTGTGTTTTGTTCCTGGGTTGATTTTTAAAAACAGTAATTAGTTGAAGCATTCACTTTACCATTACTTTTCTTGCAGGATTTATGAGATCTAGAAAAACACATCTTGATAGTTGCTTGAAATTTTTGTGATGATACATGCTCAACCTTTGTTTTTTTTTTTAAGAATTACTCTCTTTAAAGATATTTTCTTGTTCTGGTCAGTTAAATTAGTTTATTTGTATTGTTGTTCAAAAACATCAGTATTGTTACAAGATAAAACTATTCTGGTAAATCTGAAAATTTTTCAAACTTTTAACAATAAATCAAAATAAAATTATTGTTTACTTAGAACACAGTTCACTAGTTGTTTTAAGCGACTAACTCAGACTCTGTCATAAATAACTACGAATAGAACACGCTTAATATTTTAAAAGTATTGTACCACGGTAGCCGCCAAGTGGTTTACCTGATTCTTTCTGGACTCGTGGATGTGGGGTTCGTACCCACTTTGGCCTTTTATTTATTCACGCCGGAGGTAAAAAGATCTGAGCTCTTCATCCTTCAGAGAGGATGCTAAGCAGTCTGTTCTGAGCCTGTACGATATCAGGTATTCATTAAAGATCTCTCCTCTACATAACTTCAGTTAGGCAAAATGTAGGATACTCAATATAGAATGTTCATTTTTGGCCTTCGTGTTTTCTCTAGTGGGACACTGCAACCTAACTTAAATTTGGTCAGGAATAATGAAATATGGCTTTGATCTCTTTGAAGTAAGAACAGTACATGATTGTAACAGAGCTGTTAACGGACAGTTGAACGGATACTTGTATATACACACTGATTTAAAAATTAATAATTAGTGAGGTTATAAATTGAAAGTCAATTTTGAGAAATCGAAAAATGGCCATATTTGAAGTTTTTAGCCATAAAGGGCAAATAGCACAACATGCAACCCTGTTCGGCACACATGTACTCCACGAGGGAACCACGTTACCGGGGGCTACCAGCGATACGTTGTGCTACCCATCCAAGCTCTAACCACGCTCATTTCCGCTTATCTTCAGTAATCTAACGAGAATTAACATATAGGTATTCTTCGTGATGATAATAATATTACTGATGATTTATAATTTAATGATTACTTGAAGTATTGGCATAAGTATAATTAACCATCTTATTTTACCGTAGAAATTGTTTATTCAATTAAATTATATATTTCTGATTCGGTTACTTAGTGCATTACTATTTCAAGATTTTATTCTGACTTTTACAAATGAAAATTAAATCAATGAATGAAGTATAGACCAGCCAACCTCAATGTTAATTGCAGTATCTCTCTCCCTCTCCTTCTCTCAACACACCCACTTATTGTTATAAATACTGTCATTAAATTTTTTTTATTGCTATCCAGAAGTTTTGTCTGTATAATCAGTATTGAAGAATATGATTGGACTTCAGGACGTAAGGAACAGAAGGAACTCCATCAATGTGATTTATATTAAGGTAGGAGTATTAAAGTCTACAAAAGCTTTTATTAACTCAGGGCTCAATACGTTTCAAGGAATTCAGTTTAAATAACTTGCTTGATGGTGGGACATTTCACTGTAAGCCTACAATCAACATTAATTTTGGATAAAAGAAGTGTCGTTGAATTGAAGATGTTTTCTACCACCTGAGGTCTACATACAAGGTCACATCGAAGTCAATCTGGTATAACATTGTATATTATTAAGCAGATTCGATTTTCTATATGTCATATATTACTTACATGTTCATGTTTCACTTTCCACTCTTAAAAAAACCCTAATTGTAGAAGCCGATAGGTGTAGGCGTTAGAAACACTGTTCAATATTCTTTTATTGTCAATCAGTTAGATCTTGAAAATATTTGTAATATAAATGCATTTTACCATTATGCAATAAGACCTTTATAACAGATTTACTGGATTAAAAGGTTCATAAAAATAGCGCTGAAATACATGAGAATAAATATATTATTTTTAAAGTTTGAGTCTAGATTATTGATATTTTTTTTCAATATTGTTCACCATTTTTTAAAGTAGTTTGTAATTTTATTGGCTTAAACTGTAACATTTATCGTAAATGTTAAAAAATATAACGTCAGGGTATTGGAGAAATAAATCTAATTTCGCTAAGGTTCAGGGTAGGATATTAAAGATAATTGTATATTTGAGCAAGGTTATTGGTGGGTTACACTTGAAGACGGCTTGTTTACATTCCTGAATAAGGGCTGCTGGTGTTGTTAGGAGTGATATAAAGGCTAGTCGTGCGTGGGGAGTGCAATGAGGGGTGTTCTGTTCGCAGGGGCGCGGGGCGAGGGCGGGCGGGCGGGCAGGGCGCGGAGGGCCAGGCGGCCTAGCTGACGACCTGGTGTTGCAGGGGGCGCAGTCATCATGGTGCCGCCGACCAACCAGACCCGGCTCGAGGGCGAGAAGGTGGCCTTCACCTGCGAGGCCAAGGCGCTTCCCGGCAACGTCACCGTGTCCTGGTCCCGAGAAGGCGTGCCTGTTCGACAGGTCGCTTCTCTGGAGGCGCGCGTCTCCCTGCGACGTGACGGCACTCTTGTCGTCAATCCAGTGGCTGCAGAGGACTCGGGATCCTACTCCTGCCACGTCAGCAATGGTATTGGTCAACCGCAGGTGGCCTCCGCCTACCTCAACGTTGAGTGTTAGTATATTTGTCCTCTTACTTCTAATTGCATAAACTATAAACTGATTCCATTATCATTCAATAGATCCCGCTAAGGTTACCTTCACCCCTACTGTGCAGTATCTGCCATTCAGACTGGCCGGAGTAGTTCAGTGCTTTATAAAG
Source organism: Hermatobates lingyangjiaoensis (assembly GCA_026182355.1). Lineage (NCBI taxonomy): Eukaryota > Metazoa > Arthropoda > Insecta > Hemiptera > Hermatobatidae > Hermatobates > Hermatobates lingyangjiaoensis. The sequence goes on along the minus strand of JAPFBL010000319.1, from coordinate 84,450 downwards.
GCCAACCCTCCTCTCCAGTATGTCACCTGGACCAAAGACAAGAGACTCCTGGAGCCCTACCAAACCAATGACATTGTTATCATGAATAATGGCTCTCTTCTCTTCACTAGAGTAATATTTCTTCTCTTTTATTAATTATGATATTTTGGAAGCATGTTTTATGATACTGTACACTGCTATTTTGTTTAGTGAATTCTTGTCATCTAGAGGAATACTGTGCTTTTGTATACTTGAACCTTGTCTGTAGTTTCAATGTGTTCGTCTTTTTTTAGGTTAATCAGAATCACCAAGGTCGTTACACCTGTACTCCCTATAACGCGCAGGGAACTCAGGGCTCTTCTGGTCAGATGGAGGTTTTAGTAAGAAAACCACCTGTCTTCACAGTCGAACCAGAACCCCTCTATCAAAGAAAGGTGCTCAAAAAACAATACAAATGAATATATATTTTTTATTTTTTCTAATTAATCCCAAATTAATTAATGAATTTCATTGTTTTCTATAACAAAAAAGTTTTGTTATATTGTTGAATTAGGAATACTTGTACAGCCAAGTAGTAAAACTGTGAGTAGTCATCACTACGTTTAATAAAACAATCAACTAATTTGAAAATGAAACTAATTCTTCTCAAATATTAAAAATTTTAACCAAAATGAAATCGTATATAATTTAAGTAGTGTCAAGACATTATGTATAAATGGATTGTTAGGATTCATTATATTATAGAAAAACTATATTCTTATGTAACTGAATATAGAAAGATCTATTTTTTTCAGAATGATCATGTAAATTAAAATTACGAAATTGTTGGAAGAAAACAATTGCAAATAGATCATTATTGAAAAATAATTTATATTGTTTATACTTCATGTTCTATTAGAGCTATACATTTTTTTTTATAAAAAGGAAACCACGATAACTTAGTTGTAAAGTTTGCTTGTAAGGAACATGGAGACATCGGTTGAGTATTCTTAACTTTTGTTTGTTCCTGTGGTAAAGAAAAAATTGGAGCCAGCAAAAAAGTGCTGGCCTATTTGCTAGAGGATTGATCTTTCCATTTATTACTATTTATATATTATGATCAGACTATTTTTTAAAAAAAATTGAAGGTTTATAAGCAATACATTCAATATGGAAAAAAGTTTTTGTGATAGGTACTTTAATACTAAATGTAAGTTTTTGGTTACATTTTGAGTTATATGTACATATATATGTAAAATATTTCCTTCACATGATACCCAGAAGAGATGGGTAAAGTGACTTTAAGCGTCCTACTGTAGCATTAGAGAAGTTACCGTATTTTAGACTTTCCTAAAAACTAGCAGAGTTTGTTATCGAAGCTAATTTGTTCTGTGTGACAGGTGGGGGAGAGTGTTGAGATGCACTGCGACGCAGTGGAGGCCGAGGGCACTCAGAAGCCCACCATCCAATGGCAAAGGGTATGTCATCCCCACCATTCTATGTCAATACTTTAAACTGTCATAATTCTTAGGGTCAACATTTACTTTGACATTGCAGAGGTGTTTTATCATTATAAAAAACGAAAATAATTATGTATATTAAATTTTAGTAAACAATAATTATTTATAACTTACTAAATGTTTGTAAACATACGACCTTCCTTGATACTATTGAATACAGGTCAAAACGGGTTTATATATATATATAGATATATAGATATTTTGCATGAGTGGTCCGGATCTCGAATATGATTGGCTATTTCTGACTAAATAGTTTTCCATTTTGGACTCTATTGTTTCCGGCTCTAACAACTAACTATTGTTAGAGCCGGAAACAATAGAGTCCAAAATGGAAAACTATGTGGTCAAAAATAGCCAATCATGTATAGATATACTAAATAATCACAATAAACACGTGATGAAAATTAATGAACGTATAAGCCACAAGGAAAAAGTAAAAAACACAGAGAATATGCTCTAAGGCCTTTCAATTATATGACATCAGAGAGCAACTAAATATTGATAGCAACAGAGGTTACAGGTTTGTTACAAAAAGAAAATATGGGGAGACATTTTATATTTTAACATGTGTTTTGTAGTGTCTCCCCATATTTTGTTTTTGTAACAAACCTGTAACCTCTGTTGTTATCAATATTTAGTTGCTCTCTGATGACATATAATTGAAAGGCCTTAGAGCATATTCTCTGTGTTTTTTACTTTTTCCTTGTGGCTTATACGTTCATATAAAGTTTAAACCACCATAGAAAGAGGAAAAAAATAGAAACAAATGCTCTGAGACATTTCACTTTATGTCATCTGAGAGTAAACAAAGTAAAAACTGAGAACCCAACATAAAAGTAATTACTTTTATGTAATAAAATATTACTTGTTTAATAAAATATTTCTTTGCTCTCTTATAACATAAAGTGAAAGGCCTCAGAGGATTTGTTTATATTTTTTCCTTTTTCCATGGTGCTTTAAATTTCATTCATTGCATCACGTCCTTATTTATTGTGATTTTTCTCCATCTCATTTTGTTTGTAATCAAGTATTTTAAGTTGTTACTGTTAACATAGTAGTCCACATTGAATTTGTTGTTCTTTTTGAAAATACTATAGCCCTTATCTTGTTTTGTAGACCCGATGATGATGTATAAATACATCAAAACGTTAGCGTAATAAGGAAAAGTTCATTTCGAATGTTCAAATACTGTGTTGAATTAAGATATCAAAAATATTTGAGCATATTTTATCTAATTTTATTTTAAGCTTTCTATACCTTATACTCTCATCAATAGCTAAATATTGTTAAATGATGCTCACAAATTTATATACTAAAGGTGTAAAAATATAAAAGCAAGCAATCTGAGAGGCTTTTGATTTCAAACTACAATATTTTACTGCTTTTTGTTGTCACAAGTGAAGTTTTAGTTATAAAGAAAAACATTAAATTTTACTTACTGAAGTATCGAACATGTTATTCAGTTTCTTATTCATAACGTAGACTAATTCGTTAAAAATTATTCTATACGAAATGAATGATACTATGAAGAACAACTTCATCTCGTACTGATGAAAAATAATAAAGGGTCTTTTTAAAATAAATCTAAGTATATTAACAATAACTTGCCCAATTAAATGAAAGCCGCATTGATTCTTTATTAAGTGATTTAATTTTTGGCATATTTAAACTAGGATCGTTAACGATAAGGTACCTAACAATGTACCATACCAAGGAACAGCATCCATAAGATAGTTCTGTCTTCACAGCAAGAACACTTTAATTTAATTAAATATAATTTCCCTATTTATTTTAAATGTAATTTCTTAAACATATATTTGCAATTTTACATAGAGTACACTACAGTACTTATTATTAGACATATGAAAGTATTTCTAGGACGTCAACGATTTAAAAATAATGTTTATAAAATTATTAAAACGATCATTAGAATCCTAATTTGTCGTCTGGACCTCCCCCATTATATGACCTTTTAATCAATGAATAAGAGCTTTAGCCAGCTCCATTAGTCCCCCACTTCACCTTCTCTGTCTTTCTATTTTATCATCCTCATTAAATCTTGGCACTCTTGTAATTAGATTAATCGAATCCACTTACAATTTATTCACAATATTCTTAAGAAAAATACTGATTCCTGTAAAATACTTTAGCTCATTATTTTCAGACTTCTGTCTTATTATATACGTAATTAACCTACTCATTTTGTCGCGTTCAGTAGTATTTTTTATTTCTATCAATTTTTCTCACCTGTTGATTAACTTTCTAAAGCAAACCAATCGCATAAATGCTGATTATTTCTTCATCTATTTATATTTCGAATTAATTTTTTTTCAGTCTTTGTTTATTTATCGTCATCAATATTTCATCTTATTAAATTTTTAATTTTGTATATTAGTTTTATAAAGTTTATTTTGTAAAGTTCATAGCAGAAGTGATATTTGTTTCTAATTAATTATTTTTTAATTATAATTCTTGAATTAATATCTGTATAATTACTATAGGTATTGTATTTATTTTTTTCTTACTTTCTCTGTTTCATTAATTCAATTTATTTTATATTTCATATTTTTTTTTCTATTGAACTTCATAATATGATTTTCAGGGGATTTGGAAGATAAAAAAAGACAACGAAAATATGTGTAATTTAAATGAAATTGTTTCATAATTACTTTTGTCAAAAAGCTTAGGGTTCCAGGGCAACCTGGAACCAGAGACACGTGATTGTCTCTGGACTAGTAGATCTGGGGTTCAATATCCACTCTGGCCCTCGATTTAGTCAAGCTGAAGGTGAATAGATTTGAGTTCGTAGACCCTCGGAGAGGACGTTAATCCGTCGTGTCCAGACCTGTACGATGTTAAGATCACTATTCTAAATACTCATGAGTTGGGCAAAATGAATATTCTTCTCCTATTGAAGAATATTCATTTGTGGTATCACAAAGGGCCAATGTTGGGCATATGTGTGTTCTCTTTTGGAGCTGCCACTGCAGCCAAACCTAACCTTGTCAAAAATCGTCTATTAACTGACAGGTGAACATCATGATGTAAAAATATGGTAAAAGAGGCGCTTACCACGAGCACAAAAGAACCGACCGGATTGTCAGTTGCATGTGGTTCTTATTTTACTCTATCCGTACTGATTACCACTGACCGTTTTCCGTCTTTTAACCAATTAGACAAAGACACATAAGACATATTCCTCTTTCTTTCCCCCAGTTCACTGGCTGTAAGATCAGCCAGTCAGAAATCAGGTGACTTCTATACTCCCACTCTACCAGTAGAAAAAAGCGATTAACAAACATTTCTATATTTATATTACTTCTAAAAGATGTTAAAACAGTAAATTATTACGATATATTCGTAATAGATGTAGATGATGATTTGAGTTATTCACATATAGAAAAAAGTAGACAAAACAATAAGTAAAATGTACATGCATATTATTATTACCACTAAGGTTAGTATGATTTATATTATTAATATGGCAAACCGTCATACCTCGTAAGATGATCTTGGAGTCGTTGGAGCGCTTTCGGACGTTGTCCATCTTCGATCGCAACTAACTAACCGAGTAGTACATTTAATTTAATGAATACATAAAAAATATAATAATTTACTTCTAACGTAGTGCAATCAGTTATTGTGTGGTATTTACTCATTTTAGGGTAAAAAGCTAATGAAGAACACAAATGAAGTAGGGTAATGAAGAAACGCGTTGTTTATACTATTAAATTTTTATATGTGGATATCATTTCATTAGCTTTTTACCCTACAATAATAATTTGCATTTAAAAAATTTAATTTTTTAGTTACATGAATTGTAATAAAAAAAATTCAGACTTAATTTAAAAAGTACGGAAGAAACAAAATACAGTGAAAAATTATTTTATTTTCCTCAGTATAATATATTAATTGCATCAAATTACATGCTTGATTGAATTCTATTTTCAGTTAACTACTATGTGAAAAGTATTCTTTCTGTTGTATATAATGGGCCAAACTTTTATATTCTTTAATTAAATGCAGAAAAATATTTAAATAGTTTCTCGATATTTATTATAAAGTTGTCAGATGTTATATTTTCCATAATGTAATAATTCAGTATAACATTTTTCAAAACTTGTTGGAAAATGTCATCAAAGGAAGTTACTTCCTATTAATCTGAATTAAACGTATATTAAAATTATTGGTGTCTGATATTTTTGTTTGCAGTTTTCCTTACATTTGATATTGCTTCCTTTCTTAAAGCCTGGTGCAAATGTTCATTAGTTGTAGGAACATTTTTAGACCGTCAATATATTAATGAAATTCACTGTAATGACTACAGTGAACAGCAATGGATTTCCATCCGGAGACACGTGTTTTACCTGGATTTCTCTAGAAATATGTCAAAAAGTTACCTTTGTTAAATGAATATTTTTAGGAAAACTTCAAAAATGTTATTTATTATGAATATGGAAAAACGGACGAATATATTAGGGGTTCAGAGGCTTGGATTGAATCCTCTTATCACTACAGTGTGTTTTCACTTATGTTTTACATGCTAATCTGAGGTTTCCTTACAGAGAGACGGACAACCTTTGCAAAAGACGCGAGCTCGAGTCTCCGGAGGTAACATCACCATTGAGTCTCTGCGACGTCTCGACTTTGGCTACTACCAGTGCGTGGCTTCCAATGAAGTGGCTACTATTGCTACAGCCACTCAACTCATCGTCGAGGGCACTCAGCCCCATGCACCGTATAACCTCTCTGCTAACGCCAGTGAGTTCGCCGTCAGTCTCCAGTGGCTTCCTGGTTATAGTGGAGGACCCGATTACAAACAAGACTACACAATATGGTAATACCCTGTCTTCTTCAACTACTTAATTCTATGTATGTATTAGAAACTATTATGCTAGTTTTATATTTTGGATTACTATTCTTAGATAAATTTTACATAATAAAAATATTTCTAAATTAATAGTTAAACAAAAGGGAATCAATGAAGAATATTCTTCAGTTACAACTGAAGAATTCTTGCAATGAAGGTTGGATCTGCCTTTATCTATATTGTAAACCAGTTTGATAGAGAGACAGAGCTTCTTCATAAAATTCTGTTTGACTCATAATACTTGGGTGGGTGACTACCAAAGGTTTTAAAATCACTAAAACTCACACCATTTTATAATCCTTTATGATATTTTTCATATATATATATATATATATATATATATATATATATATATAATTATATATACTATACACTTAACAATAATACTTACTTATACAATAACTTTAACATTGTCCACACGGACCTTTCATTTTATTCGAAGTATATATTATATATATATATATATATATATATATATATATATATATATATATATATATAAGTCGCCGGTGTGAACAATTTCCTATAACACTTTATAATAAAATAACTATTAATTTTTCTCCCTATTCTAGTTACTTTACAAGTTTCAAATTTTGTATTTTGTACTGTCTTAATGTGATTATTTCAGTATACACTTGTATTTGAATGTGAGTTTGAAACTCTGAAATTACAACCTTATGAATTTTGTTTTTACCAATTTGATAATAGTAGATTGATTATAATTATGTATGATATATGTAGTTGAAAATTTGCAATGTAAGTATGTTATATCTCTGAACCAAAAATATTTGAAACACTCCTAATCAGTCATACTGATTAGGATTCATACTGTATGAATCCTAATAAATTTAGAAGACTTATAATTCTAAGGTAGTGCAATCAATTATTATGTTGTACTCACTCGTTGTAGGGTAAAAAAGTTTAAAAAATACTCATTCTGAGGTAAAATGGATAAACCAACAAGTCTCCACACAAATGAAGTTTTATTCAACGCGTTTCGAACACTTTGTGTTCATCATCAGGAAGACACTATAATACAAATTATATCTAATTAGTTACAAAAATTAGAGTGAAATAATGAAATTCAATTAAGAGAATTCAAGACATACCCAAGGATGTGGTACTGACGGGTTGGTCCAGTGAAAACAACTAGTAGGAAAACAACTAGTGAAAACCTAGTTCGAAACGCGTTGAATAAAACTTCATTTGTATGGAGACTTTTGTTGGTTGATCCATTTTACCTCAGAATGAGTAAATACCACACTATTACGGATTGCACAACTAATGAGTTAAAGAAATAGTATCCACATATAGTAATTTAATACTGTAAACAACCTGTTTCGAACACGTAGTGTTCTTCTTTTGGTATTAACCAAAAATGAGTTAATAGGTTGTTCATATTATTAAATTACTATATGTGGAGACTATTTCATTAACCTTTTTACCCTAAAGACACTTATAATTATTTTTAAGGTTAACTATCTCATAATTTTGAACTAAATATTGGAAAATGGCAAAGGACTTGATGTTTTCTATTTTAAACAAGTACCCACTAATCTTAATTCTCTCTTCCGATATAATTCCAGAACCTGTAAATATTAAATGAATATATAGAATAAAAGCTTCAGGAATTTAATATTAAAAGGGAGAATATTAAGTTAAAATGGCAATTATTAAGTTTATTTGCAGTAACTTGCCAGATTGTGTTATAGCAGTGTAGATAGTTTTGTTGCAGTTGACAAATGCATATAGCCACATTAAAATTAATGAAGTCATTTAATAATTTAATGAGTTGGATTACCCTTTTATCCTAGAGTTTGAAGACACTTCTACATAACAGACAAATTAAAATAAATAATTAAATTAGTTATTAATGGGTCCAAAATACGTTAACTTAGAGTAGAGTTTTGACTGTAGACCATTCCAGTGTTTTCTTTATGTATACAGCTGACCATTGATTTAATAATATTATGATTACAAAAAGACTGTTTTCAGTTGAGGTTTTTAGTATATAAATAAACTTGAAGTACCACAGGAGACAGAGTACAGAATAAACGTACTGCAGTCGACATTTCTTGGGTGATAGCCTTAGCTACCAGGATAAACAGCAACTGGCAGATAATGTTTTATTATTTCTGCCTGAACTTTATATACCCAGACTTGACTTGTATTTTGTTCCCTTTCCTTTCCTGTTAAGCAGTTTAAAAAATCTGTTGAACATTCCTAACTTCTCACACCACATGTCCACTTCTCGTCAGTTCAATTGTGGCTTCGACCAATAGCAATTAAATGAAATTTAATTAATTTATTTTAATTAAAAATAATTTATTTTGTCAAAAAAATGTTGTTTTATTTCTTAATTTTTCACTGAATTATTATATCAGTTATTTATTGTAAAATCTTGTTATCTGCACTTGAAGAATATTATAGACATTTGTTTTGAACCGTATTCACAGGTACAGAGAACAAGGTGAGTCTGAGTGGACCACCATCCCCGTCATTCCTTCTGGGAGCACTCTGGTGACAGTCAATAGTTTGACTCCAGGCACCACTTATGAATTCCAAGTGGTTGGCAAGAATGCACTAGGTGACGGCATGCTTAGCAAAGTCATTACTGCCCGTACTGAAGGTAACTCAAGCCATCCTCAAGTATAAACCCATCATTCATTAACTTATATAAACTTTATTGTTAACCGATTCCAATGTTGATAGCTGTCTTTTCCAAGCTCTTGTCTGTATTTAACGCTGACAACTGTGGCCTATTAAAACGCAGCAATTTTTTGCCATTGTGATAACTTACAATAGTTTTAACATGATAATGTTCTTAGGCTGTGAAGTGATAAAATAAATTTGGACACGCTCAGAAACAAATTAATAGGTAATAGGAGATGCTCAGTGAGTTTGGAAGCAAGTGATATCTCCTTTTATTTTATTCTTAACTGTGTTTGGGTTCATTCACCTTTTATTATCTGATTTTACGATACCGTCACTACTAAGGCAAAAACTTAACCATTGTATTTAACATCACTGGTTTCAGCTTAGAGATTTGCTTGAAGCAATACATTAAATAAATTGCAATAATTAAAATGATAAGGTTTTCACATATTACTTTGTGGTAACCTGTGAAAATAATAAAGCATAGTATATGTGAATATATAGTAAAATATTCACAAAATAATAGACATTATATCCAACAGAGTCGAACAAGACCGCAAAGTGATTTATCAGTCCAAGTTTTCTACACGTTAATTGAAATAAGTTTGTATGACCACAAGAGTTACTGTCATTCCTTCAATTCATTGTAAGCATCATTGGAGGATTTGTAGTACCACATTTCCCAATAAACTTTCAACAGGTTAATGCTTGCGTTGGTTATTTAATTCCATATTCGTGGTGTTATTATTGATTAACTACACGACATTAAAAAATCTTTATACATAGTAACATTGACATAGTTCCATTTTACTTATCGGTTTATTTCATTCCAACTTGTTTGATAACGTCATGATAGTAATCATAAATAAACTTGACATTTATCGTAAAACACATTTCTTAGGACTCCCAATGTGTTGAATGTTAATTGTGTTGTATCACAAGGAATCTTTGGTCTATGTATGTTCTCTCCTGGGACGGCAATTGCAACCTAACCAAACCTAGATATCAGGAGTGGTTCAGAGGTTGCCATGATCGCTCCTGGTATTCAAGATACAAGGTAGAACAAGGAGATCTCTAAATTTTTTCGTGTAACAATATTAAATTTCAATATTAATTAATTTCAATACTAAACCTTGAGTACACCATACCCCCGTTTGAAGAGGATCATAAAGCCATCGGTAAGAAGCCTATAAATGGCAGGTCTCTATAATAATACCTATTCCAATAACCTCGAATAAGAATGTAATTAAGAACTTCGTTGTAGAATAGTTAATAAGCATAAAAATAAAAATTTATTTTGATAAAAAGTATTATTCTTTTTTATAATATTATTATATAGCTATATATTGGTTACATATTCCTCGAATAACCAACAATGTAATTGACAAAAGGTAACATTACTATCCAGGCTGTTTTAAAATTATAATGTCAGGCAATGTAGCGTGCTATTATCAAATTATGTTTATTACACTTAATTTCAGCCCTTGCTAAAATGATGAACATTGGATAATTGACGGTGTCATCATTGGTGAGGTCAGTAGATTGTTTTCAGTGGAACAACTCTCCCCATAAGTGGGTGATGTTCAAGCATAGTATATTCTATTAATCTTATAATTGTTCAATGATGAAATTAACATCTATCAAGTCTCTAATTTTAACTTAATGTTTCTTTTTAGTAATACCCATTTATTGTCAATGTACTCTTGATAGCTTCCTTATTTATTTGAAATATTATTGCTTTTAATTGTATATAAATTAGTTCTAAAAAATTAATATAAGTCCTATGAAATTTTAGGTTTTATAGTAGTAATGTTTGAATTTATTTATTTATGTGTGGATCAAATTTTCTCAAAGCTCCAGATGTATTTCCTCCCAAAAGATTAATTTTTTAATCCAATTTATTTTCCCCGGTGAATTTAAAAAAATATAGTTACTGAAATGAAAGGAAATTGACATTTCAATTTCTCACTAAAATCTTCAATTTTATAAAAGCTGGGCATCCTTTTTATAGAAATTATTTTAATAAATATGAATTTTATTGTTGCAGTTCACAAAATAGAAGGTTTAGATTTGGAGCTTTGATTTTAAAATAGAATGTCAGGTTCAAGTTTGTATTATTATTATTATTATAGATAAATAAACATAACTTTTAAAAAAAAATCACAACTATGAGAGATGAGAGTGCGTAGTAGATAATCGGATGTCTAAAAAACCTTTGATAACTGGCTATATTAAAAAAAAATAATTGGAATGTGCATTTGCGTATTATTCAAATAACAAGGATTTTTCACATTGTGCTAAAATCTTTGATTGAATATTATTTTCTCTTAAGCTGTCCAAATTCAATATTTGTTCCAAACTTAGCTAAGCATTATTTAACATTGCTTAGTTTTTTTTAATTAATCAGTCTAGCTTTAAAAACTGCAATCCTGTTGCTTGCTTTGTTATAATTGGATTAGATTGATTAAATCTACATTATAATTTTTATACAGTAAGTTAATGTTTAATGTTTCAATTCATGTCGGCTTCTGTAAGTTAAAACCAGACGTGTTCTAATTCAGAACTTAAGTTCAAATATCTCAGTCAGCTATATATTGATCATTATAATATCGTTTGATTTATATGTAACATTCATTTGAAACAGTTAACAATTTTAAATTAAATTTTTTGTTTCAAGAATTAAATTTTAATTGCCTTACTCTAGGTTGGCTCTAATATCCACGTTAAATTTCTCAGAGATAATCACAACCCACTATCACTTAATGTTTCACTAAAACCAAGAGGGGTTCAATTATACCAAACTAAATTACATAATAAACTTTTTTTAACCGCTATAACTTAATTTTAAATTCTATAGATAATTTTTTTTAAATACTACAGGTAATTTAACAAGCTTTAGGTCTACTCAGGCATCTTCATGTTTGACTTAATAAATTATACAAACCTAAAATAGAAACGAAATAAATGTATACTATTTACTAGCTACACAAGTGTGAATCTTACAGTCTTAAATGGAAGTGGGCAGGTCAGGATAGGGTGGAAGGGGGTGAAATGAGCCGCGACCTACATGAGCTGTTCGCCTGTCTCGCAAGTCAGCCTTATTCTAAATAGATGGCATCTTAAAATTGCTATTAAAGTTCTTACAACTAGGCACTAATTGAAGGCACTAATCTGGATGTTATAGTTCAGATTTTGTTCTCTAATATAATGAGCAATGTGACAGATGCTGATGGAAGGAACCACAGTGCTACAATATTGCGATGACTTCAAAAGACTTTCAATTTTAGAAGTTTTTATTTTAGAGAACAAACATGAACTATAACATCGAGAATAGCGACTTCAATAGGTGCTTAGTTGTAAGAACTTTAATAGCAATTTTAAGATGCCATCTATTTAGAATAAGGCTGGCTTGCGAGGCAGGCGAACAGCTCATGTAGGTCGTGGCTCATTTCACCCCCTTCCACCCTATCCTGACCTGCCCACTTCCATTTTAGACTGTAAGATTCACACTTGTGTAGCTAGTAAATAGTATACATTTATTTCGTTTCTATTTTAGCTTTGTATAATTTATTAAGTCAAACATGAAGATGCCTGAGTAGACCTAAAGCTTGTTAAATTTCCTGTAGTATTTAAAAAAATTATCTATAGAATTTAAAATTAAATTATAGCGGTTAAAAACAGTTTATTATAGGTAATTATTGGTGTAATCGACCCCCTCCTTTGGATTATTGTGAAATATTCAGTTTTAATGCTTGTGAATGACTCTGGCCAATTTAATATGGATATTAGAGCACTTAGCGAAAGGTAGTACATACATTGTAGGTAAACAGCAAGAGCTTTGTCAATGCTGAAGATGCTGCAAAATTCAATAATATATACACAAACTACATTTAAGGAAAGAAAACACACATAATAAATCATAAACACTCACTAATATATTTTTTTTACCTGATATATATATATATATATATATATATATATAAAACCAATTAGATGAAACGATTCTTCGAACTGAATAAACTAGAATTTTCAAAAGAACACACAGAAAAGAAATCACTGAACTCACTACTATATTTCGATGTCCTCGTCGTCAGGAATAGATGTGAATCGCTCCAAAGGATAATAACGACTGCTGAGTTGTTATCTATTCCTGACGACCAGGGCATCGAAATATAGTAGTGAGTTCAGTGATTTCTTTTCTGTATGTTCTTTTGAAAATTCTAGTTTATATATATATATTTATACTTTAAGTAAATATAATTCGTACATTTCAAAAATGAGGGTCCAATAATAAATCATCTTTTAAATGGTTTGCCCTGTTCTATGTACTGTATTCTTAAAGAACCTCTGACGTATCAGGTCTTTCGTTTAGCCTGAATTCATTTATTTCCATAGGTAACGCAGTGATTACGGATTAAATGTAAAGAAAATTTAAAATCTTTACTTAAAATTTAATTTGCATAATTTCTATTATTCTGTCATTGACGTATGGGAATATTTATTTCAAACATGTTTTCATTCGAGTTAATTTCAATGTATTGTCTTGTGAGTTTATTGTGTAACCCAGGTCACCAGACTCCGAGATCTACTACAAGCACTGAGAAATATTTGTAAAGATCTGTTGATTTTGTGTAGTATATAGAAAAAAAAACTTTTAAAATTTGAACCTGGTTGTTCTCTGTGAATGTTGATTTTTATTGTCTTAATTGTTTAAATTATGATTGTTTTAATCAATGTGATTCAATGTTGGTTTAATTAACCATAAATTATGATGTTGGTATGTCTGCTGCCATTCGACTGTGTTAACAAGAAACAAGTCTCTTCGAGTCTGCACACTGACCTTTGCACTGTACATATGCACCAAGTAACACTCACTGCCTTCTGTCCTGTATATACTAAGGACTCACTAATTGTTTACAGTTCAGAAGATTCAATATGAACACAATGTTTCGAGACGATCTAAAACACTGGTCGTATAAATAAGCGGACATTATGTGAGTAATTAGTTTCTGACTGTTTAGAGTATTGAAAATAAAACTGTAAAATCATAATCTTTTAAGATGAATAAGATTCATTAAAAAAGTCAAAAATTTAATTTTTTGAAAATATAAATAAATTTTTTTTAAAGCAAATGAAATATAGACATTTTCTTCGGAAAAAAATATGTTTTAATTAGATGAACCAGGAATTTGGTTTCCTAATATGTAAGAAGTCTCTAAAATGTCCGTGGTGCTTGTTTCTTCACTTCCTCTTCAATGATTTCCCTTATTAATTCCAAAACTGGTTTCTTCAGTCAAAGCATTGTTTACCACTGTTTCAACTTGCAATATCATGGTGTGCTTGTTTGAGATCAGGTTTAATGCTTTAAACTCTCTTGCTAACTCTTTCATCTGTCACTTGTACAGACGGGGTACATAGAAATAACGATGCTCAGCCTAAAACTTCTGAAAAGGACTTCGCCCCCTCTCCTGACGGTAAGCGCATGTTCTTTGCTGCCCCGCATGCTATTAATCCTTAAAACTCTTCAGTTTGCATGATTTTCTCTTTCTTTAGTTTTAAATTAAAAACCATTTAATTTTTGCAGTTTTTGTTTTTTGTTTAATAGTCTTCTGTACCACTGGCTTACTAAGTTATATATACCCTCTTTTTTTTTTCATTTTCTCGTATGCTTTTGCTTTAAAAAGTCAGTTACGACATCAAGCTTCTTTTCAGATCCTGCGTAACTCCCTACTGAAGGTAGATATCATTCCCTTCCCAACAATAACCTCACATAGATCCGATCGTCGGTTAATAAAATTCAAAGGTAAACAAATTCTTTGATAATAAGAAAACAGGTGATGTTTTTGCTGATTTTGAGCAAATTGTATTAGATGATAATCTAAATGTTGTTTAGAAATTATATTGTAAAAAATATAATTTTCATTTCTAGTGAAACCAGTATACCTTTAATTATCACTCTTTTTATTCTCTGTTGTTCGAAGAACATTCTTTGAATAATTTTCCCAGTCTATATTCATGCCTAAATAATCTTATATTAAAAGATGAAGGAAATCATATTTACCTTACTAAAATAAAACAATAATTGGACCAATCCAAGTTTGGATTGATGTTTGATAAAAAAAAAAACTTTGATGGTTAATAGTTTAAACAATACCTTTGAACCCACATTGGTCTTGTTATTATAATGTTGGTAATATCATAGAGATTATTATCAGAGAATGATACTTCGTAGCAGTCTCCCTGCCTGACTGGATCACTTTCATCTTCCAGAGTCCGCTTTCTCTACATTCGGCTACCGAAGATAAGTGAATCCGAAACAGGTGGGGCGAGGGGACCAAGGTATTCTGGTTTATTATTTAAAATAACCTACTTATTTACGAGTGGGTATAAGGTACAAGCATTGTTTTATACTATTGATCACTAAAGTTACCTATTATTTTTAATTAATTCCTAATTTATATGCATATGATCAATCCAAAAAACCATTGTTGTTATACATAATTTTTTTTAGGCTAAATAGTAGCTTTATCACTATTTAGGTTGGCTGTGTGAGGTATTGTTATATGTAGAGGCGGTTTCGCTTTAAAACTTGACATAGAACTGACAAAAGCGCTTTATTGTTTACTTGCATAGGCAGTGTGCAGAGGACTTCTTGGTACTGGGATAGAGTAGCATTGTGTAAACATTGCCTTACCCATATGGTGTTGATCTGATGTATTTAGCTGGGGTAGTGGGATGTTGTGCTTGTTCTACTAAAACAGTTGGGTTGCAGAAGACTATGTTTTGGTAAAGGAGTAGCTGTCAGTTGTTGAACCATTGCCAGTAGTGATCAGAACGTGCATGTTTTTCTTGCAGACGTTTTAGAGCCTATCCTAATGTTCCCGACCGACTCCACTGGTTCTACCCTATTTCCGCCTATCTTTAGACCAAAAGGTAAAATATAATATTTTATAATGGATTAAAAATTTTATTTTTTTTTTAAATTTTTTTTGTTTTATCAAAAATGTTATAAGTATATTGTATTCACCGGTTCCCAACAATTTACTGTAAGTTATTGACTTTCATTACTTAAAAAATTGATTTAATAAATCTTTAAAGGTTTTTCCCTTTTATCATTTACGAAACACTGCCCCTTTTTCTTTAAGAAACGTAAATATTTCTATCGCATTTTTCCCCTTCAATAAATGATAAAAAATGAAGTATCATCAATAATTCCTGTTAAAACTCAATTGAAAAAACTAATAATTGAACAATTCTAAAATTTGTTACTTATTCTAACTAGGAACACCATTCTGCTGAATAAATTTATTACAAGTACATTATGACTAAGTATATTTATGAGCACAAATCTTTTTTTTTATTTCAAATTAATAATGCTGTTAATTAATCATTTATAATAATTAGCAGTAATCCAGTTAACATATAATTAATTTTAAAAACTGAGACTTGTGCAATAATCCAATTTACAAATGAACACGACTTTAATTATTTCTGACGATAATTTTAACGCATAAAGATTACTTTAAGTCCACTCTAGCTATCATATTTACACCCTCACACTAATCAAGTATAGATGAAGTTTTTATTTGTATTTGCTTAGTTCTGTAGCAGCTTTTCCAGTTTTGTTTTTAAACTCTGTTGCTGATATTACGAATGTTGTGAATGTTCAGTTATACTTATAAGACTTCTATTTACCAGCATGCTACTTATAAAATTTCTTCTATTTATAAAATTGTTTATTATTTACAAATCCTAACTCGTTAATAGCTAGCTTGTATTTATTTTTCATCACAATAGAATTAAATTTTTCCTTTATTACAAGATCATTAAATATAGATACTGTTTCAGTAACATCAGGATCAACTTTTCCTTTGGAAATGACAACATTGTATGAATTGAACAAAAATATTGTATAATTAATGTATTAATACATTAAAATATCACAAGATTCATAAGAAATATCACAATAATAACATATCGAATGCATTATGAAATTGTACACTGATATTTGAATCAGCAATGATTAGTTAATATTATTATGATGTGTTAATAAATTTGTAAATTAAGTTATTAATAATTCTAATCAAATAATAATTATTAATAAACTTATTAAAAATCGCAATAAATGTATTATTCGTGCATCAAGAAAAACCATTTAGAGAGTATTAATTAATGCTATTGTCATATTTTTTGTAAATTGTGAGTCAGGGATTAACCTTAAAAAGGGTGATTTGAATTCTTAAAAAAAGTAAATCTCTTCAAGTTATTAGATTTTTAAAACTATCTAGACAAATGAGCAGAACATTTTTTGAATAGTAGATATCTGTTGCTTTCGAAAGAACTTTGTTGATAGTTGCATTCAGTGTATTTGGAGATGATAAAACTTAGGTCATTTGGTTATTAATTCTAGTTAAAATGTCAAGAATGAGGTTTATGTTTCATCACCTTTAAATATAATAAGGTTGTTGGTACTCCAGATACTATTGCATATATTATTAGAATAAGTTATCACATTTGATATATTCTGCTGCTCACCTGAGCAATTTCGGTATATGTTCATATGCCGAAGATATATTTACTGCATTTGCTCAAATAGGCACTTAAAAATTGACATATTCCAAAAACACTCAAGCAACTGGAAGTTATTCATGGGTTTTATTCTTTACTAATCTAGTTCCATCATCTAGTTAAATATTTTCAATAAAGTTGTAGATTTTTGCCAAAGTTTCAAAGAAATGATCATTTGACTCATATTTGTCCCTCTTACTATTGGATCGTATTGTGTATAACTTGGTATGTTTTTAATGTTATTACTGGCAGAGATATACTCAGAAATATCATGACAAACACATGTGGCAAAAAAACATTAGAAATCATGGTGATATCAGTCCAATATTGTCACTGTTGGGCAAAATAACTTTTACTGAATTGGAGTCCATACAAACTTTTACAATGTCCATACAGTATATTTAGTGTGGGAGAAAGGCAAAAATCTTTAAGGAGGAAGTCAAAACAAATTAATATTGCTTTTGACTTCAATAATAGTGGAAGAATTATCAGTTGGTTTGTAAAACTATTGATGAATATTAATTAAAGTTATCTTTAAACGATTTCTTAGAAACTGTCAAAGAAATCTTGCTAAACAGGTCGAGAGTTCCAAACCCGTATCAAACAACATAACAATGGTTTTAGGAGTGTAGAAACATTGCATGCGTTCTGATATATGAAATTCTACTGTAATGAAATTACTGTATTACTAAATATAATGTTATAAAATCAGCATTGATAAAGTAAAGAGTTGATAATTGAATTAACATAGTCCATGCCTATTTGGATAAAGATTTGGTTAACGGAGTATTTCAACAGGTTTCGATCCTAATATTTTTAAAATTAAGAAATGTATATCCTTTTTTTATGTATTTATTAAGCATGTTCCACATAAATATTACATATAATATATATATACTATTTTGCTTTATCGAGGTTTGGTCCAGCGAAACTCAATAAGAAACCTTCATCTCACGTTTCGTCTATATTTCTAGACATCATCAGGGCTGCGTCAATACAGAACTAATTACGCTGTTATATATTATTGCATATTCATATAAATAATGTAAGCTATTTGTTCATGGTGTTGTAATCAATATTTTAGTGATGTAATCTTGAAGTTGTCTAGAAATATAGACGAAACGTTGGCTTAAGATTTTTTTTTTGAGAATTGTTTGATGTTGGACCAAACCTTTATAAAGAAAAATAGTGTAGAATATATGTGGTCAAGATAAGAGAACTTTCATATATATATATTGATAAAAGTATCGACCGTGGAATAGAAACAAAACTAAAGTTTATCGGGACTCGACAGTTCTTCAGGTTCAAATTAAACTCTCACTGCCAACGTTTCGGTCTTTATTTAAAATCTTATTCATAGGCCTACAAAAACAGAGGAAATATAAGAAATATATATATATATTATTTTACACCCGGTAGAAGCAGTGGAGAGCAACATGTAAAAAAAACTAAATCACTGCGTTAAGAAACAAAATGAATTCATGAAAGCTAGAGTTCTTTGACCAGAATCTGTTTACATATCTTGGAGGTTTTATGTGCACTTCCTTCATTATTGTAGTTATTACTTAATTTATGGTGCCTATTATATCTTTTGCTATGACGTTTATGCATATATCTGTTCTAAATGAGAAAATTACAAACCTTTGTCTTACTCTCAAATGAATTGTTTCATTATTCTGACGAGAACGGTTAGTGGTCAGAAGATGTTTAATTCTTTTTATATCACCAAAACTAATTATGTGGAAAGTGCATAAAAAATATATAAAAAAAATACCAAATTTAAAAAGAAATCCATTAAAAAAAACACGTCACATTGAAGAGGAAACCCGTAGAAAGAACTGACCAATATCTCCCTTCAAAATTTCTACTGTCATCGTCATCAAGAGAAGAAGTGGTACCAAAAGCTCATAATTGACCGACCACTTCTTCAAATGAAATCTAAAGAAAGAGTAAGCAAACTGACGTTCAGATTGGTTGCGCAGGTCCAAAACCCGGCCAGCCTCGAAACCTGACAGTGACAGAGGTAAGCAACGGGTTCATAATTTCATGGCAAGCCCCTCTTGAGCAAGCCGAGTTGGTCCAGTACTACACTATCAAGTACCGTACCGATGGCCAGTGGAAGACTCTCAACAAAGGGCTTATTCGTGCTGGCGATACTTCCTTCTTAGGTAAAATAAATATTCTCTTTTCTGTTAAGGTAATTAAACTTGATCTTGTTTAATAAATCATTGCATAGCTTATTTTAATTTATGAATTAAAAATGTAAAGATTATTTTATTTACGATTGTTTAGGTACCCTGAAATCATAAAGAATAACAATATAGTCTTTCCTAGTTTACTAATTACGCTATAACACATAAAATACTATATTTGTTACTATAATATGTAAATATTATAACGTACATATATTATTATTGATCAACCCCAATATGAAATGGGAAAACAAGACTAAGATCTTTCAACCGTAACAAGCGGTCTTCGTCAGAATCAAAAACCCAACTGAAACACGAGATGCAGAAAACATCTGGTGAGGGGTTGAGAAGAGTAGGAGGAAAGAGTGGTATTTTCCACTCGCCATATGTTTTCTACATCTAGTGTTTCAGTTGGGTTTTTGATTCTGACGAAGACCGCTTGTTACGGTTGAAAGATCTTAGTCTTGTCTTCACATTCCATATTGTTGTTTGATCATTGATTGTTATTTCACGTGATTACGTGAAATTTTTGTATATATTAGTACATAACAAAACTGTGATGCTTTAATTATAGTGGTCAGCAAGTTTCGTAACAAAATTTGTATATTAAGAAATTAATATCGAACATATTTAGTAATTTTATAAACAACTATACAGTATTTTTTTAGATAAAGTTTGACTGTATTTCCTCCTTAAAACAGATTGAGATGATAACCATGAAAGTAGTTCTTAAGTTAGTCCTGGTCGTCACTGTGTACTTTAAATTTGGTAAAAACTTTTACAATATGAACTAATTCTCCACAGAATTAGTTTATTGTTAGTTCTGACTTAGACTTTAACTATTAATTTGATTAAAGTATTAATATCTTTCTATAAAAATAATGTATCATTAATTAGTGATAATGAGTGTACACTATTAATTTAGAAAATAGCATGACATCACTTTTAACATCAGAGGAAACAAGTTGCCTATGCTGTCGTTGTGGTGCACTATATTTCAGTGTAGGTCCTTCTTTTCATGAAACTAATTTAGAAGTATGTTCTGATAATAGCAGTGTATTACTAATTTGATTAGAGCTTATATTGTATGAATTGGAGAGGTTATAAACTATTTAATTGTAGTTTGGTATTGCCATACTAATTTGTTAGAAGTTTGACACAACCAAGAAGCAGTTTTTAGTATTCCTTGGGTTCTTCCAGGAAGCCGGTATAATCTTCAGGACTTAGGATTCCACTTATATTGCTAATATAAACTGAAGTTAATTCTAACTGTATATTAGTCATTGGAGTATTTTTTTTTTCTTCAGTGAAAAATCTCGTGGGTGGGCGAACATATCACTTCAGGATCCTGGCCAATTCTCACAAAAGCTATACCAGCTCGGATGTTCTCAAGTTTTCCGTACCAGCCAGAGTTAAACAGAAGGCAATAACCGCCGGCGTTGTAGGTGGAATACTCTTCTTCATCGTGGCCATTATTTTATCAGTCTGCGGAGTCAAAATATGTAACAAAAAGAAACGTCAAAAACAAGAGAAAGGTAAGCATTCAAAGTTCAAAAATTAATTTTTTGTGAAATATCAATTATAAATTGTTTGATTCGCACAAGTTAGTTACTTGTTATTATTCTCTTAAACTAACTCAGAATCTTTTCAGACACAAACCATTTATTAAATTACCTTAATTTGTTATATTCCTCGCTAAATTCATCTCCAAAGTAATACATTTCTGTTTATTGAAATTCATTTTTGTAATATACACTTAAAGTTAAAGATAAAACGGAATTAAAAGTGTACTTATTAATTTATTATTAAAAAAAACCTACAAAAAAAAGTAATTGAATAAAGGTTATCATTTTTTCATTTCGTCGTTAACCTAATAACTGAAAACTGTCTTGAAAAACTATTTGTATTATAAATGTTCAAACTAAGTTAACAGAAAATATTTATCTTATTTGTGTATATTACTTAAGCAAGTAGTTATTAATATAGAAATAACTGTTTTAGTCGTGGAATTTTTGACAAGCGGACCGACAAAAGGTATAGTGCACGTTTTGTTCAAATATTTGCTGTTTTATTTTATTGGTAGACCGGTATCACCTCTCTTCGTACTGTTTCATATAAAACTCAATAAAATGAATATTTTATAATAATGGTTTATCAGTTATTATAAAATAATTAATTAAAAAAGTGATTATTGGACAAGATTTCTAGTTTTTAGTATATTTTATTTGTGTTTATTATTTTGAAGCTATTATTAGAATTCGAAATATAAATTGCTACCCTTTTCTGAAATATCTTGAAGAAAATAGTTCGAATTCTATCAGCGTAGAATTACAAGCTAGAGTTTTCACTTTGCTTATTTTCTTTTTATTAAATTTGAGATCAAGCCATATTAAATGCAGATGATTCCATGTAATAGTCATAGTTACATTCATCATTCATCCCATCACCTTCATGATGTTCACTAAATAAGCATGATTTTGTATGCTGATGATTAATGAAACATTTTGAAATCATTACATCTAATAAGTGCATCAAAGTGCTGTTTATGTTTATACTGCCTTATCATGCTGCTACTACAATTTCGGCTTAATTTAAAATAATCCAAATTTAATTTAAAAAATAATCCAAGTTTAATTTGAAATAATCGAAGTATAATTTATAGTAATCCAAGTTTAATTTAAAATAATCCAATTTTAGTTGAATATTGTTCAAATTTATATTTAAAACAGTTTGTCAACTTGAAAATGCTTATGTACTCCACAGAAGTTTAAATTAAACTTAACTTATTTTAAATTAATCTGAAGAAGTATAATCGGATTTCAAAAATGATATAATATTTTTATTTCGGCTATAAATAGTGGTTATTTTTAAGCGCAGAATTAAAAAATAATGAAAAATTATCATGGTTGTATATATGTACAATAAAGTGTACTTAAAATCACCAAGGAAAAATGAAAATATTGAAGTCAAAATCGGTAAACCATTGTTACCATAACAGTGAAAGAAGTAATTTATATAAAGTTTGACATTAAATTATGTCATTTTATATTATAATTTAGTCTCTTAATACGTTTGAATTATGTGGATTAACCGTACTTACTAAACTTAAATTAAATTAACCGCATTTACTTTAATTGAACTTAGACTATTTTAAATTAAACTTGAATTATTTTAAATTAACCCGAATAAGTTGTAGTTTGAACAATGTTCTCACTATTCCTGCTCTCCAATAATTAATTCAATTGAAAGGAAAACAAACTTTTTAAAATTTTTTTTTTGTTAAATATGTGCATATTGTTTGTACTACAGAGGTTAGTAAACATCATATTATTATTAAAATCCCTTATAACTCATGAGTAATAATAAGATGTATTTTTTCTTGATTAAACTCTGATTTAGATCTATGAACTTAGTAAAAAAAAAAAAATTAATCTAGTTAATAAATCTTAAAAAGTCAACTAATAAAAACCAGACATCAATTCAGTTAAAACTTTTTTTTTCTCTCTTAACGTAGAAACAAAGGAAACCCAATTAACATAAAAAAAAATTATTTGCTTTAACAAAGATTGACTTTGGTTAATTAAGTTGAATGAAACTATCATTTGTCTATTTTTACTGTCAATGAAATAAAAAGTTTGACAAATTGCAATGTAGAAGAATGACTGACAGTAACCGAAAGTAATTGTATTAATGAAGGAATTTTATTAATAAGTAAGGAATAAATAAATAACGCAGAAAAAAAAACTTTCTGGAACTCTTAACGTTACCTGTACTGACTATAACAAAAACTGAAAAAGAATAATAGAAATAATCATTAATTTACCTTCAGTATTATGGAAGAAGAGAAATTGAGAGGTTTTTTTTGTTTCAGAATACAACATGATTACGTCCCGTATTCAAGATTCACGAAATGGACGTCAAACAGCTCCCGTCAGCCAAGTGCCTATGAAAAAGTAATCAACAATCACATTTCTAAATCAACTCCAATAATTTTATGAAATAATTTAAGTTCTTTTATGCCTGTTATTTGAATACTCACTAGTTTAATTAGTTATATTCATTTTAAATTTAAATAATAAATACATTTCTTTTGAACTGGAGTGAGACTAATTGCTTTAACTAAAGTTTTCATAATGGTTAATATAATTTTTTATCATTAACTAATTTAATAGCTAGGTAAATGACTTTAAAAGTAAGCAGTAATAAAAATATTAACATAAGTCATTCCAGTTGTAAATTATTCATCATTTTTTTTACTAATAATATGGTAATTAGACTTGTGTAATATTTTTTTTTCTTGACTGTTTTTTTTAATTATTCATATATTTTCTTCATTAACTTGAAAGGAGGCCGAAGTTTCAATGAAGCTGGGAGCATAGTCTGATATATTCTTAAATGAATTGAAATAATCCAAACTGAAACCACCATCAAATACTTTAATGAGAAATAATATTAGGTGGACTGTCTTAAAATAGATGGAGAAAGAAGTGTATTTACTAAAAAAATGGTTACATGTTTATAATTAATGGTTGCTTATATGGCGCAAAATATGTACTATCAATGAACGACTAATAGAGATATTTTTAAAAAACTTCAAGAGAAAAACTGCAAAGATACAATATGGAAGCTAGTTTGAATATATAGACCAATTCTGATGTGTAATGTACGAATATACACACATTGCAGAAAACTGCTAGTATAAAATTGTCCTATTAAACAGAATAAGGACAATTGCTAAATTGATAGAAGGATATAACAGAAAAATGTAACAGCAGAAATAAAATGAAATTAATGAAGTGAAACTTCTCTTTAGAAAATAAAGCGTTCCAACAAATAAAGTCATGTAAAAAAAACCCGGCATGTTCTTTGTGAATAGAGATTGTTTGCGAAAAAGAAATAAGGAGGAAAAAAAATATATTTAAAACATTTTATTTGAATAAGTAGTCAATATTATTTACTTAATATGAATGGTAAAATAGTCAAACCATTCTGGGAAAAAACGTAATAATATTGATAAAAAAAACTGAGAAAATTTAAAGGAAAATTTCAAAGTAAGACAGGTAACAGAAAATTAGTTTATAATTAGAAGAGGTATGCCAAAATGTTAATAACTGAAGAAAATAGTAAAAACTTAATTTAATAACCACTCATATATTCAAGTAGAAACTACTGGAATATGTAACAAAAAGAATGTTACAAAAGATCAGTTTGACAGCTACGAGTTTGACTGCTCGTATATATTGGCATCAGTACATATTTTTTTTGAAAAGAAAAAAAGAAAGCTAAACTGCCGTTTTAAAGTCCATGTGACCTAATTCCTTTGGATTTTCCTTTTCCGGTTGTTAGTCCTCTTGGATTTATCAAAGTGAATTAAAATTTCTTTTTTAGTTATATATTTTTAGTAACTATTGAAAAAATTAGACAAAAAGCTTGTTATTTCAACGTTTTTTTACAAATAATATAAATTTAATTTTTTAAATCTATTTTTTTTTCATTGGTTATGAAAAATATAATTCATGGTTTAATTCAGGGTATTATTTAACATAGCGTTCTTTTTAGTTTACTGGTAAATATTCTTACTCCACAAATGTTTTTTTCTGTGCTCTAATTTTTTTCTCATTTAAAAGCTATCTTGGATTGTTGGTGTTTTTGAAGTAAATTTTCTTGTTCAAAATATTTTTTTTCTGTGAAAAGTAAGCCTTTTTTTTTATGGCTCTTAGCAAACAACTCATTGCTAATATTAATTATATTCTCAAGATGATAAAATCAACGTACTTACTACTTAATGATTCTAGGGTCCTATATTTTTATTAATACCTATCAGTTATTTTGAATGTTACCCTTTTTCTAGAGATTTCATGTGATAGATTATATTTGTCAATAGTCTGGTTTGAATGTTGTGAACGAATGTACGATAATATAATATAAGATAATATAATATAAGATACGTCGTATCAATAATCTTTTTTCATAGGCATTTTTTTCATTATTAACCTAGTCCCCTAAACTGATCCAGTTATCTATGTTCTTTGAACTGTTATCCCGAGTTAAATTATTAATAGAATATGACAAATCACAAAAATTAGTTTTTTTTATCCATAATTATGATACGAGTGCAAGCTTAATATTTATTGGTAATATTCAAGTTTTAATTATCATCCATTGTTCTAGTGATAATATGCCGTTGGATTGTATGTGAGACAGTTAAAAGCAAATATAGATAGGAAAAAAAAAGAATGCATAGAAAATATAATCAGAAATAACTTACGTACGAGTGTACTCAAAGATTCCTTAAACCCGATCTTACTTTCATACCCTTGTCAAATGAAAAATAAAATATCTGAAGCAAGTTTGAAAAAAGAAAAAAAAATGATGTTCATCAGTGAGCGAAGGAATGGTTTAATTTCTTTTCCTTATTTTTTCTGTGGGCCTGATTTATTTTTTTGTATGTTTAGTTTAACATTTTATAGAACGGTCTGAAATGTTTTCCTCTTGTAGGGTTGTCGGAACCTACAGGGATTACAGGATTGAGTTGCCCTAAATTCTTGTCTAGTTCTCCTACAGTAAGCAAGTCATCAACTTATCCCTTTCACCTGCTTTGCATAAAAATGCTTTTTTTTTTTTTATTTTCCTTCTTCAGTATTATTGGTCAACAAATCTTTAAATAATTCTGCCGTAACATTGCTTTATTGTGTCTCTTTATTTGCTTACATTTTTTTTTAATTTTTTTTTTTTTTGGGTGGCTACAAATGCAATAGTTTGTGTGTCATTCAAGTGTGGCTATTGAATTGGGAATGTAATGTCATTAACGGTTTATCTGTAAACTTGGACCTTATTTGGTTGCTATTCAATTGTTAATGTTTAGTTTTTAAGCCTTTTTGATGCCAAGAATTTATTATTTTCCATTCCACCTTGTAAGATTTGTTCATTTATCCTATATATGAAACTTATGGGATATTTAAAAGATCACGCTCCACGTAATAATTTCATCCAGACTATATTATTTGAATACATAATGGTATTTATTGAATCCATAATAGATTATGGAAGTGCAGTCATTTGAAACGATTACAAAGTTAAAATTTGAAAAGCGAAGAAGTATACCTATCTAGTCTAGGGCGATAAAGCAGATGTGAAACCGAATTAGGTTTGTATAGGAATATTTATATTCATTTGTGTTCAAAGGAACCAAGATAGGAGACAGAGACCCCTGAAATATGGTAGAAAATTACAAAATCATACTGAATTCAGAATTGTAAAACGCTAATTCGCTTTGCAAAC
This sequence comes from Hermatobates lingyangjiaoensis, assembly GCA_026182355.1. NCBI lineage: Eukaryota > Metazoa > Arthropoda > Insecta > Hemiptera > Hermatobatidae > Hermatobates > Hermatobates lingyangjiaoensis. Next base: position 57,406 of record JAPFBL010000319.1, on the reverse strand, counting down.
GTTGAAAACAATTTAAACTAGTCGTTAATTAATCTTAATCATTCGGAATTTAAAGATGTAAAATTAATTATAAAAAATATAAATGTATTTTTGAACATCATGAATTAATTGATTTCTAAACATGTTATTTAGCCATTAATTAAACTGTTCTAAAAGTTTACACTTCTCATAATCATAGGTTTTGTGAAATTGTAGTTTAATTGTTTATATCATTTGTACCAAGTTGTCTGAAATGTTCATGGGTCTCTCATCATATAATGTGAAACAACACTCCATTGACCAAGTTAGTTAAAATTGATAGTTATTCTCTCATTTTTACCATTTTAGCATCAGTTGATATAAATTGTGGAAATCTGTTGATTTTTTTTCATTTATGTGAAGGCGTGATTTTTTTGTTCCCTTTTATATTAAAGGTTTTACGATTTCGAAGGAATAATACATTTATTACATAAACTGATACTCTTTGGTGGAATTAGTTTATTCTGCTTCATTGTAAACTGATGAAAATGAGAATTTAAGTTTTTAAACAGATTATATTGAATGAATATATAGATCAAAAGGAAAATAAATAATTTGAGACGTTTATTCATAGCATTTATTTTGTATTGTTTCGTGTTGCAAGTGATTAATAATGTTGATTGATCTCGCTTGGCTTTCTGCTATTATTTGGCATACGTCGTGATATTCGTTAAAGTTCTAACTCTGTCCAACTGTTATTTGTTTCAGCTTGGCTCATCTTATAATTGTTTATCTTTTATTATTTTTCTTCCACTCAGTCATGGCTCTTTGGCAAGCATTCATTTCATTCTGTCTTCTTCCACAAGCTCATCTTTCCATGATCATACCTACTCAAGTGAAAAACGTTTACAGAATTATGGTCACGCTGAGTTATTTTATCATGAAAATATTACATTTTTTTTTCAAATTGACCAGAAAATATTTGAAAACTTCTTTGAAACATTTCCAATATATTAAATTTTAGTATCTTTAGAGTCTAAACTTGTTACCTAACTATTATTTATTTAACGAATATAAACTTAAAGAAATTGGTGAAATAGCAAATTGTATAAAACTCAACAAACACATATACTCATATATATATATATATATATATATATATATATATACAGAACTAAAATTTATTGGGACTCGGTCAGTTCCCGACCTAAAATTCGGGACTGACCGAGTCCCGATAAATTTTAGTTTTGTTTCTATTCCACGGTCGATACTTTTATCATTTTATATATATATATATATATATATATATATATATAAAGATTTCACATAAACACGTGAAACAACAATCAATGATCAAACCACAATAAGAAATGGGAAAACAAGACTAAGATCTTTCAACCGTAACAAGCGGTCTTCGTCAGAGTCAAAAACCCAACTGTTGGGTTTTTGACTCTGACGAAGACCGCTTGTTACGGTTGAAAGATCTTAGTCTTGTTTTCCCATTTCTTATTGTGGTTTGATCATTGATATATATATATATATATATATATGGCGTTTCTTTCCATGTGTCATAGTACATATATGTATATATTAATATGCTATTCTTTCCTTGACCACTCTATTCATATATTTTGAGATTTTTTGGTCTAGGTATTTATAAAACTTCTTTACCAACGTTTCGACATATATTTATATCTTCCTCAGGGCTAAAAACATTGATTCAGCACTATTATTACAACTAATTAGGTCTATTCTTTGCTATTATGTACAATAATGATTAGCTATTGATTTTCATATTTATGTATGGTTATGTTTTACAATGTTTAGAAACTCCAGAAATCTAAATTTTCTTACTTGGGAAAACAAAACAAGGACACTGATATCAATGTTTTTAGCCCTAAGGAAGACATAAATATATGTCGAAACGTTGACAAAGAAGTTCTTTTAATATCTAGACCAAACACTCAAAAAATCTCAAAATCTATATATATATATAAAAAGATTTCACATAAACACGTGAAACAACAATCAATGATCAAACCACAATAAGAAATGGGAAAACAAGACTAAGATCTTTCAACCGTAACAAGCGGTCTTCGTCAGAGTCAAAAACCCAACTGAGGTTTTTGACTCTGACGAAGACCGCTTGTTACGGTTGAAAGATCTTAGTCTTGTTTTCCCATTTCTTATTGTGGTTTGATCATTGTATATATATATATATATATAATTATAGTTACAGCTAGAGAACACAAGAAAAAGGACGAACACTCACGAATCTCGATAATTTCGTGATAATTTTGATATATATATATATATTTGTAAAAGTTGGAAGTAGTTTTTCATTTAAACATATATTGTTAGATAACGAACGCCATATTTGGCTTGTATCTGTATTCTGCATAATTTCTCCAATTTCCGAAAGTCCTTTCTCGTCTCTTTGCTAAAACTGTAAAGCTTTAAACTTTTATATGAAACATATGTAATTTTCATTATTTCTATTATTTGGTAGAAAATAATTTTCTTTCCTAAGGAATTAAACTTTAATATGAAATTACTACACATTATATATATTCGAAGAATTGAAATACGTCCTGAACATGATCCACATTGATAAACCAAAAACCTGCTTCTACTTCTCTGCAGAACATATGTGAGGTCACAGTCATTTTTTTATATTACAATTTTTAACTATAGTTTGCGAGTTGGCCCAAGTATTACTGTTTTTTTTTTGTAATAAGGAATATAGCGTAACTTTACCTGTACAGTATATCCTACAACAATTCTGGATTTTGGTCAAGTTTATTGGTCTGGTGATTTTATTTTCACCGTAATGGGCACGTTGTCTTATCTAAGTTTACCTGTATATATATTGTTAAGTGTGCCAAAAGTTTTATAAAAGGTGTACAAAAGGATAATAAGAAACTGGAATGATGAAATAACAGTGTTGGGAAGGTTCATAAAGGCTTAACTTCACCTGTGCATTGGGAAAATCTGGCACCCGTATTCACAGATTTTCACCTTCATAGTCCTGAAACGAAACACTGCGATAAACAATTGATTTAGTATAAGAATTTAAAACGTTAGGAAATAAGAAAAGTGTTTCAACGTAAATATCCATACAATAACACTACAATAGTAAATAGTAAAAAGACTTGACAGTTCCCACTATAGGTATTTATTTTTCACATGACTCTTGACTTTTTATTTCATGTTAGATGTATTATAATGAGTTACCAACATAGTGTATCAATAACTGGAATTACTATCAAATAATTATTTTCATGTGTACGATTTTCATTGTTACTATTAACAAACTAATATAATGTTATTAACACTTTTATAACTATATAGATAACATGCATGAGCAAGTGTTGTCACTGTATATTTTTTAAAATATAAAAAAGGTCATGTTATTTCTACATCGTTAGTTTTTAGTTTAAATGTTTGTTTATAACTTATTGATATGTCAATTAAAGTTTTTTTTTTAAATTTGTGTTAATTACATTGTTGTTCTTTTCTGTTTAAACTTTTATCGTTCAATTAAATAAAGAATACCAGTTATGTTCTTTACATTTGTAGTATTAATGCTCGCTGATTTTCATGATTAATTATACATAATATTTAAATTATAATATACCGTAATTGTAAAATCTTCAACTACTAAATTTGAACCTTATGCGGTCAATTGAGTGAAATATAAACTCGTTTTATATTATTATTCTTTTTAAGAAATTCTCCTATATTTCTCAAACATACACTGTTATTCTAAGAAAGGGAGTTCTGTTTATACATCGAATTGTATTTTGATCTACTAACGTTAGCACTAAGACCCGTAGCATGTTAACAGAAATAGTTTAAATACAAACACAACCACCCACAGAAGATCATTGCAAAAATAATAGCATTTAATCTTGGAGGTGCCTTATGTTTGTTTCACAACAGTACTTAAGTAAAATAAATTGAGAGATTTAAGATAGTATGTTTTTCTATTTTATAAGGTTTTAAGGGTTTTAATTTTTATTTATTCCCTTCTTTTTATTGATTTACTGTAGTTTCCAACTACAATGGTGAATTTGGTGTGGAAATATTCACATCTTTTATGTTGTTCCATTCGAAGATGATGAAGGAAAGGATTACAGTGAAATTCTATATCTATTAGTAATATTGCTAGGATTTTGTTAACTGTTGTTCTGTTTTGTGCTGGCAATCAGGAGGACAAAAGGTGAAGAACTAGCAGTCTGTTGAAGAAACTGGTATACAAAGCATGCTTCACTCTCACCTTACAACCATTTTATATGGCAATTCGAACTGCACTGTGCCAGAGCAACTTCAATGCACTTATTTAACTGCAAGCATGTCAAAAAATAAAATACAAAAAGAGCAAAATTACATAAAACATGGTTGCTTTTGCATGGGAGCATTCTTCTATCAAATAATGGTCTTTTTTTGTTGTCTTAATTAAATTATTTACTTAATTTATATATATATATATATATTTAAATATTTCATTTTTTCGTAGTGAAAGACGATTTTAAGTTTTTTTCTTCGATAGATCTATTGAATGCATGTGCAGAAAGCACCTTTGTTCAGGAAATGATTCCATCTTCTCTGTATTCTATACTATTTCACTGCATGCTTACTCCTCTTTATTCTTTACTACATTGTTATTAAATCTTTTATTTATTAGCCATTCTTCATAATTTCGTTATATTATCGTAGTTTGATTTTTATATTATCGTAGGTACAATTCCATTGAATAAATAAAAAGCAATTTAAGCTAACTGTCCTATAAGGTTTATAATTGTTTAAAAGGTTTTATACGTACATACATGATTATTATAACCGTGAAGCATTGCACGTTACATACATGTTTTCTCTCAACATATTTCAAACTCTACTGGTCTTCAGAAACCTATCCAGATTGTTTCTGCAGTAGATGAGACTTGAAATCTGGTAAGTGAGTGAACACATGTCTAAGCTGCAATGCATGACTGTTACAATAATATTATATATGAAAATTAAGTCTTTGATATTATGATAATATATTTATTTCAAAGTAATCCACATTGAATTATACTTGAAAGCAATATAATTTGTTTAAATATTTTGTTACACCTATTTTACAAATGTTTTAATTTAAGTTGTACTCTTGAAGCGATATTTGAAATTTGGTTTAACATTAACTGTTTTTTTAAGAACATTCAGTATTTAAATCACTTCTTGAAATTTAACAAACTATAGAAAATCTTTTATCGGAATTCGTTGGATGTAGAATATAGAATCTTTTCTTGGTGGTAATGTCTTGGATGTCTATTAAATGAAACGTGTAATTGAGCTGTAGATATTTTTGCGTTAAGATTTATATACTTGCATTAAAAGTATTTGTTATGTAAAGCTTCAGACATTGTACTTTTGGTAAGCCAACTTTTTTATTTTATAAGCAATTGTGTGAAATTAATTTAAGCTTAGCTGAAGTATAGGAATATAATGTTGAACATATGTTGTTATTGTTTTCTTGATGTAGTGATGATATTTATTATTTTTTCCCACGTTCTAGTGCTTTGAAGCAGATGAGTTAGAATTGCCTGATTGTACTAAAAGACTTGATATTGAGGTCGGAGGTTAATTTAAAGTGTTGTATTTTGAAAGAGACAGGGTTGTGGTTGGTGGCCGTTCTTTGATGGCCTGTGACTGTTGCAGAGACCAAGGCCGAGTATCAGGTGTGAGCTGCTGGGGGCTGCTGGAGGAGACGGACGAGGCTGACTGGGACTCGCGCCACGTCAGCTGGATCTCTAGAGACTGCAACGGCCGCTTCGTTCTCGTCGACTCGGCAGACTCCTGTTCCAGCTCCGATGATGGTGGCTTCCTCTCACGACCAGGTTTCAGGAACGTCGCTTCTTGGCGGCGTCCTCTCATTGGATACCCCAGTGACCTTTCCCTTGCCCTTCAGCCTGCTCACTGCAGCTCACCTGAGTCTTCAGTCTTCCCTGCCGCCACACCAATTTTGACCGGGCCATATTTCCAGGACATGAGTTCTGTGCGGCGCAGTGCGGAGCGATCACTGCGGTCGGTGCGTGAGCAGTACAGCCAGGAGTTGCCAACACTTACGGCCCTCCAGGAAGCGGAGCGAGGTCGAGGGCGCATTCGACCACGACACGCCCGCTCCGCTCCAGACTTGTGCGTAGAAACTTCACCGGAAAGTCGCTCATCCTCTTCAGGTTTCGGCTCCAAAAACACCTCTTCTCAGCCCGACCAACTGCGACTCTCCTACCGCTCCATCACCCTGCCGCCCCCTCCTCCCCTCTATCTCCCCACCTCGCCCACTCCGCCATCCGTCGATGACCAGTATGAGTTCGACGTTTTTCCCACGTCTCCCACTCCACCACCCCTTTCTCCACCTTTACGCCTTAAGTATGATAATATTGACGCTCGCGTTCAGGCTATGAAGGAGGAGTTCCACGCCTTTCGTGCTCGTCAGGCCCGCAGACTCCAGTCGCAGCTTGAGAGTGCGTGCTGACTTTTTCCCTCACAGACATTACTGTAATCTTTTCGCCTCCAGGCTGCAGTTTCCTTCCTAATGTCCATTGCACTCCTTTCTCGAGCCCTTTTTTTTAGTCTCCCATGAACCTTGTTCAGATTCTATAACGTGTATACTTTATTAATATCAGTAATATACAGATCATATGTGACTTACTACAGCGCTTTTGTATTACAGGATCTTTTACTATTTACCAGCTTGTAATATATTTATTTCTTTACAGGCACTTTAATAAGAATTATATGGATACTAAAACTCTTTAAAATTTACAAAAGAGCATTATCAATGAAAAGATAAATAAGAACTCAAGAAGGATTTGTAATTTATAAGTAAATCTTTCGAAAATTCTTAGTTGTCTTTTTAGAAATACAGTGGTCGAGAATCAATTATATTAGTATTAATATTAATCTCAATCTAATGCTACCAGGGTTGCAACCTGGTATTAATTTTACCTTAAATTGCACCAAATATTTAATTAGTTGCATCTGAAGTCAACTGCACTCTGTTTTGAAATGCAAGAACCCTTGTTTCTAGCTATCGGTGAGAAGTATTGGTGTTCAACTGTTCGATTCATTCTTGGATTAAACTACGGCATTTCCATCATTCAGTGCACATCTGTAATGCACTGGCAATTTTTTTTTTATTAATTTAATAGTTTCAGTTCAAACAGAACTTGTGAAATGCCTTTTAAAACCACAAAACCACTGTTACAATTGCTGACGGGTGAATTTTTTTTTTAAGTCCTTAGTTGCTTATAAATTATATTTTACTAAGGAAAAGATCTCTTTTTCTGTAATTCTTATCGATATTACGGTAAAATATTACTTGACTTTAAAAATAAAACCCTTTGGTAGTTAAAAAATTCGTTTAGAAACCAATAAACGTTTGAATATTTTCATTAAATATAATTGAAGTAGAGAAATCGATTTTTCTTATTTTTACATTAAAAAGAAATTGATTTCTTTTATTTTTTTTGTTCAAAGTTTTTAGTGGGATCAATTGAAAAATCTAGGCAAAACAAAATCTAACTGTTTTAAGAATTGCATGTCTCTAAGCAACGTTACAAGTTTCAAAAATCTAATAAAGTACATGATGAAATTAAATTTCCAGTTTAAATGTTATTTTCATTTCGTTTTTATTTGGATAATAAGTAATGGCCTTAGAGACATTATATGTACACAATAAATTATAATTAGATAATTATAAATATATGTCCACAAACCAATTGAAATATGTTCACAATATTTCAATTGATATAAGCCGTTTAAATTCATTTCAAATGTTCAGATAATTTCAATATATGAATTATTTTTTTTTAAGTATGTTTTAACATATTTTCCATAATGTTACTAACTTATTCACAGTTTTAGTTACAAGTTCAAACTTTGATAATATAGGGAAGAAGTAAACATTATTTATAGTATTATTTATTTTAAAAAAGATGATAATAAAGACATGCTTTTTAAGGGTATATATATTTTTATAGTAAATTTCGTTGCATAATTTGAAAAGTGAATTTTAAAAAAATGTAATTTGAGTCATACATGGGTTTTGAAAGAGAATTTGGATCAGCTCAAAGCAGATTATAGATATTAAAAATAAAATATAAAACTATAATATTATAATAGCATGATGATTTGAGATATAATTAATATAATACAAAAAAGTTTTGACTCTTAAGAGTCTTTTCCTTTTTGGAATGTATTTGATTTAGTTATTTTATGATTCAATGGTGATTACTTTAAGAAAAGCCTTGGTTATGGACACCAAGCTGTAAAATGATTCCAGTACAGATTGATATTCCTAATCTGATTTCTTGAGAATATTTTTATTATTCAAACGAACTTTCACTCGTCAATTATTGAACAAGAAGACTAAATATTGAATGGTTATTAACATTTGTAGTGTTTTATGAATACACAAAAGGAGTATTGAAGATTCACGCATATTACAATAATAAATATTACACGATTAAGTAATTTAGAGTGTGGTTTTTGTTAACATTAACTTACTCGAGTTGCGCGACTTTTCGGTCAGTCTCTAGTGTGTTTCTCAATGAAATTGGACTGGTGTGCAAATCTGAGTTACCTATTAGTGTAAAAAACAAAAAAAAATATATCGCTTTCAAAACACTGATTGATTTTAGTGGAAGACAAACTGTACGCTTTCTCCGTGACGTTGTTGTTTTTTGTACTAATGAGCAATAAGAGTTGAAAGTCGACTTGCAGACAAGCCGCGTGCGCAGGCGCGTGTAGATACTGGTTACACGTGTTTCGTTTTGAAATTCTAATACTCTTATAGAGTTTTTAATTATTGAAATAGTCTAATTATTGGTATGTAAGGACTTAGCGATTAAATGAATCTACAATGAAGCAAGTTTGAACGCTTTACCACTCTGATGTCTATTTGAGTCAGAGGTGCGCAAGTGATAACAAGTGTTTCTAGCTCCTAAGTAGGTCGTAGAAGAAGCGTGTTGCTGTGTTCTTGGCATGTTGCAGTTGGCAACCTTTTTTTTTTTTTCATTCTCATCACAAAACATCTCTTTCGTCACATACCTATTAAATAAAAAAATATATATATTATATATAGTTAAAAGTTTTTTGCTCAAAATCAAAAAACCATTTAGCCAACAAAAGAATGCCACGAAGCATGGACAACTGTTTTGTGTTGAGTCTCAAGTCGTTGGAGTTACTCCTAGTATTAGGTGTCTCAAGTCTCTGAAGTTACTCCTAGTATTAGGTGTCTCAAGTCGCTGAAGTTACTCCTAGTATTAGGTGTCTCAAGTCGCTGGAGTTACTCCTAGTATTAGGTGTCTCAAGTCGCTGGAGTTACTCCTAATATTAAGTGTCTCAAGTCGCTGAAGTTACTCCTAGTATTAGGTGTCTCAAGTCGCTGAAGTTACTCCTAGTGTTAGGTGTCTCAAGTCGCTGGAGTTACTCCTAGTATTAGGTGTCTCAAGTCGCTGAAGTTACTCCTAGTATTAGGTGTCTCAAGTCGCTGGAGTTACTCCTAGTATTAGGTGTCTAAGTCGGGTGGCTCGAGGGACTATCTCGACGACTCATGTCTAGCTATGGCTGGGTCCATATTTAAAAATACATTCTAAACATCTTAGCGGTCTTTAGACACTTTGTATAGTTTTTATTATATTCAGCAACTGTAATATAACATTACTCGTATTATTTATTGACTCATTCAACTTTTTAAGCATGATCAAAGTGCAATCGCCTTTTCAATTTTAGTTTTTAATTTCTTATTTTGAGTACAAATTAAATTTATTATAGAATGCTAGTTGTTTTTGTAAAAAATATGTAGTTTATATTTTTTTCTAGCGGTCTAGCCGTCGTTGGTTTCATTCTTGCCATTTTGTTCCTCTTGTTCTTTCTTTTTTCTTTTTTTTTTTTGTTAAAATCCCACAGTCCTACGCAATGGTTGCATCCATCATGCTGGTGGATTTGGACTGTTGATCTCAACGTATTGTTTAGTGGCCAACTTCAAATCGCAGGACCAAAAAAAAAAGGAAGTTTATTTCTTTGCACTTGCTTTCCAAAAACATTACCATTTACATATAATTTTTCTTTTTCATTTTTCAAAGAGTTCTATTACAATTTCATTACAATTTGATCGATTCCATATATGGATAACTAAATTTTTAATTATAGAATGTATATATACAGAAATGTTAGTACTTTTATAAAAAGTAATGGTTGTTCGAATTGTGATTACTTTTCGATTATTGATTTTTGTTTTGTCTGCTTCGTTTATAATGTAAATTTGATATATTTTTGTACTAAGCCCCTCAGTTTTCATAGGCACATGTCTTAACAGCAAGCAATAACACTTGATGTAAATTGGCCATTGTTCCTAATTACGATTGTTCTGTTGTTTATTTCTTGTGTTATAATTGTCTCCTTTCGACTGCATTCAAACTGTAAATATTAATTTAATATCTATAGATAATAGATAAAAATTTATTGTAATGAGTCATTTATTTTATGACAAAACATTAAGTTTGATGTTGTATATATTACTGAATGGAGTAATTTATGACACATTGACGGCCGTCAACCTACGTGTGATAAGAAGCACTGGATGCTGCACCCGAATCTCAGGTAAACCATCTTAAGATTCAACGTGCACAATCACACAGTTCAAAAAAATAGAGTTTCTTTTTTTTAAATATATATATATATTATAATACTAGAACGATTTTGATCTCTTCTGTTTCACAATACAGTATGTTGGCTTTTTGCCTGTGGCCTATTTCATGTTTTGAAGTTATTTATTTTATTTTTTTTTTTTTTTGTTATGAAGTTCAAAACTATGTCACTTTTTTTTTAGTTTTTCTGATACATAAAATTCATTAAAGAAAAAATAAAGTGAAATAAAATATGTGGTTTGTTTCGCCCTTTGCTTATTTTTTCATTGAATATGGGATAACTATTTATTTATTAAAAACAATATAGACCGTCAAATCTCGTATAATGCTGTTGTAGTTTTCTAAACGGTTTTAAGCATTACGAATCTTCGTAAGGAGTTGCTTTCGGAGATGGGTAACACCCGAAACCGGTCGGAAAACTCCAACAGCATTATACGAGGTATGACGGTTTATTCTGTTTTTAATATTATTCTTACTAACCTCAGTATACTAACAACATGCATGAATTTATTCATTAAAGTAAATATTTCCAGAGTCGTTATTGTTTTACTTCATTGGGAGTAAAATATAGGAAATTAAAAAAAAGGACATTAATTCTTGATCTTATATATACATTTAAAGACTTCATGCCAATTTCATTCTTGATTACCTTTTTAGAGAGTTTCTCTGGTGTCTTGCATGCTCTTCTGAGTGGCTCGGGAAATAAAAAAATCAACTGGCCCAAACTGTTTTATTTCATATTTTCTGGTCCTTCCTTTTAACAGAAGAGCATGCACAACACTAGAGAAATTCTCTAAAGAGATAACCAAGCATGAAATTGGCATGAAGTTTTTAAAAACATTTTTGGAAGAAGGATTGCTAACAACCTTCACTAATATATTTATATGTCTACTAATATGTTATACTCGTAAGTAGACATAGATTCATTACAAGTTCAAATTGAAGTGAAAATCAACATCTGAACCAGGAGTTCCATTGAAAATTTAATAAAATTTTCAATAAATAAATAAAAGTTGCTGTAACTTTTGGGTTCTCAATTATCAATGCTGAAAAATGATTCATTACTGTAAAGTATTACAGATTGCAAAGGAATAGATGTATTGGGGTTGTTTGCTTTTATAAATGGTGACATAATATTAAAAAAACTTAAAAATATTACAGAGCACATGGTCTCAAGACTGTATTTGTTTATAAGTACTTTTTTACGTTATTTTGAAACACACTGATGAATTAAATAAAAAATATTTTTTCGCGTTCAATGTTTAAGCATGACTTTTAATTTATTATGGAGAGAGGAGCAGAAAAAAAGGTGTTAAGACCATCACTTGAGAGCAAGTTAGATAAAGTTAAACTGCTCCACGATTTGAAGCTACTAAGAAGAGTGGCAGAAGGATAGAAGTTTTTAGAGGGTGTCATAAAGGGTTATGACACTAACCAGTAGACCATAACCCCCAAAGGGCCAACGAAGGAACCTGGCAGAAGAGTAACAGATTAAACAGAGTAGAGAGTAGGAATAACAGATGAGAGGTTTTTTTTTGTATATATATATATATAATATATATATATATATATATATATATATAACGTTTATTTCTGCATGCTTTATTTTACATACTACATTCATTAATGAAACATTGAGAGGGTGGCGGCAAGAGGTTGTGGGTAGTTGTTGTAATAAGCCAATGTCAGAATTAGTACTTTGATTAGAAGGAAAAGAAACAAAGAAAAAGATTTAATCACTCAACGTTTTTTTAACACTTAGTGTTCAAAGAGGTTATATTTTCCACAGTAAGTGATGTTGACTAATTAAGGAGTCAACGAACACTGAGTTTAAACAAATCAAATCAAACACAATGTGTGATTAATTCCCTGTTTGTATGGGAAAACTTAGTGTTTCTTTTCCTCTCTTATCATGAGTTTTATTGTAACCACACAACAACTGCTTACATAGTAAAATATGAAATACATAGTCAAAAAATGAAAGGGAGGTCATGGAAATTAGCATGGATAGCTATGGGTAAGTCTCTGCGCTGACCAACGGACGCCCTGTGATTGTTCATACGCAGGCTCAGCTTGGTTGAAGCCAAGCCAACGTAAAAAGCATCACATCGAGTACACTCCAAACGGTAAACGCAGTTGCAGGAAGTGCAAGATGTATCAGAAGGAACAGGATAGGAGTTGTTACTGAGCATATATATATATATATATATATATATATATATATATATACCATGATAAACGAAAAACGGTCCGGCAGGACAGATAACACTTAAAATAAACAGTGACACATAGACTGAAACATAACAAAAGACTCACTTTTCAATATTTCGACCGTAATGGCGGTAGAAATATTGAAAAGTGAGCTTTTGTTATGTTTCAGTCTATGTGTCACTGTTTATTTTAGGTATATATATATATATAAACAAAACAGTAATGAATTGTCGACCGTGGAACAGATTTGTAACATAAAAAGGATAAATCGGGAGTCCAGTCATCAATCCAATCAAACTCTCATTGCCTTGAGTTTGAGCATTGAGAGTTTGATTGTAAGTGGAAGAAACTGACCGCATCCCCATTTATCCTTTTTATGTTGCATATATGTATATATTCACATAAAATATTTATCTGATTCCTGATTTAAATATCTAAAGGTAGTAAACTGTAAGTAAAAAATATTAACTTTTATATGATTAATACAGCCTCCATAATCTTAGTTTGATTATAAAATAAACAATAAATTCTTCATAAATAAAGTTCGTACAGAAAAAGATAGGATTTGTTAATTCATTATAATTATATGATTTGCAATTCTACTTTTTATATTATATTAATGTAATTAATTTTTGTAATATAATTATATTATTTTTATTCAATTATATTATTTATAATTTAACGTATGTATATGTTAATATATTTATTATAAATATAATAAGTAATATATTTATAATTATAAATTGTTAAATAATTATAATTTATTGGACTACATGTTCGTAATAATGCAAATGAAAGTTTTGTGGAGTCCCACACAAGACTTTCTGGAACCAAACCTTTTATGGTGTAAATATATATTATTATTAGGATCGGTTGACATACAAGTAAACCTATGAGAACCAAACCTTTTATGGTGTAAACATATATTTTTATTAGGATAAGTTGACATACAAGTAAAACTATGAGAAGGAATGGCACGTTCAAGAAATATTAGGGTTGCAGTTTCCCATCTCTATGTTCAATGGGACCAGGGTAGCCCCATGTGTTGTGTATTCTGCTTAGGACTGATAGATCCTGGGTTCGAATCGTACGTTGACCTCATTTTTTTTTTTTTTTTTTTGTACGTGGAAGGTGAAAAAATCTGAGCATGTCGTTCCTTGGACAGGATATTAAGCTGTAGGTCTCGAGCTGTACGATATGTACTCGTTAAAGATACTCTACTCTAAATACATTTGACTTAGGTAAAATTTAGTACTCCTAATGTAGAATCAACCCAGTAATACGGATCACCCAGTACTAAAATGGGTGTTAAATGATAAATGAGCCATACTTTCCACCCCTAGAAGAACCCTAAAAGATGAAAGCCTATAAGTGTGGAAATTAGAAAATGATACTGAAATCTCAATGTTCTACCAATTAGTGACTCAGAACTGATACAATCACTGAATGATAGTCATCAAGATGTAAACACATTACAGAGTGCCTTGCATATTAATATTATTATAGTATTAATATGGGAACATAGGGACCTCATAGGATTATTGTTGTGATGCCTCTAAAAACACTTAGTTGGCGTTAAAAGTACTCTCTCCTGATTATCCATGTTTTAAATATCACATATCCCAACTTTTAAAATGTGTTTGAAATATGTCATTTGTGAAGGAACACTTAAATTACTTCAAATGTTTATTAACAATTTATATATCTTATTTTGTCTTCTAAAGTCTGCCAATGTATTGATGACAGTTGTTACAGTAGGCTCCCCCAGAGTGCGACACTAGTCGCAGGACCTTGAAGTTATAGTTCCATTTACCTTGTAAACGTCTCCTGTTTTTTTTTTCAGGTTCTGTTGTCTAATAAATATTTATGTTAATTCCTTCATAAATAATGAATGCCATTACAATTGTAATTTATATTTCTAGCTTTGTTTAATCTACCATCTATTTTCACATTGTTACATTCTCAAGAATGTGTATTTAGATTTCAAGTTTTGGTTGTTCATTTCCTTATCGTAGTTCCTGTTCCATTAACATGATCATAAAACATCTTGAGAAGTTTCCAGAATACTTTTGACCACTTACCTCTGGTAAATTCCATATAAATAATTGTTTCAAAACATTAAAGGCTTATTTGTTTGAAAAAAAAAATTTTCATACCGCTTGGCTTTAGTGAGCAAAAGGCAGAATATTTTCAATCATTGTTGAATGACTGAATTATTTATTACTGTCAAGGACTTCTAAATACATAATCAAATTATTATTATCATATGGTAGTGCTTGAATTAATTTTCTCTTTTCTCTAATAGATCCTTCAACAGTTTTGTTAACAAATCTATTACTGTCAAGGCTAGTTAACGGTATTCTTTAAATCCACTTAGAGTGACAGTAAAATTATTCGAACAAGTGTGAGTTATCTTAGATTTAGTATATAGCAAATTGTTTTTGTGCAAACAAGCTTAGTGTAGTTTATTTAGTGAACCACCTGAGTACCTGAGAGTAATTGAAAACTATTCTTGCTCATTGTGGTGTTAGTGTACAACCCTTCCTAAAAAAATTGCAAACTTTTTGTTGACAAAATACCATGTATGATAGGCTTTATTCTATTATTTCTTTTTTAAAAAAACAAGTAGCTGAAATGGTTTAGTGCTAAATGAAACTTCTTCCATGCTTCATTTGGAAGAAGTGGTAGTGAGTAGTTCAAAGATGGAGGCTATAAGAAGAAGAATATTGTGATGCTTTAAATAATGGTCAACATGAAGACTTAGATGATTACTGAACGTAGAAATTCGTAAAGCACTTCTAGACTGTAAAATAAGAATTCCACTCTAGTCCACTACTTGTGCAGTCAGTCACAATGTGGTATTCATATTATTAGAATAATAGAAAAGGCCTCAATAAAAAAAGTTGTTTAATTAACAAAACAACTAAATCTAAAAACCAACGGAGCTACATAAGATTTTCCAATCAGATATTTATTTCAAATACCAAGAGTTATTTGATTACATATTTGTACACATTGTAAGATATCGTTTTGAAAATATTAGGAAAATTATATTGTAACATGGAAGAACAATTTAAAAGTTGCTGTATTTTAGCTTCTTTTACATAAACATTGTTTAGTTTTTCCAAATATCTATCTTTTAACGTAAATATGGAATACATTGAAAAACATTTGATACTACAATAATTAAAGAAATATTAAAAAAAAACCTTGTTAACCTTCAAATATGAAGGAGATGGATGTTTGGAATGCTATTAAAGTTCTCGTGAAGTACTCTTTGACCTAGTTGTTTTCGTAGCGTGAGAAGACGGCGGTAGTTGGTGGGATTGTGCAGGACGATGAGTCACCCAGTCATGAATGGGTCCGGATTCCTCCCCCGCCGTCAGACCGCTTCGCGCGAAGCCTCCGTCACTGCCTCTCTGTGAATGAAGCAGCGTCACCAAGCTGTGACGCAACAACACAGACATATCACTCAGGGATTCGTGCCTAATCTTTTTACGGCCATCTTAAACACAATTGTAAACACAAAACAAGCTCACAGTCCTTCATTTGTCCTTGATTTTCAAACTTCAAAAGAGATCGTATTCAACATACCTCAAAGCTCATGTGTATTTAAACTTTTCCAATTCTTTTGTTTTCTGTTAATCGAAATAGGTTGCTCAAAAGTTACCCATATTTTATTTTCATAAGGAAGAAAGTCCAAGTCAAAAAATATTTGACTACCAGGACAAATAAACAGGCTACAAAAACTAAAATGACAATTAACAATTAGTAATCACAGAATAAGATATAGATGAAGCACTACTCAGTGTGACCCGCCTCTGGCCTAATGAAGGATTTTCTCCTGCAGAGAATATGATAAACAGTGTTAACAGACAAACACTCGATAGGAGAAAGATTACTAACGAATGTAAATCTCTGGTGGTTTTAATATTATTTGTTATGTCACCCTTCCTACAGCCAGCCACTGATGACAGCTTACAATCTATCACCTTACAGAGCTGATCAGAGAGCACTAGAACGATTCCGCCCCTATGACGTTGGCAGACGGCTTAAAAGCACGTCAGCAAAACTCAAACTGCACGAGAGTTAATCCTTCATACAGAACAATAACTGACCTTGATCTGAGTCACGATTGGTATTAGCAGTACTACCTGGAATTACGCAAATAACTGCACCACTTCATTGATATAGTGGAGCACTTAGTCTTAAGATGATAATAGATGATTAATAGAGCTTAATTCGAGCTTTTGACAGGATATGGCACGCTAGAAGCTCGAGAATCCTTCTACATCCATACTTCTATACATTTTTTCTTAGATATTTCTGACATTTTTCAAATAAAATAGGAATATTTTCAAGTTTTAAATGGGAAAAATTTTCTTAAATATTTAATGTAGAAGGAGGTCAGGTAAACTATATAAGAAATCCACTGGATATTGGAAGAAAAGCCATGTTCTTCTGTAAAAGATTATTTCGTAACAAGAAATCTACATTTTCGCTTTTCAAAAATGTTGTTATTGCTGTAGTTATACTAATGATACATGCATCAGTGGTTGTGTTATCAAAAATAAGCGTATATATTGATAAGTGGATCAATCACTATCTGTACTACCTCCAGGAATGAAAGACTAATAAACATCTTCATTTAGACATTTTTATTACACTTAAATGAACATTAATTATTGTATACCCTAGAACTATGATATTATGTTTAATTATAGTAAAGTTGAATGTAGGGCACTCCAGATTTTTAGAACTGTTTTTCACAATTTCCCTTTAATGTTTGGTAATGTTATCGCTTATTTTTATCGTTTTATTAAAAAATATTGTCTTCATGTTTAAACCATTGAATAAACATTAAGAAAAATCATATTTACTCCCTTTTAATTCTTCATCAACTTGGCCTAAGAACAATATATATGTATGGATCTATTTTGAGTAGAGCAATAAAATCTAAGAAAGGGAACATGATATCATTATAGAGATGTGTTTAATATTATTATAGTTGTGTCCTTGAAGATGGGAAGCGTTGAATAATACAGTGAACCTTGAGATACATTGCCCTAACATACGATTATTTGAGATACGACACGAAATATCGCCATTTTTCTCCGATATACGGAAAAATTTGAGATACATTAAGCCAGATTGTGTTAGAGCGAAATTTGAAGGTTTGAACCTGTTGAGGAAGATTGTGTCTATCGGTCGCTCCATGGGCTTAGAGGTAGACGATCAGATTTCGAACTCATTGAGAGCACACTAAGAATCACGACGGAGGAGCTAAAGGATTGCATAAGATTTCCATTCGGATAATGCGGAACTACAGTAAGGATGAAGGAACATTACGTGAAATTCGTGATATCCTTGGCAAGTGGCAGGAATGTCTGATTTCGTAGAAAAAGACACCCAGAGATATACGTTCACATTTTTTCGTAACATTTTAAAAAAGAGGTAGAAACAAACCCTCTTGACGTTACTTTTCGAAGGCTCACGTAGTGAATGGGAAAAGGCCAAACATGAAAGTGATGATTAGCCTAAGTGATGATTAAAAAAATATAGAAATTATTATCTTTACCCTTTTTTTAAAAAAAAATCTCCTTAATTTTAGATACATCAAATCAAAAAAAAATTGAAAAAAAATTTAAATAAAAATTTAAAACTCCTTTTTTTATTGATTTTATTAACATTTATCATAATCAATATTATTTTACAATGTTGTTATTATTTATTTGTAAAAAGTTATGCAATTTAACTTTTTTTTTTAGGAAATCGCTGGAAATTAATACATATTACATTGTTTTAAAGGGAAAAATTGTTTGAGATAAATTTTTTGACATACACGATGGGAAGCGTTAAATGTAAAGGTTACTGTAAAGCATTGCACATCAGTAAGACATTATCAAACGATATGAATGAACATATACTCTCTTCTATATAACTAAAAATATCAATGATAGAACATAATTACTGCCATTCATTAGGTAAAACAAGATCGTTACTAAACATGTGTAAATGCATTCTGAATAACTTCCCTACAAATATGTCACAAGTAAATATGTCTATCAAATACAAAAATTAAAAATATCTTGTAAGGTATGAAAAAACAATCTAAAACTGATATAGTGAGATAATACTTAAAAGAAAGGACGAAAGGCTTGAAAATGGAATTCTAAAATAAAAAAAAAAGGAACAACACTCAATTAGTATTCGAATCAGGCCTTAGCCGAGTTATAAAGAGGGTTCTTATACCTGAACTTACTGCTCTGGAATTTATGATTAGCATTCAGCCTTAACGATCACAAAAAAAAAAAACTTTTTAATTACTACTATATTGACTGAACAAAATGATACATGAAAATCATTTACTTAAGGAAACTTAAACAGAAGATATATTTTATTTAATCTATGACAAGTTTCATAGGATATTTTTTTTATATATTTCTATTAAACTTCTCATGTGACCTTTTATAATGATAAACTACCATTATAAATATTAATCATGTTATTATTTTTACTAAGAAATGTCAAAACTACCGTAAACAATTTTTGTAAAATGAAAAAAAAATATTTTTGTTTTTTCAACGAATATTTCAATTTTTACGTATTCATGATAAAATATTGTGCATATATATTATCACAGAGAGAAAAACAGAGAAGAAAAGAAAAACTGCTATGATATTCAAGTCATCAGTAGGGTCAAGTGAGTCACGAGGAAGACAAACTGAAAACTGAAGTCTCCTTCTCAAAAGTATTCTTTTAGAATCCGTGTTCCCACAGAGAGAGGAGGGACAGAAAACAAAATAAATAATAAAAAAGTAGAAACATGAAGAGTTGTCTTAATAATGGTTTCATTCAACAAATGCTATGTTTTAAGTAACTCCATTATTTAATGCAATAAGAATTAGACAGGATCATCATTTGTGTTAACTTAATTCAAAATTTATATGAATATTACTTCTGGATATGGTTCTAATAATTAAATTTAAGAAAAATCTTAAACTTAAATCTTAAGTTGGTTAACTGGTATTATAGAATACACATGAAATACTATCGTAAAATAAATACAAAAAAGACACCATTCAATTTAATAAAAAATTTCTTATTTTGGTGGCCCAGTAAATTTACTTAAATCATTTGACATAATAATCTCTAAATTAAAGAAGGCTATTAGAGAGAAAGATAACTCTTACTCATAAGTCACAGTAGGATACAAATGTTAACTTTTATACTCTCGATCTATTAATAGCCACTTGGATATATGATGATGAACAAAGGTCTATTGACTATTTAAATAATATAAATGTGTTATATGACTAACTACACTTGACTATTATAACAACAATTATTTTAATGGGTTGATAAATTTTCCAGAATTTGATCATAAAGGCAAGGAAAGATAGCAATAAGTCATAAATGATGGGTTATTACTTACAAAGTTTTTATAAGTTCATTGGCAGGGAGCCAATGTTAAATTAAATTGTAAACATTGAAACATTCATTATTATTAATTTGGTAGCAAATTTAATTATAATTTAAATTTAAATTTAAAAAATTATTTCTTTAAAGAAATAACTAAACAAATTAATTTTTATACAAAAATAATTTTTACTTTAAAAAAGCTGTTAATAATACATAACTGTCTGTGGCCATTGTTCTGCCATTACATGTTACGCGTTCGGGAGTGCCTTTAATAATTTAGAAGTTTATTCATTGAACTTGATATTTCATACAATGATAACTTCAAATAGTAAGTAAGATTTTCGTCTCAATTTATTTCTGCGGTATAATATCTACTTATACTGTTTAGTATTAATGTTATACGTCAATAGTTAGTTAATTACTTAAGAATTACTTTCAATGAATATGGCGGCTTAAACTGAATATGGTGGATTGAACTCGATGTTTCTAACAATTTAAAATGCTTATTAATAGATTATTTATGCAGTATAGTTATGTACTTTATTAACTGACACATTTGTCACTGAATATTTTACACACAAATTAGAACTATTTTAGTTAGTAATATTTTGTGAATTAAAATATTTACTTAATTACTTCGAAATTGTTTATTTAATTGATTGATTTTATACAATTACTGTAACTTCAGACAAATGAAGAAATAATATTTCTATTTAACTTATGAAAACTATTAGGAAAGTTATACTACTTACAATTTAGTAGCATTAATTAAACAAAATATTTGTGATATATTTCCTGTTAAAGATTTACATATTTATACTTCATAAATAATAAAGTATTAATCACATTGTATATGGCATACAGAAAGCATACTATGAATATTTTATTATGATATCCTGAAATTGGTATTAATATTAAAAATTGATTTCACTTTCCTATTTAGGAAAGTGAACATAACTAAGTTATTGTTAAGTAGTGAATTTTGTACAGCAAATATAATTATGTATAAAATAAACTATCTAATATAAACATTTCATATTTGTAATGGATATTAATACGATTAATAATGTACAATATTGTTTTGACAATGTAACATTAATTAGGTTTTTACAATTTAATATTGACCTTGTTGGAATTTCTTCTAGTTATTGATTAATTTATTACATTTATTTACTATGTGTTTATTTTTAAAATAAATATTTTGAACCTATCCAGGTAAATTGCTGCAATTTATGCTTTAAATCTTCATAATTATTAATTATGGTATATAAATTTTACTTATACAGATAAAGACAAGTTTAATAATGTCTATTCCAGATTTTTTTCAACATTTTTTAATTATTGATTACATTTTCATCACAACTAGTAAAATACTTCCAGCCACATTAGAATAAATTAAATGAAATGTGAATTGTTATTCTTGTTCAAAGAATGCAGGTCCCTTGCATTACAACTTCTTTTGAAGATTAAAAGACCTCCAATCAAGAATTACGAATATTTATCCAACATTTATGACTATTTATTACATTCTGTTTATTATTTGAATAATGAAGACTGCCACATTCCAATAATCACTTCATTAAGTTCACTAATTATGAGTTTGATAATATATATACTTACAGTTATGTTGAATGTAGACAACTTCAGTCTTTTTATGTTGTGTACAAATTGTATTTTGTACAATATTTTTGCTTACAGTCAGTTCTTCATTTAGTGAAGTTATATTTCTAATATAAACTTTTGTTAGTTGTCAAAAATAATCTAAATTTGTATACTTATTAATTATATTAACGATTAATAGGATTGCATACTGTTCCTTCATGGAAGTCAGTCCAATGTATCATGCAATCGTTTTTCATTTTAAAATTTTACAAGTTTAATTTTTTTAATAAATTAAATAATACCTAACATTTCTTTTTAATTTTGTTTCGAACGCTGGCTTGATTCACTGATATTGTTTTTATATTAAATAAAGATTAGTATCAATAATTCTAAGAATGTGATTCTGAAATATAATTACAGAAAGAAGTTATTATTTGACTTTAACTGTCTTTCTAGTATCAAAAACGAAATTTGTTTTCTATTGAACTTAATATTGTGATGATGCTATGTACAAAATGGCATTTGTTTATTGTCTACGAAAGAATAGAAAACAATGGTCACTGTTTGGCATAAATTACCAACACAACACCTTTATCAGGGTTCGACACTAACAGAAATAAACTGTTCTCCTAATGAGGAATTATTTATAACAAGAATTTCATAATTTTGCGTTGACTTGTAGGAATCATTCTGAACAGTATATTCAATCATCAAAGCAATGTCTGAAATGGCTTTCCAGCACATAAAGACATTTAAACCCATCAAACTTTAAAAATAATTTTGTTTCATTATCACTACATTTTCCTTATGTGAAGTATAATACTGTTGCCTGAACCCATTGTTAAATCATTTATTAATAACTTATTTCGGGAGGTAATTTAAAAAAAATTATATTTTAAATTTAAATTATAAATATTATTCTCAGTCCTTTATTGTTCGAAACTATAAAATTTGTCACTGAACAGGTTAAGAAAAGCAGTCATGGTGGGGATGGTAACCCTAGACCTGTGTAATGTGAACTTTTGGACTCTGAAGCTTGCATGCCTGTGCCAGTTGTGAAATTTCTTTTCATCGAAGAAATATGGCGGAAACTACACTGTGGTGTTATACCAAGGTAATTTCCTCTTCATTCTTGGTTAATGTCATTTGATGTTTTATCTCAATACTATTCTTTGTCTTGATGCATATAAATAAGTTTTATGATATCATAATCTACCATATACAACAAAAAGCAAACACACAGCCCGCCCTTGCCGTTTTATAACGAGTCCCTTTTATTCATCCCTATCTCGTAATATTGAAATTGTTGAGGGAAACTTACAAATTGAATCAATTCAGATCCAACGTGATTCTTTGCTGAAATAAAAACATATGGAAGTTGGAATTCTAGTACTTTATATTTATATTCATCTCTAGATAGATTTCTTAAAATGTTATCGTTTGTTCTGCTTATACTGTTTATGTCCGGAAGCACTTACTTATGTGAGAAACTGTTTTCTGACATAATAACTGTTAATGAAAATCAACAAAAATTCAGAGAAGTCAAGATTAATTGATTAACATATATCATTAATTTTAAAAATGACACCAGTTCAAGATACCCTATCAAGTGATGACTTGCTTTGCAGTAAACGACAACAAATACCTTCTGAGAAGTGATACTTACACCACAAACACATATCCTTCTCATATGGATTGCTCATATGGATTCTCATATTGACTATCTTGCTATCTACCACACATATCTTACACTCATAACATATAAACCTCGTCAACATATCCATCTCGTATTCACTATCTCATTCTATGCATATCTTGCACACATAACATACTCACTACAACTACATATCAATCTCGTATTCACTATCTCACACCACATACATCTTACTCACGATATCCACCTATCCATGTCATATTCACTATCTCCCCCATCAAACATCATGCACACATAAATTACACAAAATATTCCCATATCTATATCATATTTACAATCTCACACCGCACACATAACACACACACCACATCCATATATCCATCTCATATTCAGTATCTCACACATGACATATAATTCATACATAACATACTCACTACAACTACATATCCATCTCGTATTCACTATCTCACACCACATTCATCATGCATTCGTAACACACACATCACATCCATATATCCATCTCATATTCAGTATCTCAAACCACACACATTATGCACACACAGAACACAACCACTCATCACATACAGCACACACTCACTATCAACCTTGCGCATTAACATGGGAATGATAATATTACTTTATAATTGTTTATGCTAATATATAAGGTATTTCTTTTTTGATTAAGTCAGTCTTACAGGTTATTCATTTGCATTTAATTATCTTATTATAATACTATTTTGATAAAATTATGTAGTTTTACTTTCATAATATGAAAGAAATCATCACAGTGATTTTTTTCTTCAAATCTGTTTACGTTTGCGTTATTAAAATTGTGTATGGAGTAATAGTGAATAGTTAGTTTTGTATTGAGGTAGAGTTTGAATATTAAGTATGTTTATTTTAAATCATAACTGAACATTTCAATTATCTCTCATGTCATATACTTATTCATTGATTAGTATTATAATTTCTATAAATATTCTTCCCAATTCATAATATATCTTTTGTACTATTAATTAATTATTCATAATTTATCACTTAATTATTGTAACCATGATTAAGCTAATCAAGTTATTTGCATACTTCATTTGAATGTAGGTTTCATTGTGTATTTCATCATATAAAGAATAGAAGTAAATTGATAAAGTAATGCAAATAAGAAAAGAAATTTAAAGCGAACGCTCTGTAGGTTTTATGAATGACTCAGGAGAGGAGCTTTAATATGAGTTTAGTTGTTTTGAAGAAGTATCCGACGAGAGGTAAACTTTTTTTCCCCTGTGGTTCTAAAATTATTTTTGTGACAATGGTGTTGTCCATTTTTTCTATAGTAGGGTTAGTTTAGGTTGAAGTGGTAGTCCTATAAGGGAACATACATAGACCAAACATTGGCCTTTTGTGGTACCACATAATGAAGATTAATTCTAAAGTGGGAGTCCTAAACTTTGCCTAACATAAGTGCATTAGAGTAGAGATCTTTAAAGAGTACTTGACATCGTATAGATTTGGGATGGACAGCTTAACGTCCATCACCAAGGAATGGACTTGTTCTGATTTATTTACTGACCGTGTGAATATTTCGAAGGCCAAAGTGGGTATTGAACTCCCGGACCTACCAGTCCAGAGACGAGTATATTACTACTGTCCTAACCTGGCTCCCTTCTGTAGTAATACGTGCTCCGGTATATGTTAGCATATTCATCTAACAAAACAAACTTCCTGGTACACTTTAAACATTGACAACCATACTGTAACGAGGTGCTGTAAAACAGACACCGAAAAGGGGCCAACTGAGTTTGGGGACACAAAACTAAGGATACCAATACAGTTGACATTTTGCATGCTTTTTTTTACACTTTACATCAATGAACAGCTATGTCACTGGCTGTGTTTCATTATCCTAGCTCTCGTTCATATGAGATAGATCAACAACCACAAGAACTTCAAAAAATATCAGATGATGTTTATACTTCCGCTCCTCTCTTGAACAAGATAGATTAACAGATATATCTGTTATACCATTAAAAGAGATGTTGCCAATAGATAAAATTATTAGGATATAATTAGTTTGTTTGCAAATGTAAAACAGGATAATAATTAAATATATGCTGAACTGATTTATGTTTTAATTATATTATTTTAACGTGTACCTATATTGAATATTTTTTAATGTTGTTATTGTATATGAATATATATTCTTTTATTTAAATTATCCACACAACAAAATACTTTGATAAATACGATTAATAAAATTTCATTGTTACTTTATTTTTTATATTGCCACATATATTAATTTTTTTTGGGATTAAAATTAGGATGTGATGTCATGTGAAAGTAATTGAGTTATTTGATTATAGCTAGTCACAACATGACTGACTACATTATTTTACATCACTATTGTGTTAGTATTAACATGTGTATACTGTTGCAGGTACAGACGAAAGGATACCTGTACACAGGTTAGTGAGCATGTTTGTGTTTATTGCATTTAATCATTGTAAGTTTATGTGTTTAGCTTACTTATCACACTTAGTATAGGACCCAGCGTTGTTCGGGTTTCGATAAGGTTGTTTACGGCAGGGAATGTTTATATTGATAAGCGTGGAAGGGGATTGGTAATCGAGCAGACATCCCAACCTCACACATTGTTCTAAACTCTCCCACTTGCACTTCTCTTTCCAGACCGATCGTGATCTGTTAGGGCTCTAGAACATTGCTTCTCAAAGGGTGTATATAATATTTCTAGGGTCCTTGAGTGATTCAGAATAATATATCTAGACACAAAAAACGAGACATCACACCTCATCTTACGCATTACATCTCCTTTTATAAACTTATCGTTATCATGAGTGATAAGTAACAGCATACCTGTCAAACATACCTTTAGCCCCAAGCAATGAAGAAGACGCCGAGGCTCATCAAGTTCATCTTCTCTAAGCACAACAATAAATAAACTGAAGGTGAGTTTCATGTTTTATATTTTTAAGCCTTACTTTTTTCGTATGGTAATAAAATTTTCCTATGATTCGTATACAGTGTGCCTTCAACTATTTGTAAACTTCAGAGCTCTTCGACTTCAAGCAGTTTTGGAACCACTACCCTAGAACATGAGAAAGACCACAAACATGAATCGCTATTGAAATCACCAAATACAAAGTGTGTATCCTGAATGGAGAGATTAGTAATGAAACCTTCATCATCGGGAGTCAGACTTCGTTGAGGTATTTCAAGCCTCCTGCTTCATGTATCCGAGATGCTTCACGAAGGTACAAAAGGTGTTTCAATATCAAATATTATAACTTAAGTCTACTGCGTAATTTAATATGTGAAGGGTAAAATATCGTATAAAATACGAACATTTTTATTTCACTACTGTTTAAATTAATTTATAGTAATTGAAAGGAATATGTGTTTTATGATATTTAAATTGACGCAACCATTGCTGTTGTACTCCTTCATGTAACATATATGGTTTGAGGAGCAGAATAGCTTTTGAGGTTAATGAGGAAGAATGACTGCATTCATGTTTTAATTGTACTGTGTGAGGTTACTTACAGGTATTGAATAAAACAGGTCTTTTATGGTTATTAGGTCGAAAGGTACACACATAATTTTGTCAACTCTCCTATTATTAAATTATATGATTTGATGTACAAACCCTTTTAAGGTGAAACAAGAGATGTTAGTGTATTTTATTATGCGTTTGAGTTGTACTTGTTGAATACAATATAGTTTTATTATCATTAAGTTGATATTTACAAAATTATTTTTACATTTGTCTCTCATATAACATATGTTTTGGTATATAAACGCCTTTCAGAAGTATAAAAAGATGTGGTTACATTCTTATTTTAATTTTATTATGTATATTTAGCTACATTTTTGAATAGGTATGTGTTTTTTATCTTTAAATTTAGGATTACATAACTATTTCTATTTTATTCCTACACACATCGCATAAGTTTTTGAGTAGAAACACTTTTCACGACTATCAAAAGGTTTGATTCCATTCTTATATTAATTTACTGTGTACATTAAGTTATAGTTGTTGAATAGGTGTTTGTTTTTCTATCCTAAAGTCTAGATTTATTTAACTCTATCTATTTTAGTCTTTCTTCAACTTATATGTTTTGATGATAGAAACTATTTTGAGGTGAGTAAAAAGGTCTGATTATATTCTTATTTTAATTTTACTGTGTATTTTTAGTTATAGCTGTTGATGAAGTATGTGTTTTATTATCTTTAAGTCTATCTTTATATAACTACCTCTATTTCAGGCTCTCATATAAACTTATATGTTTTGGGGGAAAAACAATTTTGAGGTATATTTTGAGGTGTGATTACATATTTAAGTTTACCGTGTATATTAATTTATAGTTATTGAATAGGTGTGAGTTTTACTTTCTTTATGTTTAAAATTCCACTGTTATTTCAATTTTGTCTTTCATATAAGGTATATATTTTGGGGTATCAAAAGGTTTGATTGCAATCTTATTTTAAACATACTGTATATTTTAAGTTATATTTGTTGAATAGATAAGCGCTTTTCTATAGTTAAGTCTAGATTTATATAACTGTTTTAATGTTAGTCTCTTCTATAACTTATATGTTTTAGGGATAATAACGCTTTTCAAGTTCATCAAACTGTATGATTGCATTCTTATTTCAATTTTTACTTTGTACATTAAGTTATAATTCGCTGAATAGGTATGTGTATGTTTTATTATCTTTAAGTTTAAATTTAGAGAATTATTTCTCTTTCAACTTCTCATGTGACTTAGGGTATATCTTTGAGGTAGAAATGCTTTTCAGGTTTATCAAAAGGTATGATTGCAATCTTATTTTAATTTTCAATGTACATTAAACTATAGTTGTTAAATATATATGTGTTATATTATCTTTTAATTTAGAATTACATAGCAATTTCTATTTTAATATTTTATATGAGGTATTTGTTGTGGGGTATAAAAAGGTGTTATAACATGGTTATATTAAGATATGTATTATTATGTTATAGTTGTTGAATAGGTATATGTTTCTTTATCTTTAAGTTTTATTTACAGAACTATTTCTATTTTGTCTCTTATAGAACTTGTATGTTTTGGGACAGAAAAAATTTTCAGGTATATCAAAACGTATAATAATATTATTTTAATTTTACTAAATATATTAAACTACAGCTGTTGAATAGGTATGTGTTTTATTATCTTTTAATTATAGAGTTACACATAGTTTCTGTTTTAGTCTTTCATATGAGGTATATTTTTTAGGGTATTAAAAGGTATGATTACTTCTTTATTTTATGTATACTGTATATTTTAAGTTATATTTATTGAATGGCTTTGTGTTTTTCTATCGTTAAGTCTACATTTACATAACTGTTTTAATTATACTATTTCATATAACTGATATGTATTGGGGTAGAAACGCATTTGAGGTTCATCAAAAGGTATTATTTCATTCTTATTTTAACTTGACTGTGTACATCAAGTTATGGTTTGTGAGTAGGTATGTGTTTTATTTTCTTCAAGTTTATATTTATAGAACTATTTCTATTTTTGTCTCTTATATGACTTATATTTTGGTTTAATATTTGGAGGTGTTGTAATAGATAAATTCTTTACACAGATGTTAATTTAAATTGAAGTTATGTAGTTAGATCTGCATTCATTGATTTATCTCAGATTTATACTGTATAATAGCGTGGAACGTCTATATGATATAGCTATATTAGTTATAAAGTAGTGCATCTTAATTAATATATAATGTTTAAGTTTACATGTCAAAAGCAATTTCTCATATATCTTTAATATAATAACGTTGCACAATAGTCATATAACTTATATGTTTTGGGGTTGAAATGATTTTCAGGTGTACTAAAAGGTATTATTACATTTTTATTTTAATTCTAATATATTCTAATATTTTGCGCTATATTAATTAAATAGACATGTTAATATTTATTATTTTTAAGTTTAGTGTTACACACAATTTCTCATATAACCTTAATGTACTAACGTTGCATAATAGTCTCATATAACTTTAATGCTTTGTTGTAGAAAGAATTTTCAGGTGTACTAAAAGGTATGATTGCATTCATATTTTAATTTTACTGTGTACATTGTTATAGTTTGCTGAATAGGTATGTGTTTTATTATCTTTAAGTTTAGATTTATAAAACTGTTTCTATTTTCGTCTCTTATACAACTCCTTAACTTATTAGTAGTTACTGTAACATGTAAGTCGGTTATATTGCAGTAAATAAGTGTAGATCGGGGGGTCAGGGGGGGCCTGGGGCTTGGGTGGCTACCAGGCGGGTCCGCAGGTGGTGGATAGCGGAATGCCCTGTACTATCAGGTAACCCCGAATAGCCAATAAGGGGTCCCGAACCAACCCCTCCAGCCTCGTTTTAATGGCATATAAGTTAAAATATCAGTTTTAAATATACGGGCTTTTAATAGTATGTATCTTTAATAGTATGCACCTGCCTTTTTCATTTAAATTTCCTGTAGTATTTAATTTTGCTTTAGATGTCGTATTCATCTGAAGCTGAAAGTGTCACAGCCTTCGAAGGATGTCATAATCATATCGTCTAACTATAATTTTTTTAGGTATATGTTTACACTAGGTATTTTTACATTTTTAGGTACGCTTTACTTTTATTTTAAAATACAAAATATAAAATGCAAAAATGTACAACGCCCTTCAGCATTCCTGGACCTCTATCTTAAAACGATTAAGAAAAAAGATCATGCATTATTATGATATATATAATGATATGAATGTGGTATATTCGTCTTTAAC
The DNA here is from genome assembly GCA_026182355.1 of Hermatobates lingyangjiaoensis. Lineage (NCBI taxonomy): Eukaryota > Metazoa > Arthropoda > Insecta > Hemiptera > Hermatobatidae > Hermatobates > Hermatobates lingyangjiaoensis. The sequence continues at coordinate 27,064 of JAPFBL010000319.1, read as the reverse complement.
AAATATGCTTCACAAATATATTTTTGATAATTAAAATTTAATAACTACAAACGAGTATGTACATATGATGCACATATCTTGTATAAGATGGCAATATTTCAGCTACAAAGAAATACTCGTTTGGAGAATTCCCTACTGACAAGACTCTATCGTACAATCTCCCTGCCATGTCTTGGGAGGTAACTCTGGAAATAACCCGAGCATTCTTTAAATCGGAGTTTTTCAATGTTTCATGCTCAAGGGACATTTGTCAAACAAAGAGTGATGAGTTTAGTCTGTCTTATTCGCAAGAATTTGAAATATAATCTATGTAGGAGTAGTAGTTTTAGGGATATTCAAAAATTAAAAATTGCTAGGTAAATAGTTTACTTTTTATTCATACAACAGATCTGCATAAACAGTTACTTTTATTCATGGTATTGATCAAAACTTTTAAGATTCTACATTTAGTAGCCAGTATGTCAGGGGATATGTGTTCAAGTCTTACGGAAACCTAGCTGCAGTCAGAAACTTGGGAATGAAGATTTATTCCCGTCCAGGTCGCAATCTCTCTTACCAACTAATTAAGAAAATTCAAGTTTGGTTTTGTTTCCGCTTAACCTTCTGAGTGTTGATATAAGAAAAGTGGGTAAATGTATACAGAGATAGCCACTTTCACAGCAGTTTGTTTAGTTCATTAGGGATTGAGGGTCTGCTCATTTGAACTGATGAGAATGGTTCTGAGTCCTATAAAATATTGTTGATCATCAAGGGTTGGATGAGACTTCTGTTAGAGATGCAGGTGCTGAACGTCAATAGATATTTTACTTAATTTAAAATAGTATATACTTGCATTTTGTACCACTAACAGTTATGTTTTGGTTTATTTTTAGGCATCGCTTACTCTCTTCAGCGCCGGCCTTGACATAATGGATGGACCGAACAAGACAGTTTTGGAGAACTCTTCAAGAAACTTTGACAAAACTGTATTCCACACCTTTACCCTACCGTAACTGCAATCAGTGTAAGTTGTCAATTTTGTCTTATGTATTTTATATTCAGGCTATTCGATATTTATATTTTCTGTTGTTTTAGTTCGTTTAAAAATTTGAATGTTAGTTTTGCCTTGAGAATTGCTGGACCAGTGTTTTAAAACGTTGGAAGTTTTCTAAACCCTGTAAAATTTCAGTCCACATATTTTTAACAGGAAACTCCTTTACCTACCGTATAACCAATAAAACCATTACAAAGATCCCAAAGTGCCCTTTATTCATAAATTATTTCATAACGGGTTGCTCTCATCCATATTCATTTGACCAGTCAAAGTTCTTAAACCCTCAAATGTGATAAAAAACAGAAAGACCTCATGGGACTTCCTCTTACGATAATTAATGAACTATGCAGAAACCATGTTATAAAGTGTTGTCAGTAAATGACCACTTAATTATCTTTCAGTTTATTCCAAACATATCTGTAAATTCCAACTGACTACTTGAGGTCTCAGATGGTAATTTATCACTTAATCACTGAGGTACCAAATTTTGCATATTAAATATACATAAATTCGAATGTTGAAAATGAAAATATTACACTAAATAAAACAGTAATTTCGTTGTACCTGTAGTGTTATATCTGATTGTGATATTACGAAGATTACATATCTGCTGTATAATCTACAAAATAGTGCTAGTCACATTGCAGCAAAATAAGTAAAGTACACTCAACTTTACATATTTCGCTTTTTACTTTACTATAAGTAAAGTATAGTGATCGTGAAAAAATTCGATCTCGAGATTTTGACAGAATTACTTGTTTTGATGTCCCAGAAGTCGTTTTATGAAGTTTTTACGATGATGCATGTGTTGTGTGTGTGTGTGTGTGTGTGTGTGTGTGTGTGTGTGTGTGTGTGTTTTATCTCACAAAATATTCTAATCAATCTATATATTGACATCTTGAACAGAACTTAATATCAGATGACATTTTTTTTTTCGTTTATGAATCATATTATTTTTGAAAAATATTGAAGTGTGAGTGTGAGGTATGGATTCTTTCCTCAAGAAAGAGGAGTTATATTTGTTGACAAATATCCAGTTTTTTCACTATTCTAGTCTAATATTTCATATATATTATTTTTTAAAATTTCAGTATTCCAGCTAAAAAAGTTTTAAATTATACTTAATAGCCGGTTTTGACTTTGATTTGAGTATGTAAAACTGGCTAATTAGTAATATATTTTGTCTCAATATACATTCACAGCAACCTTATAACAGAGTACAGCACACAGGAAAAAGATAACGCTCACTCAGAGTGAATTCGTATATATTATTTTTGACAAAGGGAGAGAAAAGTGGTCCCTATTAAACACTAGGAAGCCATAAAATTTTTATTATAATAATTCTATAAAATACCAAAAATACAAAGAATAATTTAAAATTGAAAACATTCTTTGAAGAAAAATAAATGTAATTATACTACAGCTTAAATTAAAAATTGTCTGAAAACGACCTTTTTTGTTAGATGTTTCTAACATTTTTCAGACAAAATAGGAATATTTTGAAGTTTTCAATAGGAAATTTGTATTAAATATTCAATGTAGAAGGAAGTCAGGTAAACTATGTAAGAGATCCCTGGCTATATGAATACAAGTCATCCTCTTCTGTAAGACATTATTTCGTAACACGAAATCTACGTTTTCGTTTTTCAAAAAATATTATTACTATTTTAGTTATACTAATGATATTGTATGTATCAGTGGCGTGATATACAAAAATAAGCATATATATTGATCAATATATAAGTAATATATAAATGATCAATCACTATCTGTCCTGTTCTGAATGAAAGACTAATAAACATCTTCCATTTAGACATTTATATTATACCAAAATAGAAAATTATATAATATATACCCAAAAAGTATGATATTATGTTTACTTATGGTAAAGTTGAGTGTAGGCCACTCCAGATTTTTTTACATTTTCTCGTTTTCCAAACGATACAGCTTGGAAGTATGATCTTCAATGAATCTACTAATGCAAAAAAATATGCAGTTGTCTGCAACTGGAAAAGAATATCTGAGTGTTACTCAAGTATTAAGAAAAAAACGGTTAATTTTTTCAAAGTAATACAAAACGAAGCTGATGTATAATCAGTGATTTTTGAACTTTCAAGCTGCTAGCAGGTTGCTATCCATGGTCGTTCGATTAACATTCATTATTAAAACTATGTAAGCTATTATTGTTATATTTTATTTAAATGAATGAAACATTGAATTAAGTTTATTATTCAATTTTGTATTTGTATGAACTGCTTTTGGTTATTCTTTGATTTAATACAATCATCTTTGAAATAACAATAAAAGCACACTATAGTGTTCGTTATTTCTGTTATATAATGGTGGACATATGATTGAAGTTGGATTTTGCAAAGTACATTTGTAGAAATTTGTTGCAAATTACAAAGACTAACAATATAAAAAGTTGACGGATATAGTTTGGGAAAGTCTGCCAAAGGTGAAATAAAACAGTTAACTGTTGGACTAGGCCACTTGATGTAAAAGGAGATGGTTTAATTAAAGGTTAAGGTGAGAGCACTTTTTTGACTAATCGACTTGGTGAGAAAAGGAAAACAGAAGATTGGTCAGTACATTGCTGGGCCGTGTGTCATAGGCCACAGGACCATGGGGAGCTATCGCTCTGGGTGAGAACCGCCGCAGGCTGAGAAGCCACGGGCACTCGCATACCTCAGGCACTACCCCAATTAATCCCTCATCTACATAATTGCGTTCCATACCGCCTTCTGGATTATTTTTTTCTCTTTAAACTGTCATTAAACCTACCAATATTTATTCGTCGCTTCATTCTATCTCCTCTTTTTTTTATATTCTCATTATTCTACCACCTCTCTTCGATCTTCACTTCAGAGTCTCTCACACGACTCCATATAGCTTCTGATACCTCTAAACGTGTTCATAAGTCACACTTATAGAACAATCTGGCGTCGTTTACACTCAACTTTGCTTGAAGCAAACCAATTATTAATCTTATTGACAATCAATTTCTTTACTTGAATTATTTTAATGTAATTCAATTAACGGTAATAACGTACAAACGTATTATTAAACGCGCTAGCAAGCGTATTATCACACTTATTTACGTTTTTTTTGAAAGACATGATTCATTTTAATAAGATATCTCCATTTTTTCAACTATAGCGAATATGTGTTGTTTCATAATCTTGAGAAGTGACAACAGGTCAAATGTAATAATGATATTTTTCAATGTAATTTTTCTTCCTCCAATATTTAGAATTCTTGAACTTTTTATAATGGATTATTTTTTTAAGACTATATTTAATACAAAATTTAAGTGCTGGCATAGCTAGAAGTGCAAGTGAAAATTATTTCCCATTTCATGAATCTCTGTCAGGTTTGATAAACAGCTTTTACTATTCTTCAACATTACCGAGAAACAGCATACTTCTATACCAAGACCACTTGTTCTTTGTTATGACAAAACATAATCAAACATTATTACAGTATATGAAACTGTGTCACTTGCAGAGTGCTTGTCAATTTTCCATAGACATCTGCCTAGACAAATTCATGCGGATACAATCAATTATGGATTCAAGAGTCCTCAAAACGTGTAAATCGATCAACATTTTAAAGCTTGTTTTCAAAATTATGATCTTAATGTAATCCCAAGTAGCACTACTTTCGATAATAGCTTTAAATTTGTTAGAGAGTTAGAGCCCAGTAGGGTGGCAGCAATTGAGGAGCAAACCTGTATGTTGTTGCAACCCTGCTGGAACCTACTCTTTGTTTTCCTCTCACTCACTGTATTGTTTATTGTTAAACTTGTTATGTTCAGTTTTTTAAAGATTATTATATTAATTTTCAATAGATTTAATCGTAGTGTAACCTGAAGATGACAAATGTATGGTCGAAAGCTTGTTTCTACCTAGTGTTTAGTATTTCATTAAAGTTGTTTGTTATTAGTTTTCTGACTAGTTTTACTTGTTACGATCTCATGTCTCTGGCCCATTATATATGGAAATTACCTAAGCAACATCGAACGATAGTGAGAAAAATCGAGGATATCAGCAAAAAGGTCGTCAATGCAGAAGCTGCTGCATACTTTAATTCCATTTGTCTTCAAGAAGATTTGCTGCTCACTTATACTAATATATATATATTGATAAAAGTATCAACCGTGGAACCGTGGAATAGAAACAAAACTAAAGTTTATCAGGACTCGGTCAGTTCTTCAGGTTCACATTAAACTCTCATTGCCAACATTTCGGTCTTTATTTAAAACCTTTTTCATAGGCAGAAGTATAAATTTTGAAATAGAAAAACTAAGTATTACATTACAAATTATTTTACAAAGAAAATAGTATGTGGGTTTTAACAACAACTGTATCTGAATGAACATGTGACACTTGTGTCACATATGAAGAGTGTCTGTCACATGTTCATTCAGATACAGTTGTTAAAATCCACATACTATTTTTCTTTGTAAAATAATTTGTAATGTAATACTTAGTTTTTCTATTTCAAAATTTATACTTCTGCCTATGAAAAAGGTTTTAAATAAAGACCAAAACGTTGGCAATGAGAGTTTAATTTGAACCTGAAGAACTGACCGAGTCCCGATAAACTTTAGTTTTGTATATATATATAACATGCTTTTTTGAACACGACAGAGTAGTTCCTGTCTTTGAGCTTCTTCTCAAGAACTTCGACTTGCCTATAAACAGCTTTCTCGTTGTTAGAACAACGGTTGAGGTAGACAGCGATTGTAGTTTCGGACGCGTTTCGATTCACCTTCCGTAATCATCTTCAGGACATCATCAGGGGGGGGGGGGTGATGTGGGTCTTATACGTATATTAATGCATATCTGAAGGACTGCTACAAAAATATACTATATATAGTCGTATATAACAATGATCAAAACACGAATGAAATGGGAAAAAATACTAAGATCTTTCAACCGTAACAAGCGGTCTTCGTCAGAGTCAAAACCCAACTTTAGCTATGTTGACGATATACTGTGCATCTGTCCTAAATCTATAAATACATGTGCTTTTCTAGTGAATTTTAATTCGTTAGTGCTGACAAACCAGTTCACAATGGAAAAAGAAGTAAATTGTAATTTGCTCTTCTTAGATGTCCTGATCCATAGGTTACCTAAAGAGTTACGCCTTGGTGTATATAGATATCCCACTAACGTACTTTCGTATGTCCATTTCTATTATTCCCATCCAAGAAATGTTAAAATTTTTGTTTTTAGAAATATGTTTTTGGGGGCGTTAAGTGTTCTGTTCCACTGAATTCCTTAACGATGAAATTAACAACATTAGGTCAATTATCATTAAAATACCCCTCCTCTTATATCGACTTAGTTTTGAAGGGTGCTAAAACACCTTCTCTAATATTTCAACAGAGGCCCATTCATTGTCAAATTCTATTGTTTTACCGTATAATGAATCATTGGACCCTCTTCCAAGACTTGCCCGTAAACATGATTTTAAAATAGTGTTTTCTAATCGTAATAACGTTGGCAATATGTTAATGAAAAAACTCTCCCAGGGAACTAGAGTCCGGTGGTATTTATAAAATCCCGTACAAAAGTTGCCATAAAATTTATATTGGTCAGACTGATAACTCTGTAAGTAGACAAGAAAAAAGTAGCGCCTCGTTCTTGCATATAAATAATGAAAATCAATACATTGATTGGTCCGAAATTAAATTTATTACCTATGAAAAATCGATGTTAAGAAATATTATTGAATCCTCATTGATTAAATTTAATAGATCAAATATTATAAACATTAATAATGGGTTGTTCCGGCTTGACTCAGTGTTAACGAGGGCAATAGCCTCTGGTAAGAGGGTTGGCAGCTAGTGGATAGTTTTTTACTCTTCTTTACTGTACTCCTTTGTTTCCCCAAACATCCTTGCCTGGAGCTTTGTCCCTTCCTACACTTTACACCCTATTAAAATACCACTCTTCCCTCCCACTCAACACCTCACCATGATGTTTCTGAATCTAGTGTTTCAATTTGGTTTGGACTCTGGCCAGGACTGCTTGTTACGGTTGAAAAATCTTAGTCTCTTTCCCTTTCATATTGTGGTTTCATTATTGATATATATATATAAATATATAATATATATATATAAAGATTTCACATAAACACGTGAAACAACAATCAATGATCAAACCACAATAAGAAATGGGAAAAACAAGACTTAGTCTTGTTTTCCCATTTCTTATTGTGGTTTGATCATATATATTAATATATATATATATTATATATATATATTGGATAAAAGTATCGACCGTGGAATAGAAACAAAACTAAAGTTTATCGAGACTCGGTCAGTTCAAGGTACAATACAAACGGTCTACTATAGAAACCAATTTTCAAATCAATACAAAACTGATGAAAGAATACTGAAAACCATTATTAAAAACAATACGAAGTGCAACAATTCTGAAGACCAACTGAAGATTAGAATTTATTATAGAAATTTTTGCACAACACACTTAATAGTCAAAAACAATTTACAGCAAAAGACCAATGTGGTATACTGTGAGTTCCTTAAATCATGCTACATTGGTTCTACAGTAACAACATTATCCAGGAGTTTAACAATGCACCTGACTGCAGGTGCCCCGAAAGAACACACGCAGAGTACCCATAGCCTCAAGCTAACCAGGGAAGAATTGAATAAAAATATCGTATTACTTTATCAAGAAAATGAAGCCGAACCTGAACAACCAGACCACGAGCTTCTCAAGAATATTAAAACTGCATGCAGGAACGTAGGATATTAAGTTCAATCCCTGATTATTTTCAAATTCGTTAGTACTTTTAATTAATAGTAACTCTGAGGACCGTTATAACCTGTATAACCTCCCACTCAATTCATGTAAATATTTCTTATTCCGTTACGATGTTAATAATTGTGTTAATAATTTAGATAGTTCTTATTTTTGTATTTGAGTTCTGTGATGATTTAGTTATTAGTCCCTGAAGATGGTCAAAGCTGACCGAAACGTCGTATATAATTTGTATGTATTGTTAATTTGTTTGTTATGGTTAAAACTTGTTTAGTGAATAAAATGGAAGTCAAGAATAAATCTTTTGGTGAATTACTTTATATTTTACCAGAAAGGTAAAATACTCACTTTTCCATTGTGAGAAAACTTGAAAAATTAACCCGGAAAAGAACAAAAGTTAAAATTGGCATAATTTTTAATAAAATATGTTTGATTGAAGGTTTGCTCCCAAAATACACAAATATATATATATATATATATATATATATAATATTATATATATATATTACTTTTAATATAGAAATGGTCCAAGCCGTACAAATTAATTACTGTTAAATAAGTCGTAAAATATAAAAGTAGCAACAAATAGAACTTTTGTGTTGCTATTTTAATTATAATTATATAATTTATAATATATTATATATATATATATATGTTATTAAAAGTTATGCCAATTTTAATTTCTGTTCTTTTTCGGATTAATTTTTCAAGTTTTCTGACTATGGATTTCCGCCTTTCTGGTAAAATATAAAGTAATTCACCAAAAGATTTATTCTTAATATCCATTTTTTTCCACTAAACAAGTTTTAACCATAACAAACAAATTAGCAATACATACAAATTATATACGACGTTTTGGTCAGCTCTGACCATCTTCAGGAAGTCTTCGAGGACTAATAACTAAATCATTACAGAACTCAAATACAATAATAAGAACTATCTAAATTATTAACACAATTATTAACATCCTAACAGAATTAATAAAACATGTTTGATTGAATGTCTGCTCCCAAAATACACAAATATATATATACTAGCAGAAGTACCCGACGTTGCTCGGAAATAAAGAGAAGAAATGATAGACAGAATAGTAATTTTTATTTCTAACATATATTTCTTCATAATTAGACAAAGATATACAATATCATATTTAAGACAACTGTATGAGACATTCATATTTTCAATTATCTTGAAAGCAAATCGTACATTTCACAATCCTTTACAATACTTTACAATACTTCTCTGTAAACTATATTCTTAGTTTTGTCTTGTGGTACATATATGAACAGATTTGATTTAATTCCAACTCTTGAGCAAGCCAACATAAAGTTGACCATGTGAGAAACAATGTTCTTTCAAGTGTAAGCCTGCTACTTTCAGAGTCTGACCTTGAGACTTATTATAGTCATGGCAAAACATAACTTTATTGGAAATTGCAGCCTCTTGAATTGAATTACAGAATCAGTTGGTGATATTGAGTTTTCCCAGTACCACCTGGAGCATCCAAGAAGAAAATGCCTCCATGATTCTTTGAACTGAATCTAAAATTTCCACATAAACTCTATTTTGCTCTGGTAAGAGCTTTGGCTCATTTTCATTAATGAATCTGGTTAGAGCTTCTATGTCATAAGAGGTTTCTCTTACATTTCTCTGCTTAATCCACTTTCATTGTTTCTGATGGGTTTAGGAAGACCATAAATTTGAAGTTCATTCCCTCCCATAGTGAGAACTTTATTTTCTATGTCAATCAATGACTTATTGTAGATTTGATCATTGTAAGTAATTTCAATTTCTGGAAATTGTAACTGCATTTGATAATGATAATCTTCTGTTAAATCATCCTTGTACTTTGTCCAAAGTCTGACAGGATCACTAACATTGCATCTCTTAACATTTCTCTGCTTAATCCACTTTCATTGTTTCTGATGGGTTTAGGAAGACCATAAATTTGAAGTTCATTCCCTCCCATAGTGAGAAACTTTATTTTCTATGTCAATCAATGACTTATTGTAGATTTGATCATTGTAAGTAATTTCAATGTCTGGAAATTGTAACTGCATTTGATAATGATAATCTTCTGTTAAATCATCCTTGTACTTTGTCCAAAGTCTGACAGGATCACTAACATTGCATCTCTTAACATTTCTCTGCTTAATCCACTTTCATTGTTTCTGATGGGTTTAGGAAGACCATAAATTTGAAGTTCATTCCCTCCCATAGTGAGAACTTTATTTTCTATGTCAATCAATGACTTATTGTAGATTTGATCATTGTAAGTAATTTCAATTTCTGGAAATTGTAACTGCATTTGATAATGATAATCTTCTGTTAAATCATCCTTGTACTTTGTCCAAAGTCTGACAGGATCACTAACATTGCATGCATTGAGAAGCATTGCAAAAAGTGTTCTTAGTCCAGAAGGAGAAGTTGATACTGAGGCCTCTGAAAGTGTAGCATCCCATTGAGCATCATCTTCAAGCAATCCTCTCTGCAAGCAAGCTTCTCTGTAAGTTGGATACACAATCCCATTCACTGTTCTAAGGTCATTAAATGAGGTTGGACCTTTCACTTCAAATAATAACATTCTGAGGAAAAAGCATTGTAAAGTAGACTCTCTGTCCATTTTCTAGATGGACAGAGAGGTGAACAACTGTTGGATAATGATCATGCATAAGAAATCCAAATATTCTCCAGCATGCCTCAAAAATTAAATGGTTAACACAATAAAAAGGTTTAAAGATATTTGGAATGACGCGGAGAACTAAACTAGGAGTATAATTGGCGCCTTTTTAGAATGATTCAGCTCTACTGTTCCTCTAATCAATGCCATCTGAATTAATTCATTTTAAAATAGTCCCCTTCTCTCAGTGTTGCTAATATAAGCATTAATTTAAAGAAAGGGAACGTATTTAATTATTTACATTTTTCTGCATAAATACAATGTGAAACTACTTATTGTGTGTGTGTGTGTTTTGTTAGCAAAACACACACACACTTTTCGTTTTAGGCTTGTACTAAGGGAATGTGGTTAGTGTAAGCCAGGGATGCGCAAAGGTTTTTGTCTATGGTTGATGTGGGATCCCCCCACTGGGAGCCCTTAGTGTTAGCCAGGGATGCGCAAAGGTTTTTGTCTATGGTTGATGTGGGCTCCCAGTGGGGGGATGGTGCTTTGCAAAGTGGCCTAAAACCTTCCTTATTACCACATGTGGCCACATGTAAAATTTCAGAAAGATTCGTCAAGTCTGTGAGGAATGCATAGAGGACAAACGGACATACAAACATACAGACGAACAAAATTATTGGTGCTTTGCAAAGTGGCCTAAAACCTTCCTTATTACCACATGTGGCCACATGTAAAATTTCAGAAAGATTCGTCAAGTCTGTGAGGAATGCATAGAGGACAAACGGACATACAAACATACAGACGAACAAAATTATTGGTGCTTTGCAAAGTGGCCTAAAACCTTCCTTATTACCACATGTGGCCACATGTAAAATTTCAGAAAGATTCGTCAAGTCTGTGAGGAATGCATAGAGGACAAACGGACATACAAACATACAGACGAACAAAATTATATATTAGATATATGATCAAACCAAATAAGAAATGGGAAAACAAGACCGCTTGTAACGGTTGAAAGATCTTAGTCTTGTTTTCCCATTACTTATTGTAGTTTGATCATTGATTGTTATTTCACGTGTTTATGTGAAATCTTATGTATATATATTATATATATATATATTACATATGTATTAGCATTCAATAATTTCAGTAATTAAGATAGGTATGAAAACTGTTTAGATAGAATTACAACAAGACTCTCTCCTTTACCCATCTCTCAACAATTTGGTGAATATTCTGCATAAGCTCAGCACCGTCAAGCATTCCTCTTCTTATAAAGTCATCTGCATATCCTTGCATATCGTAGCCTTGATATTTAAAGTGTACAATAGGTCGCCCACAACTAATCACCACTATACTGGCGATAGCAAACCTCTCTGAGGACAGCCTTTAGTGATCGCATTCGTCAAGACAGACAGTTGTCATAGATTCTATACTTACACTAATTATTCTTGTGTTATATTATTGTAATATCTTCTGTAATTCTTTTATTAAAACAGCTATATATTAGTTCTGATTCAATAAATTTGAATTGTGTTACCAGAAGCTTTTTATTAGATAAGCAATTTAGGGAATAAAGTTTATAATCTTAAGGGAATTCCTTAAGAATCAAAGAGTTATCTATTGTGTTAAACAAAAATTTTTTAACTGAGTTTGTTGTCTCTTCTTCTGATATTTATGTTGATATATAGGTATGAAGATGATAATTTACCAAAACTCCTGGTAGTGAAATGTGTAATACATTCTTAATATTGTAATCTCATTAATTAATCTTGATAAGACAAACATTTTATTACAAAATTATTGCAATTATAATTGTATTACAAAATTTCAAGTTTATTAAAACATGTGACTACAAATTCGTAATTTTTTTGCTGTAAAGAACGAGAAAGAATCTTTCATGCTTCAATATTACCCAAAAACGATAGGATTCTTAAACAAACAAAGAATTATTGTGACTCTTTTTAAATTAAAGAGGTAAATGAAAGTAATTATGTTTATGCATTAATATTGTCAATAGAACTAAGCACTATTGATTAACGGTGTTAATTAATTGATTATTAATTATTAATCGAAAAAGTCGGTATTGACCAGAACTATTGGTATGGTTTGTACAGGTGCAGCAATGGTTAATACATTTTTTTGTTAGTTCGTGCTCTACTTTTGAGATCGTGAAGCCGCAAAGGTGGTGATAGGCAATTTATTTTCATTTGGAAAATAAATTTTTTCTTTCAAAAAAGCATAATATCGTTGTTTAAAATAAAATTTAAAAAATTTATTCAATGAACTTTTAACAAATAAAAAAAAGAAGTCGAGGTCTGGAAGAATTTTGTATCAGACATTGTAAATTCTATGAATTACTCTTCCTCAATGAAATATTTGGGCGTACTTTCCAAGTTGAGAAGTATTGAGTAGTGACAAGACATTGTATATTTCCATTAGAATTCCTGAATGAGTTGAGGCTTCAGAATGATTTTATTTGGATAGGTCACTAGAAGGGAGACCCTGAGTTGAAGGCAGCAATTGCAGAGTGAAACTCGATTATGAGGAGGTCAGGTCCGGCGCCAGGTCACTCGCGCTCTCCTGCGATTCCAGGAATCAACTCTCTCTCTCTGGCCGCCCCCTCGACTGGCTCTTGTCACTGATGCGGCATTGGGGCTAATGGCTAGGTCAGCCCAATCGCGACCACTCATCTCGACAACACTGCATCCTTAGTGCCGGCATACCTCCCACCTGGCCATACCGATCGCACATTCTACGCTCACAGCTCACGCCCAGCACGTCACTGTAATGAGCATCATTACAGCCGAAACAACAACTGAGTCACTCATGTTGCTTTGAACTCAAATCACACTGTACTACAATTACATTTCCTAACAACATTAAAACATTTATTTATTAATTAAAAAAATTGGTTTTATCATTTGGCACAAACCATAAAATCATGTTTCAGGCAATATCTTCGTCATTTCAAATTTTTAAACTTCCAGTTTAATAAGGAACTTCATTTATTTATAAGGAAAAAGTTACAAAAAAAGGATGTAGCGGAAAATTCCACAAGTTCGAAGTCTTGTGGATAAGTTTACAAGTCCACAGCGGAAAATTCCATCAACCTTTAGATGAAGCACAAGGTAAACCAGAATCCATTCCTCTTATCAATGAACTAAAATGCCATTTTCCATTTCTGATTCTAAAACCAACCATGTATTCCTTCATTACATCTTTTTTTTTTAGGTTTTTGACAAAAACTACCATGAACATCTTCAAAGCAGCTATCTATTTTACTCTTCTTGTGTCTGGTTGAGTTACACAAGGAAAAAATGAAAAAAATAGCGTAAGTATGGCTTACTAATGAAAATAACATTTTCTTTAATTTATAAAAAATTTCAATAAAAACATCAATTACTTTCCAATAATCAGAAAAATCTATAATGCTATTTATGAGATTAAATAGCTAATGTTAGTAATTATAGTTACTTAAAAATTAACCATCATAGGCAAACTTAAACGCAACTATAAACTTAATTATCCTAACTTAACTATAATGACACCTCTGGTTACTGTCAGATCAGTGAATAGCAGGATTACTTAATTTTCAGAAATAAAAATTCTATACTTATCCTTGGTATTTGTATTTATTTGTGTAAACAGTGGTGATTTCCACCACATGCCTTCTCAGGTATAGAGACGAGGAGTGTTATTTTACTTAGGTTATTCCACCTTCATGCAAAAACACATTTATTTTAAAAGTTTATAGTGCATACTGTTTAATATTTTATATAAAAAAATTATGTCCTCTTGTATCAAATCATTTACGTCCAGATGGATATCAATGCAAACTATATCTAAAGTTTCTGGATCGATATGTTACAAAAACATTAATGTTAATCAATCTAGATCCAGAGCGTCAGTTGTACAATATACTGCATATGTAATATATATATATATATATATATGATCAAACCACAATACGAAATGGGACCAATAAACAAGACCAAGATCCCCCAACCACAACAAGTGGTTCCCGTCAGAGTCAAAAACCCAATTGAATCTTTTTATCGAACAATAATATATATATATATATATCAAAATAAACGAAAAACGGTCCGGCAGGACAGATAACACTTAAAATAAACTGTGACACATAGACTGAAACATAACAAAGATTCACTTTTCAATAGTTCGACCGTAATGGCGGTCGTCCCCAGGAGAAGCGGTGCACCGCCTCAAAAAGTGAGTGTTTGTTATGTTTCATTCTATGTGTCACAGTTTATTTTAGTATATATATATAACAGTAAAAAATTGAAGATAGGTAGCACAGAAAGTAAAAGAAATACAGTTACAGACTCAAATTTTCGGGTAATCCGTCTTCAGGAGAAAAGAGAAACGGAGACCAAGCACGTTGTAGACGCAACGGCTAGTTTTACTTTCTGTGCTACCTATCATCAATTTTGAACTGTTATTGTATCCAGTTTGGATAGTCTTTCCGTTTATCAAGTGAATATATATATATATATATATATATCTTCTTCTTCTTCCCTTCTTCTCCCTGACGACGAACTTCAGTTCGAAATATCGATCCAGTAAGTTTTCTCGCTTCTTCTATTTGTTGTCTTTTTTCATATATATATATATATATATATATATATATATATATTATATTCAAATAATATGTAATATATAGTGATGTGATATTATAATAAATTTGTGATGGTTGAACTATTTAAGTTGAAGTCTTCTTATTAAAATATAAAGAGAACATAAGAATAGTTTAATTGATCAAATACAGCTGCAAAACAATCTTCTAGACAGGTTTCGAGTAGCAACGTAAAGCTAGAAAGAACATCAACAAACTTAGCTAGTGAATCCGGCTGATCTACTCCGTTACCTATTTATTAGCAACTTTTTTTTATCTTTATTATCATATTATATGAATTATATTAGGTTTATGATTTAACATTTTAGATTTAAATATTATTTAACAGAAACTTAGGTATATTAGATGGGAGAAAAAATGCTTCGTTCTATCATATATTTTTCTTGATGGTGAAGGAAAATCTTGATGAGAATAAAACTGTTTACTAAAGAGGTGTTTTATTACTGGGAGATGTTAAAAGTTTGATCCAGGGTTACCAGCTCAAGGTAATCTCTAGTCTACCGTTCAAGTCTGGCGGGCAGGCCAGACACTTATGATTCATTCATGGCACTTTCTCTAACCCGCGGGGATTCCCAAACGCCACTTCCTATTCAACCTCTCTATACAGCTAGACCAATATATTGAAAACCTTAGAACGGGACAAGTAATCTGCACAGTCATATCTACAAAAAAAAAAAAAAAAAAAGGTGGAAACCTTTCATTCAAACATCCATTGTTCAAATTATTTATGACAATAAATTTTTTTTATTAATTACCTTGTCTGTTTGTATCTGTTACTATGTCTAAATTAAATTTTCTTATCTATATTTGACTGAAGTTTTTTTAACTATAATTGAAACATTTTTCTGAATATATATATATATATATATATATACCTCATTAAAGATCTTGCCAACATTAAGTTTAGTATGTTTCCTACATACCTTTTCAAGGTTTCGAATGCTTCTTTTCCATCTTTGTGGTATCATATAAATTAACTCACCGATTTTTTTATCTTTAAATATATTTTTCATATTACATGTCCGACGTTTCGGTCTACGTTGACCATTCTCAAGGATTCTATATACAAGGTTTTTGTAACAATTCTAATAAATACTTATTTACAATAACAATTACATCACTTCTATCAAACATAACTAATAATAAAATATACTTTTAAAAAACACTACCTTAATAAACATGAGTAACAGGTGAAAAATAACTATATAGTGATTTAAATAATGTTGTGTAAAAGTTCATGTAGGGAATTTTGTAGCAAACCTGTTACTCATGTTTATTAAGGTAGTGTTTTTTAAAAGTATATTTCATTATTAGTTATGTTTGATAGAAGTGATGTAATTGTTATTGTAAATAAGTATTTATTAGAATTGTTAAAAAAACCTTGTATATAGAATCCTTGAGAATGGTCAACGTAGACTGAAACGTCGGACATGTAATATGAAAAATATATTTAAAGATAAAAAAATCGGTGAGTTAATTTATATGATACCACAAAGATGGAAAAGAAGTATTCGAAACCTTGAAAAGGTATGTAGGAAACATACTAAACTTAATGTTGGCAAGATCTTTAATGAGGTATGTTTAAAAGAAGGTCTGCTCCCAAAGTATACCAATTTATATATATATATATATATACCATGATAAACGAAAAACGGTCCGGCAGGACAGATAACACTTAAAATAAACAGTGACACATAGACTGAAACATAACAAAAGACTCACTTTTCAATATTTCGACCGTAATGGCGGTAGTCCTCAAGAGAAGAAATGAACTGACGGAGGGACGACAGTCAACACATATATGTATATCAATGATCAAACCACAATAAGAAGGGAAAACAAGACTAAGACCTTTCAACTATAACATGAGATCTTCGTCAGAGTCAAAAACCCAACTGAGTTTACAAAAAAACAGTTGAGTTTTTGACTCTGACGATGACCACTTGTTACGGTTGAAAGTTCTTAGTCTTGTTTTCCCATTTCTTATTGTGGTTTGATCATTGATTGTTATTTTACGTGTTTATGTGAAATCTTTATATATATATATACTATAAAATGGTAAAGACGATTCAAACCGGACATAATACCAGTTCAAAATTGAAAAAGAGTAACACACAGAATAAAGAAGTACTTAAAAACTCAAATTTTTGTGAAATCCGTCTTCAGCAGAAAAGAGAGAGTTAGACTAATCACGATTTAGACGCAACGCAAGTAACTCAACGAAACAGGTTAGTTGCCGTTCCGTCTACGGCGTGCTTGGTCTCCCTCTCACTTTTCTCCTGAATACAGTTTTCCCAAAAATTTGAATTTGTAAGTGTTTTTCCTTACTCTGTTTGTTACTCTTCTTCGATATTGAACTCATATACATATATCTATATAAAAAGATTTCACATAAACACGTGAAATAACAATCAATGATCAAACCACAATAAGAAATGGGAAAACAAGACTAAGATCTTTCAACCGTAACAAGTGGTCTTCGTCAGAGTCAAAAACCCACCTGACTCTGACGAAGACCGCTTGTTACGGTTGAAAGATCTTAGTCTTGTTTTCCCATTTCTTATTGTGGTTTGATCATTGATATATCTATATATATCAATGATCAAACCACAATATGTAATGGGAAAACAAGACTAAGATCTTTCAACCGTAACAAGCGGTCTTCGTCACAGTCAAAAACCCAACTGAAACACTAGATGCAGAAAACATCTGGTGAGGGGTTGAGAAGAGTGGGAGGGAGGAGTGGTATTTTAAAAGGGTGAAAGCGCAGGAAAGGACTAATGTCCAGAAAGGGATGTTTGGGAAAACAAAGGAGTACAGTAAGAAGGAGTAAAAAACTATCCGCTAGCTGTCAACCCTCTTAGTTATTTCACGATGTGAAATCTATATATATATATATATATATATATATTAATTGAAAAAAAAACAGCAAATAAAGAACGAAAACACATACTGGGATCAATATTTTGAAACTAAGTTCATCTTCAGGAAGAGAGTAGAAGGCATGAAGAAGTGGTACGTTCGTTTAAGACTGTTGGTTTAAAGTGAAAATATATATATTAATAAATATTGATACAAGTATTGATCGTGGAATAGAAAAAAACTAAAGTTTATCGGGAATTGGTCAGTTCTTAAAATTCAAGTTAAACTGTTAATGCCAACGTTTCAGTTTTTAGTTAAAACCATTTTTTTTAAATCTGAAGAACTGACCGAGTCCCGATAAACTTTAGTTATATATATATAATATACATGGTGGTTAGAGGAGGTCAACTCACTTCTATAATTCGACAATAGTCGTCATCAAGATGCGAAGAGTGTCTTTCAGCACTACTCTTTGCCTCGTGATAGCGACGGTCGTCGATAAATAGAAGTCTGTTATACCTGTTTCTATCTCTACATTACCTTTGTTTCTTAAGAATATTTTCAGAACCATTAGTGCCAATTGACTAACCATCTGATGAACAAAAAAAGGGAAAACATAAAGACTTATGTAACAACCTTTTTTACCAAATTTTCAGTCATTCTTTAACCCAGAGCTGATCTTAATCAAGTTACCAACATTTTTTTTGTCGTATATTGAATAATGTAATGTTAAGGAGGGTCTTTTCATGACATAATAATTTAACTGCTTCCTTTAACCTGCTCTATTATATTATCTTTGTATTCTTTATACATTATATATTAATATATTATAGTATTCTTTATAACTTTGGCTTTTCTGGATGCTCGTTTGAAGCGAAAGGGAATTGGTTTGGAGTTTGCTGATTATACGAAGCCCATTCATTTGGCTCTTTATATTATTGTTAATCTCTCCATCCCACTTGTGTTAAAAGATCTGTGTTCAAGAAGATGTTCATGAGGGCTTTTAGGACCTGTAGTTAGGAGTAATTAGGCAAGGTAATTCTGACCATTTACTGCATTGATGCAAAATTAAAGAAAGTACCTTGAACTCTTAATTGTTAATATAATAACAGGTTAAAACGAACTCAAATAATAGAAAATTTAAAAGTCCTGCTTTATTACTTAAACTTACTTTTAAACATGCATGTAGTTAGTTGGCGTTCTTTTTTTTTTTGGTGAAATAGTTTGGTATTACTACTGTCTTCAAAAATGGAGAAAATTTTAAAAACTGCCTAATAAAAGATTGTATGAGTAGTAATGAAGGATATGTGTAATCTATTCTTTGCCATTTTTTAGGCTTAAATATTATAGATTATCAAATTAAGAGTTAGAACGTTGTCTCAACAGCATAAATATAGTTTTAAAATAAGGCAAAAATCAAATACTTTATTTCGGTATACTAGTAAATTAAAACATTCCATTAAATAGCAACAAGCCAAAGTACTAGTTCATGAAAAATACATCATTAAACCTAATATTATTGAATCCTGCCTGACAAAACATGACATTGATAGCTTGATTAACATAAGCCCTGGTTTACTGAAAATTGATGAGCATTTGGTAATTATGGTTTCTAGACAAGTTGTCTCCTAACTGTTTTACCTTGTTTTTTTGTTCATGAGATGAAGAAAATTGGGTTGATGAGGCATGTTTGGTTCTGAAAACGAACTTTAACTTACAATGCCAACGCTCTTGCTACTGGCTAATCCCTCTTTTCATTGTTCTTTTGGACTTTTCCTACTGTTTTTACTTCTTTTAGTGGCGATTTTCTTGATATAAATATATTCGTGTATTTAGGAAGCAGACCTTTTCATTTATTCAAGTTTCGTTGAAATTAATACCAATTTTACTAGTTATGGTACTTCTCTTATTCAGCTTCCAAAGACGGCTGCTTCGATGACTCTATGTCTAAAGTGTAAATCAGCAGCGTTTTCCAAAACTTGGTGTTTGTTAGTATTTGTTAGGTGAGAGGCCACTTTACCAAGCTTCTCCTTTAATATTCCACGTTCTCGAAGGGAATGGGATCACTGGAGAAGACTGTGTTCCAGGCTTGCCTCCACTAACAGGCACGCTCCACACAAGCCGTTGTCAGATAAGTTGAAGCGGTGTAGAAATTTAATGCCAATTTTGAGTTCCATACATTTTCTTCTCAATTTGTCCACCTTTCTCATACAGGTTCTCTACATATTAAGAACAAGATACATACACAAGTTCACTAAAAGTTTTATTAGTAGTAGTAGATACCGACACGATTCGGTCTCCGTCTTCAATTTTCAAGATTTCATTAATTAAAATTCAACACTACAAACATAACAATGTCTAAAAATTTAACAATATCAAAAAATTAAAATAAAAATAAATAATCACAGAGGAAACTTTAAATATAAACATCTTATGAGAGTTTACCAAAAGGTAATAGGCAGGACGAGGTTTCATACAGCTCCTGGTTAACTTACATTTTCATTGTTCATATTAATCACGGAGGGCATCAAATAAACTTTGTTGCACCTCCCTGCCTGGTTTGTTTTTACTGCCTTCATAGAATTGTAGAATTCTTGCAAATCCTCCCACCCTTGACTATTGATAATGCGTTGTTTTTCCAAAATATAAATTGCCTCCATGATTTGTAATCGAGTGTGGTTATTTTCTTATTAAGTACAACTGTATTATTAGTTAGCGTTTCCCTAGTTAATTTCATTCCTAGTATACTCTTTGGGTGTTTGAAAGTGGTGGACAGAGATCAAAACATGTCGGTATATATGTACTAATAAAAATTTTGGTGAACTTGTGTATCTTGTTCCTATATATCCTATATATATGGAGATTCTATGTGTGAAATGTAGAAAAAATGAGTAAAAAATGTGTGAAACTCAAAATTAGCATTAATTTTAATAAAACTAGCAGATATATACATAAATATGCAGAAAAATCACAATAAATAAACATGTGATGCAATCAATGAAGCTTAAACCACAATTGAAAAAGGAAAACAATAGATATAAATGCTCTGAGGCCTCTTTTATGTTAACTTTTATGTTGGCTTCTCAGTGTTTACTTTGTTTGCTCTCACCTCAGAGCATTTATTTCTATTGTTTTCCTCTTTCCGTTGTAGTTTAAGCTTCATACGTATATATATATATATTAGTATACTTGGGCAGCAGTCTCTCAGATAGACAGGTTTTGTTTAACACGATAGAGTATTTCCTCTGGATAATTTTCCTTGTAACTTTTTCCAGTTTGCAAAAGATCCGCAAACTGGAAAAAGTTGCAAGGAAAATTATCCAGAGGAAATACTCTCTCGTGTTCAACGAAACCTGTATTATATATATATATATATATATATATATATATATATGATCAAACCACAATAAGAAAATGGGAAAATAAGGCTAAGATCTTTCAACCGTAACAAGCGGTCTTCGTCAGAGTCAAAAACCCAACTGAAACACTAGATGCAGAAAACATCTGGTGAGGAGTTGAGAAGAGTGGGAGGGAAGAGTGGTATTTTAAAAGGGTGAAAGCGCAGGAAAGGACTAATGTCCAGAAAGGGATGTTTGGGGAAACAAAGGAGTAGAGTAAGAAAAAGTAAAAAACTATCCGCTAGCTGTCAACCCTCTTTGAAGAGGCTATTGCCCTCGTATCGTTGGTTTGATCATTGATTGTTATTTCACGTGTTTATGTGAAATCTTTATATATGGTATATATATATATATATATATATATATATATATATAACAGTAATAAATTGTCGACCGTGGGACAGATATGAAAATAAAAATGATAAATCGGGATGCGGTCAGTTTCTTCCACTTCCAATCAAACTCTCATTGCTGACGTTTGGATTTTATTCAAAATCTTTTTCAAAGGCAAATGTAGGAATATTTGAAAATGAACAAACTATTACAAATTACATTACTAAAACAATATGGAAGCTATATGCCTGAACAGTTCAGTGTCACGTGTTCATTCAGACTACAGTTGTTGTTAAAATCCACATACTATTTTTCTTTGTAAAATAATTTGTAATGTAATACTTAGTTTTTCTGTTTTCAAAATTTATAATTCTGCCTATGAAAAAGGTTTTAAATAAAGATCGAAACGTTGGCAATGAGAGTTTAATTTGAACCTGAAGAACTGACCGAGTCCCGATAAACTTTAGTTTTGTTTATATATATATATATATACTCGTATATATATATATATATCAGTATAATAAATATTTTAAAGAATAATAAAGATCTTGCCATAGTTTTAAAAACCAGAATGATTATTTTGATGAACTAGATCGAACGAATAATGTTCACATTCGAACTCAATTGAAACTATTTGTTCAAAATTATTGCTCCATTCTATATTTTTTTGCTCTTTTATTTACTTAACTATGGTCAAATTTTCATTGTAATTATACATTTATAAAATATAGTACATAAAACTTGATCTGTATCTATTTTGTGAAAAAAGAAAGTTTATCATGGTAAATATTTTTTATTTATTTTTTAGGAGCCTAATTTAGGGATATCATGTTTATTATTATCATTATTATTTCCAAGTGGAGTTAATTGAGTTTTGAATTTCTGCAGAATATTAATAATCATGATGGACTCTTACTCAGGCTAATTGAAAAATTGGTGTTTAATTAGAAATTTTGGCGCCTGAGAGTGGGTGGGAAGGTGGGGGATTACCTGGAAGGTGACTCAGCGGCAGCAGAGCACAGCAGTCAGTGATGTTGGAAGTGCTGTCCGGTCATGGTATGTGCGAGTGGCAGGTGACGGGAGCAGGCTGCTCTGGGGGTGCTGTCCGAGTTTACGAACCGCCTCCGGAGGCAGACCTTCTCGACCTTGATGCTTATGCCGCCTCCCTTGCACCACCCCCGCCTCCACCGCCCTCAAAATCGTCATCGCCCCAGCAACATGATGATCAAGTCCTTGTTCCTTCTGGTGAGTTTTTCTTTCAATTTATTTAATTTTTACCTCAAACTCACTTATATCGTGTAATTGGTGAGCTTATGTGTAACAGTATGCTAAGTTCAAATTGTTCAACATTAAATAAATTCTTACTTAACATACTGTTACAATTTGTCTTTTATTTATTTATTGTACCGCGTCCACAATTATATATTCTCAGACAAATAATGCTGTTTCAGGAATTCTAATGTGACATACAATTCTTATATAAACATTTACCGACAACCAAAATTCTGAGGATATGAGTGTGATTTTTTTATTTAAATACTTTTAGAAGATCTTTTTTTATTTAGATTAATATATGTATACATAATACATACAAAACTAATAAACACTGATGGCCCATAATAATAAACCAAATGATCTTGAGTAACTGACAGTTAATTAAACTATAACACAATGGTGGATAACATACTTGATGTAATTTTTTTTATTTTTTCTTCTGTCGTAATTAAAAAAAATCTTCACTGATTTATAGACCATTACACTTTGTACGAGACAGAGGGGGAGTGAAACAAATAATTATTAAGAAATAAAGACAAACACATACGTACATACATTCATGCACATTCATATACACACAAGGTAATTTCATTCTACTCCAGTAAATAACCTTTGTTTCTCCCTTGAAACTCTAATATTGTGTCTGTGAATATCATTCAAATAATGCTTAATTTATTGTAAAGAAGTTAATGGTGAAATAGTAACATATATAGAATAATTCAGTGTACTATAGTAGTGGTTTGATTTAATTTTTATTCAAATATATGAGTACATATTAGAGTTTCTAACATATATACTCCTACGTACGCACGCCTACTATATATATAAGTTTCAGAGTAAACTATAGGAACAAAGGATATAGTAAAACACACTTATGCTCTTTAATTTTTGTTTTAACCGTCATCAGGAGAGAAGAGATAGGGACAAGAAACGCACTTGCGTCTCAAACCTTCGCTTCGCAAGAAGACGGTTAGACCGCAAATTAGAGAGTGTAAGTGTGTTTTTCTATTTACTCTGTACCCATAGTTTACTGAGAGACGATTGTTATCTTTTGTGAATTTTTTTGTTAATATATATATATAATATATACTTAAAATAAACTATGACACATAGAAAGAAACATAACAATGACTCACTTTTAAATATTTTCACCACCATAAATAACGGTCGAAATATTGAAAAGTGAGTTTTTGTTATGTTTCTTTCTATGTGTCACAGTTTATTTTAAGTGTAATCTGTCCTGCCGGACCATTTTTCGTTTTCAGGTATATATATATTATATTATTAATATTAATTAAGATTAAGCAATAAACACGTGAAATAGAATCAATGATCAAGCTACAAAATGAAATGGGAAAAAAAGACTAAGATCTTTCAACTATAACAAGCGGTCTTCGTCAGAATCAAAAACCCAACTGGAGTCAAAAAAACCATTTGGGTTTTTGACTCTGACAATGACCGCTTGTTGCGGTTGAAAGATATTAGTCTTTTTTCCCCATTTGATTTTGTTATTTGATCATATATATATATATATATATATACCTTTACCTCATCAAACATACCTTTACCTTTGATAACCTCCCTAGTTGTGAATATGTGTTATGGACTCGTTAGGTTTATTTTAGTTTATTTTAATTGTTATTCACTTTTCGATCATTAATAATTTTATATATTCTTTAACCTTGAAAATGGTCAACGATGACCGAAACATGTCGGTGTATAGTAATAAAAATTTTGGTGAACTTATGTTTTTAGTTCCAGAACCATGGAAGTCAAGTATGAGAACACTTGAAAAACGGATAAGAAAAAGTGTAAAAGTTAAATTGGCATTACTTTTAATAAAACGTGTATATATATATATATATATATATATATATATATATCATATATGATCAAACCACAATATGAAACGGGAAAACAAAACTGAGAACTTTCAATGGTGACAGGCGGTCTTCGTCAGGGTCAAAAACCCAACAGATATATATATAAGTTGTAAAAGAAATGTGAAAAGTCCTTTTATACAAATCACTTACTCACTAAAAATAGAGTATCTTAAAAGATACCAGATATAATATAAGTTGTAAGATATACTACATTAACTATTCCTTGGAATGCAAACTGAAAAATTATACTAAATTTCAGATGTATACTAGTAATCTAGTATAAGAGGCTAATACTTGGACGGCTTAATCTGTTATATCGTTCATTAGGTCACAGAGGCGTATATCCAAACCCTCATGTGTTTATGCAGACGGTTGTGTTGTCTAGATTTAGCATGCTTGAGTTGATATATAATGGTATTAATTATAGAAATAATTGACTATATATGTTGTTGATGTGGCTCCTATCACAACAGAAGAAGAGTTGAAATATAGCGAAAATATGTGATAATACTAGTGCATTATTGTATTTATGGAGGCTAAACCTATGTTTCCTTAACACTAAAACATCAGATTTTTACTTTCATAATTTTGCGCAATCTATAGAAAAATACTTTGCTAAACATTGCGTAAAATATTGATATAGTTTATCATTATGTAAAATTACCTTTATATACTAGTAAAAATGATAATTATAGTGTTTTTTTCATTTAACATATCTTTCTAAATGGTCATTTTTTTTATAGTATTCTCAATTTTTTTCATGAATAAATTAAGAAATACACTATTTAATATATGGGCGTGAATATACTCTTACAGCCATTCACAGAGTATAAAAGAAATGTATACCTCTAATTCATATTTCTGAAAGACCAGATGATACCTAAATGTAACCAATACCACCAAATAGTTAAATATATGATCCAAATTTTTGCAACATAAAAAGTGCTTAAAATGTGTTGTCGAAGAGATTTTACAAAAAACATCAATTTCTGATTA
Source organism: Hermatobates lingyangjiaoensis (assembly GCA_026182355.1). Lineage (NCBI taxonomy): Eukaryota > Metazoa > Arthropoda > Insecta > Hemiptera > Hermatobatidae > Hermatobates > Hermatobates lingyangjiaoensis. The sequence continues at coordinate 1,210 of JAPFBL010000319.1, read as the reverse complement.
TTTAAAATTATTTTCCTGAGACACTTGTAAGAAATAGACACAAAATAAAATGAATATTTGTGTTATTTTTGAAAAAAGTAAAAAGTAAGGTAAGAACATGTTACTTATCACAGTAGACGATTTAAGAGTTTAAAACGGTATTTGACAAACTTAACTAGAAACTGTCTTTTGAAAGATGCAGACTTCATTAAACCATTTAGGTATTAACTGCATCTAATTAATGCACAATTTTTTAAAATAATCTCTACTTGGGCATTTGATGTATAAAAATATTTTGGAGTACTGTACATTAAACTTCAATTTAAGAAAGCATATAAGCAAACTCCTTGAAAATCAATGAGCTGATTTATTTGATTTTTGTTCTCTCCAGATCCACAACTATATCGGAAATGTAATGATAAATGTTGGATTTTAAACAAGTTGCGATAACAAATAACTGTCATTAGTAGCACTTACAGAAATGTATTATTAATCAAATCATTAAATGAAATAAAAAGTTGTGATCTAATGATATTTTCTCAACAAGTTTTGACAGAGTTTTATATAGTACAGAGTCATACTGCCTTAGTTATCATTTGAAGCATTTATGAACATATACAGAAATTAATAATAAATAAACTATTGATATCTCTTCATTTGGATTGTTTTCAGTTTTACTTGTTAGTGGAAATGAAATGAAAAATGCTGGGTTAAATAGTACTATAAACAAAGGAGTTATATTTTGGTTTAATAATGAAATTTTTGAAAAAGTTCTAAGTAACAAGTATTGAAAATATTAAATAGTAATAATGTAATTAGAGCTTTCATTTTCGAGGAGTTATGAAAAAACCACTTGGAACATATGCATGAGACTGAGCGAACAAAAGAAGGACTGACAGCCAATATAAAAATAATTACAAAAAAAAAGAAATACAGAAAATCAAAAAAATATTACATAAATCTTAATTACACGAAAATCTAAGTGAAATATAAATATTTAAGTTTAAAACCGGACATTTTAGAAATATTTGGATTCAACAAAGTCAAGAAGACCTTTTCAGTAAATCCCTGCAACCGCTTAGCCCTTTAATATATATATATCAATGATCAAATCACAATAAGAAATGGGAAAACAAGACTAAGATCTTTCAACCGTAACAAGCGGTCTTCGTCAGAGTCAAAAACCCAACGATTCGACTCGACTCGAGACGATAGACTCGAAACCCAGTCG